>JANBXA010000398.1:52402500-52720000 GCA_030556225.1 Cricetiscus sungorus
GGGGTATGTAAGAGGCTGTGAGGGATTGCTCTCAAGGAACTCAAAGTACGAGATGAATGAATGTCATTTTAGTACGTGACTGTCTCCATATGACTTCATGTTGCTATAGCTTAGGTGATTCCTAAATAAAAGAAACCATTTCTTACTACTATGGAGACTGGGACGTCCAAGACTGAGGGGCTGACTCTGTCATGGCCTTATGCTGTGCTATCTCATGTTGGAAGGTGGAAGGCCAGGAAAACAGGAAGGAAAGAGAGGAAGAAAGCTAATTCACACTCTTATTGAAACCCTACAAATCACCCATTCCTATAATGCTCACTTCAGTCATTCATGAGGTAGAGCCCCATTGCCTAACCCCCTCCTTGGAGCTTCCAGCTCTCAATACTATGGTTTAGGGATTGAAGTCCTAACTCGTGGTCTTTGAAGAAAACGTTAAAATCATAGTAAGTAGCAATGACTTGCCAGCCACATAGCTTTTCCTTCTGCCCTACAGACATAGTTACAGATCCTTCCCAATGGTCAAAAACTAAGGATACTGCACATGTAGCTTTTATTTCCAATCACGCAAAGCCCTGAAGTAGTGGTTTATAGCCATGGGAATGTGGGGCATCCATGTATTTACAATTGGGAAGTTTCAAAGGAATCAAGGACCAATTGAGAACTTAAATGATGAACATGCCCAATCTGGACAGAATAAGGCCTCAATCCTATCCAGAGAACTACAGGCAACTGAGGAAAGTTGAGAACCGGAGAGATGATTTTCCCCAGCGAAGAGCACACCCATCGAGTGTCGAAAGTTGGTCCCTGAGACATACATACAAATCACATATAAACTGAGTGGGTTATATTTTAAGATGTATGTGTATATACATGTATGTTTTCAATAACAAATTAGACCATTAATTTGAAGGAGAATGGGAGGTGTGTATGGGAGGGTTTCGAAGGAGGAAAAGAAAAGGAGAAACATAATTAAATAATAATCTCAAAGAAAAAAGTTTAGGTGTTTGACTACCCTTGCTTTCCTGCATGTAACAGGAAGGATATGGGAATTCAGTGCAGCTGAGATGGGACCTGGGCACTGTTAGCTGTGTGGTGGCGACTCTGTTGTCATGGTGAGGCCATTTATATGGGCAGGATGGGAGATGCTCTACCTAATGAAGGATTGTCCTGCATGGCTGCTCTGTGAGACACAGAAGACAGGGTAAGCCTTAGTTGAGTTTTATAGAACAGAAGCAGATGATGAAACCGGATGACCCTCCAGAGGTTTGGAAGAAACAGAAGAGCTGCCTGCTGTGGGGACAGCACCGGGTAGCAGAGTTTAGAGAGATCAATCTTGTAATAAAAAAAGAGAGAGTGAAGTCAGACAGTCACCAAGAAGTGATTTAACCCTGGATAAGAGCTGACAAAGAATAGGACGGAAAGACAGTGGGTTCAGAGTTTCAAAGCCAGGTTTAGTTTAATATTCCAGATCGGTGACTGTCAGTAACATGTCATTTATGTCATTTATTTATTTATTTATTTATTCATTTTTAATTTTACTTTACATTCCAACCACAGTTCTCCCTCCCACCTCTCCTCCTGTCCCTACCTCACCTCCTTCTAGCCTATCCCCATCCAGTGCTCACAATGGGTAAGGGCTTCCATGAGGACTCGACAAGTCTTTGCCTTTTATTTTGAGTTAGTCTTTACAGTGTAGTGGTATAACTGGATGGGACATGTGGATGCTCCTGGATGAGGGGGCTGAGATGGCCCGGCTGACAAAGGGCTTGATGCACAGACATGGGGACCTGAGTCTGGAGCTCGGCAGCCACATGGAAAGCTCACAAATGTTACTGCATTATCGGGAATGTGGAGACAGGACAGTCCCTGTGGCTTGCTGGTCAGCCATCTCATTGGCCAGGTAAAGCACCAGGTTCAGCTATCTCAAAATGTTAAAGTGGAAATGCCACCACAGGGAGCATTCTGTGTTGATCTCTGGCCCCCATGAGCATATAAACCTACACCGCCCCCCCATCCACACACACACACCACAACTCATAGGATACCAATAGAAAAACCATTATACTACTTTTTATGAATAACTTCTGTTAACTAACTGGTATCTGTTTCTCCAATCTCCTCCTCTTCCTCTTTTTCTTATTGTTCCCCACTCCCCTCCCTGATAAATCATAATTTCATATTTGTTATTCTGCAATGGACTGTTATCTTAATATTCAGAAAGTCCTTAAAGACCATTAAATACATTCAATATTCCTATGGCTTTTAGTAGCAGTGTGGGGTTTCATTGTCTGGGTGAAGCATTGCTTCATTTTATCCCTTCTGGGGACCATGAGGTTGGTTCCTCTTACAGTGGTCCTTATGACCTATAAATAGATTGTTTCTCGGAAAGATTGTACCCTTTACATCCTATGTAGTTCATATATATAGCAGAGACCATGTTACTGCAAACCTACCAGCTTCAAATACTATTTTTCTTTTTACTAACTTGGTTAAAAAAAAGCGTTATATTACTTAATATATGGTCCCAATACTAGCAAAATCAAATATTTTTCTAGGTACCTGTTCTTTGGAGTTCTGTTGTAAGTTACTGCTGTATTTTGGATATCAGACATATTTAAGCCTGGTCTGTCTTGGGATTGATTCTGTTGAGAAGCAGTGGAAATTTTAAGGGGTGCTGCTTACCGAGAGGTCTTAGATCATTAAATACACTTCCTTAGAAGGGACTCTGGGATTCCAGCTCCTGGCTCCCTTTTGCTTCTGCCCACTGTGTGCTCTCAGTGGGATGTGTCCGTGTGACATGCTTTACAGCCATGTGCATAGAACACTGAGGCTTCATGGGTAGCGACCTCTGACACCAGCAGCAGAAACAAAGCCCTTCTCTTTTGGAATCTGATCATCTCCAATGGCAGCAAGCCTGAGTGTCCATTCATACACACTTCTGCAGCATAGGCGGGGTCACTTAACCTAGGAACTCCTGCTTTGCCAGCTGTTAAGTGTGGTTTCAGTGAGGGACCAATGGGCTGGTGCATGGTGGGGGTCCAGATGTGGCAAGTGCTCGGGGTGTTTTCTCTTCACGCTCTTTGCTGACTCCAGAAGCCCTTTGCACATCAAATGGCCTCGTTGAGTTCTCCAGCTTCCAGAGTGTGGCACAGAAGAGGCTAAAGGAGTGGGAGATGCTTTGTTCGTTTTGGGACAAGGGCTCGCTCTGGAGCCCAGGCTGGCTTTACCATCTGCCTGCCTCGTTTTCCTGCATGCTGACAGAAATACACCCTTGCATCAGGTGGTTTTGCAAAGAAGAATAAGACTTGAGAGCATGTTGAGTAATATCAGAAAAAAAAATAGTGGGAAAAGCTGAGGCCAAGAGACAGTGAACCCTGAGGGACCCAGTGGCTTCCTCTGATTCTCACTGTTAACGTGAAATATTTGAGTCATATTCTTGAAGATTTACCAAAACACCCAGATAGTGGGTGTAAAGCATGTATCAAGGCTCAAGGCTGAATCTAACCTTGAAAAGTAGAATAATCTTTTTCTTTTTGCAGGCTAAGTACTTTAGGTATACTAGGAAGAGGGCTTACTAAAGAGATGGATAGTAATTGTTTCAAAGTGGATGCTAACTCAGTTTCTTTCTTAGGGAGTGTTGGGGCTCCAACTCATGTCCTTGCACATCCTAGGACATTGCCTCCCCTTCTAACTCAGTTCAAAAACAAATCATGAATCTGGATTTCACATATTTAGATTTGTCCAGACAGGAAGCATAAGTATATGTGTGCAATAAGAATATAATGGTATAGTCAAGTGGTGGTGGCACACACCTTTAATCCCAGCCCTTGGGAGGCAGAGGCAGGCAGATTTCTGTGAGTTTGAGGCCAGTCTGGTCTACAAAACAACTTTCAGGACAGCCAGAGCTGTTACACAGAAAAACCCTATCTCAAAAAAAGAGAGAGAGAGAGAGAATATAATCATATAAAAAAGATAATAACTGAAAGCGGTCCAGAGAGGTAGTGCCTCAGATGGAGAAGGATGAATTTGTGTCCGGCCTTGTACTCAGTACATCCTGTAATCTCGGGGGAGATAGAGTCAGCGCTTTGCTAATGAGGTTTGCAGATGGCTTTAAGTTGAGAGGTATTGTAAACAGCAGGGATGACTGAGAAATGATACAAGAGGCTCTGGAAAGGTTAGGAACATAGACAGGAAACAAATGATTCAGCCTGGAGTAATGCAAGCCAATCTGACATCTGGGGCCAGGAAAGAAGAAACACAGATATGCCTGGGAAGAGAGAAACACAGAAAATAGTCATCCAAAGGAGAATGGGGGGCACCAGCCAAGACAGGAGCACACACTGGGGAGAGGGAACTAGGCGTCGTTAAGTTCCCATTGTTGGTCTGGTGCTTTGCTAGCCGTGTTCTTCTTGACCAAGGTTAACCAATCTGTGCGTGTAAAACAAATAACAGTGGTTTTTGAGGATTAATTATTCATAGGAGATCATGACTTAATGAAATAGAAGGCTGCCCCCCCCCCCGGCTGTTCTTAATGTTGCAGAAGGGCATCAGTATAGGGAGTTATGGAAGTGATGGTAGGAAAGTTCCCTTACCACAGACTTACTGGGCCATTACTAATTCACTCACACTTCCAGGAATGCTGGAGCAGCTCCCCAGCTATTCCAGGTACTGGCAGCATTCTGGCCTGGAAGTCTGGCTTAAACAAAAATAAGGCATATGAATCATGATGTTCTTCTTTCTGGTCCCTCTTCCCATCTTCAAGTGTTAACCCCTAGGGACAGTTCCCATCCCAGTCATTTACTTGGCTTTCCTAGTATTCCTTATCCTCCCTCTTCCTACAAAGGTTAGTGAGTGTCTGTGCTTCTTCTAGATGGCAATGAACCAAATCAAAATCACTAGTGGTTATTGGCTAATTTATGAATCTCCACATTTTTAAAAATTTCTGTCTCTCCCATTATAGGCACTTGGGGCATAGTGAGGGCCACATGGAGGTAAGAAGGAAGAAGATGGAATTAAAGGAAGGGCACACCCACAGCAGACACTATTGCCTGCATCCCTCTCTCATCCTGAGGAGAGGAAAGCACAGAAATGAAGGGCACATGGAAGGGACGAGTTGGAAAGCAGACACTTGTTCTAGCTTGTGAGATATGTCACAGCACAGACCAGAAGACTGAAGCTCAGTGTATCATTTGTTCACAGTGATACTTTCCTTTGAACACCTGCCCATTTCACATCCCAGCAAAGATACCGACTCTGCCCTTGAGTATAAAGAAGCTTATTATGGCTGAAAACTAAAAGAAATCATTCATTCGTCTAACAAGTGTTTCCTCAGTGTCTCTAGGGTCCTAAATCAGGGTACTGCTGTGAACACAGAAAGTCTCTCTGGCCTTGTGGGGCCAATATTCCAGCAGGGGAGACAATTAATAATGAGCATAATAAATAAGCATATTGCATAGGATGGCAAACATGATCCGTGCTATGGAAAAGAAATGAAGCAAAATAAAGCGTTGGGGAGGCTGGGATGGGATGAGTTATGATAGTAAACATGACAGATGCCATCATTTTGAAGAAGGCATTTGTAGGAATTTGAGATTAAAGTATGGGTTGGCCTTCTTGATAGCTGATGATGAACAATGTCATTCAAGAGAGTGAGAAACAGTGAGGAGGAGTTCAGGGTCTTTGGAACAGAGTACATGAAGGGGTAAAGGATACAATGTGGTCACTGAACCAAGGAGTGAGAGCAGACTAGGCAGGAGTATGAGAACCTTTGTATAGCTTTGGTTTCCCACAGCCATGTGTGTGTGTGTGTGTGTGTGTGTGTGTGTGTGTGTGTGTGTGAGACTTACGTACCATGAAATCTCTTCACTAAACCTCAGACTGTAGGTCTGTTTCCACCAAGCCTCAGAATGCAATTCCAGAATGCTGCCTCTTCCTTTGATACCTTTCAGATCCTGAGATTAAAGACATGTGATCCCAAGTGCTGAGATCACCTTTGTGTGAGCTGTTTCACTTTAGGACTGGGATCAATTTCATATAGCTCAGAGTGACCTTGAACTAACAGAGATCCATCTGCTTGTCTCTTGAGTCCTGGGATTAAAGGTGTGTACCACCACCGCCAGGCTCTATGTTAGCTAGTATATAGCTGTTGGGACTAAAGGTGTGTATCGCCATTGCCTGGCTCTGTGGCTTATGGCCAGCTTTGCTTTCTGTACCCTTGGGCAAGCTTTAATAAATCGTAAATAATGAATCACCGCACATATATGAAAGGTGGCCCATGCACATGTGTGCACACTCACATTCATGTGAAGCTCAATGTTAGGTGTCTCTCTCAATCACTGTCCATCTCAGCTCTTGAGAAAGGGTTTCCAATTGAACCTAGAGATTCCCAATTCAGTGGGATTGGCTGGCTGGCAAACCCAGGGATCGTCTTGTCTCTTCTACTCTAGTATTGTGATTACAGATTCATGCTACTGTGCCCAGCTCTTTGATGTGTGCTGGGGTCCATAACTTAAATCCTTTGGAGATGTATACTCTTCTGACTGACCCCCCACCACCATCTGATTGCCTTTTTTTAAAAGGTTTACTGGAACTGTGGTACTGAGGATGGAAAAGGGAGTATGTGGGGATGGTTGTCGAGCATATACTGCTGTAGCGTAGAGCTAAGAGTCAGTGGATGAAGAAGTGGTAGCTGTGACAAGGGGAGGTTGCATGTTGATTATATTTTGCCAGCACCATGGAGATTTAGATGTGTATTGTAAGAGAATGATGACTTCAAGATTTTTGGCCCGAGACTGGATAAATCAAGTTGCCTTTAGCTGAGATGGGGGCAGGGACGGGATGAGGAGTTTGAGTATCGCAGCTGTGGGAGAGGGACTTTGACATGTTGTGTCTGAGGTGACACCCAACAGCAGGTGCTGAGTGAGCACAGTTGTGGAGGTGCAAGCTGGAGAGCCATCAGGGCAAAGATGTCATTTGAAACCATGAGACTGGAGGGGATTTTTCAAGGATTTGAATTACAGCATAAGAAGCCCAAGAAGTGAGCCCTGGAGAGCCCCAGTCACTCAGGGACCATGGACAAACAGCTGAGGATGCCGGACCCTGAGGCCAATGAAGACTGCTAGGAAAGAGGGCATGGCTGGCCACATTGGATGTACCCAGTGGGGCTCAGAAGATGAGGCCTGAGGCTTGGCTGTACAGTCCAGCAAGATGGAGGTCAACAGTGACCTTGGTGATGAGGATAATGGGAACAGGCTTAAGAAAGAACAGGAGGAAGGGAATTGAGAATGAACTTGAGGAATCGTCACCAGGGGCACTAGAACCAGGCTGGAATGATCTCTACAGGGACCTGTGTATTTTCACCAAGAATCAGAGCAGCCACATTTGAGAGTTTTCTCTGCAGAAAGTGCTGAGAAAATACTGTGAGGAGTGAGGATATGTTGGGGAAAATGCAAAATTTGAATGTCAAAGAATCATCAGAAACAAACCAGAGTCTTGGTGTCATCCTCTTTTTTACTGTTATTAGCCAGTAAGTTGCCTAGTCTTTTAGGTTCCTCACCATGGACTTTGCTTGAATAAGAATGGCTTACCTCCTGCATGGCCCTGGCTTGCCTTTGGTATCCTGGGTCCCTAAAGTAGACATACCATTAGTTCCCCCAGCTTCTGCAGGGAATTCCATTTTCCCAAGCCACTCTCCACATTGTTCATCTTTCCAAACTGCAAAGTGATCATCCCTCATCCTTGTTTGATGTTCTTTGTGGCTGCTCATCACTCCTCTAGAGACATTTGATTCTGTTGGTCTAGCCTAATGATGCTACCAGATTTTACCAGACTTAACACCTCCCTTGATCTCCAAACACCCCAGGTTTTCCTTGAAGTCTTTGGATGAGGAGACTCCAGTAATTGATAGGAAGGAGAAGCCACAAAATCAGCTTAAGAAGATGAAGCAGATCATTTTATTATTAATTTCCATTAAATCCTTTGTTCCATTATTTCTTATGTTCATATCACATCAGATATTCTCATCTCCTCTTCTTTAACATGTGTAGATAACAGCACTGTACGCAGAAGGCACAGGGTGTCTCTGTGTATCCATGACTGTTCTAGAACTCACCATGTAGTTGTAGGCTGGCCTTGAACTCATAGAGATCCTCCTGCCTCTGTCTCCCAAGTGCTTGGATTGAAGGAGTGTGCCACCATTGCCCAGTTCCTACCTTACTTTCTTACACTCTTTCCCTGGTTTCTTTCTTTCTTTCTTTCTTTTTTTTTCTGTACCATCAGCTTTAAGCACTAAGTCTATGTTGAGGTATTTAAGATTGACGTTTCCTGCCCAAGCATCTCTTTTGAGATCTGAATCACAGCCAAAGATAGATGCTCCGGAGGTATGTAACAATCCCATGCTGGTTGCTAAGCTGAACACTCAAATGCTTTTCTTTCATCTCTCAATAAATGTCAGTCTCTTGGTTAGTGTAGCTTTTCAGAGCTAGCTAGAATGGCTGACCAGCAAACCCTAGGAATCCTTCTGTGTCTGCATCCCTAGTGCTTGGAATAGGCTGCTGCATCTGGCTTCTTATGTAGGTGATGGAAATCCAAGCTCAGTTTCTCCTGCTGCATTACTAACCCTAGAGATCTGGAAGATTACTCCTCTGCTTCAGTTTGTAAGAAAATCTACTTGCAGAACCGAGCATGGTGGTGTGGAGTCAGGAAGATAGGAGCCCCAGGTCATCCTCAGCTACATAGTACGTTTGAGGCCAGCAGGGGCTACAAAAGACTCCCTTTCAACCACTCTGTACCCCAGCAATTAGAAAACAAAGCATACTCATAATGGTCAAAATATTTCATGATAGAAAATTCTTTAATTTTCACAATGAATCTTTGAGGTAGCTGCTAGGATTATCACTCAGGCACACTGAGGCTGAGTAATATACACAAAATTACACAGCTTGCCAATGGAACTGGAATTGTGGGGTTTGAAGGAAAATGGCCCCCAAAGGGAGTGGCACTATTAGAAGGTGTGGCCTTGCTGGGTAAAGTGTGTCACTGTGGGCTTCAAGGCCTCCTATGCTGAAGCTTCACTCAGCGTGACACTCGGACTACTTCTGTTGCCTATCTATCTATCAGTATGTAGCAGCAACTTCACCAGGACTATGTCTGCCTGCACAGCACCATGCTCCCCACCATGATGATAAGGGACTAAACCTCTGAAACAGTAAACCTCCGCTTCAATGAAATGTTTTCCTTTATAAGAGTTGCCATGCTCATGGTGTCTCTTCACAGAAACTCGGGCCATCTGACTTAAAGATTCATGGACTTAACCTGAACTCATTCATTTTGCCAAATCTTTTTACTCACTCTTACATACAATCTATTAGATGAATAATCAAGTCCATGTCTGAAAATGTCCCAAACCTACTGACTGTCATAGTAATTCCAAGCAGTTCCCCGTTCTACTGAGTCCCACCTCCCCAACTCTCCTCCAAGTCTTTGTTCTCAGAAGAGCCAGGCCTTGGCTTTATTGTAATTCTTTTCCAGGCTGCATTCCTTCCTGGAAACACACACACACACACACACACACACACACACACACACACACACACACACACACACACCTGAATTATAACCCACTCTAGTTATTCACTCGTATTATTCTTTCCTTCCAGTCAAATTTTATAACTGAAAAAGTTGCATTTGTGTTCTTTTTAAGTAAGCATTATGAAGGCAAAGATCTTGATCATTTCTTCCTGTCTGTCTGGCACTGGGCACCAAGCTGTGTACACAGCAGAAAAACTCCCTAACACTGGGGGCTGGACTGATGGCTCAGTGAATAATAAGCGAGAAATGACTGTTTAACTTTTATGTTGAATGTTAAGTGAAGTTTTTGTGTCTTTAGGATGAGCTACCCTTGAGTTATATGAATTAGTGAGCATTTGAAAACTAAAATTTACTTCCATCATTTCAGTGAAAGACACTGGTAAGTGTGCCCCTGCCTTGCTAAGAAACTGCATCCCAACTTTCACACTCTGCTCAGCATACCAGACCAAGGATGGACATTGACTCCAGCAGGGCCAATTGGTCTCTCCATGTTCAGAATTTAGAATCAGGGAACAGACAGACAAAAGCAGGTCTGGAAGACATGTTCATTCATCCATCCTTCAAATATTTTTGAGTATCCATAATGAAGTAGTCACTGGAGACATCATGGCTGACATCCCTTCTGCAAGGCATTTTATGGTTCTCGGGAGAACACCGTGAGTAAAGCTGCTATTGCAATGCAACACATGGAGTGCTGTGAATGGGGAAGAAACAAAGAGCCCCACAGGAGCCTCTTACACAAAGAGGGGGGCACAGAAGGCTGTGCCGGAGAGGCGACATCACAGATGGGAGAAAGCTTAATCGACCCAGAAGGGAGTAGAGAAGAGGCAGAGGACAACCTGTAGAGAACAGGAAACGTAAGCCGTTTATCCAGAGGCAAGAGATGTTTCTGGAAGGGGAGTGAGCTCGCCATCATGAAGGCTTTGTGAGCCTGACCACATCTGAAATGTCTCCTAAAGACTGTGAACGCTCTTGACAAAGTTTTTTAGCCAAAGAGCCATACTATATTCCTGTAGGTGCTCTAGAGAGATCCTCATGGTTTGGTGGGGAAAGATGTGTCAATGAAGGGACAGCTATAGAAGTGTGGACAAGAAAAGATGACAGGAATAAGGTGGTGGCAGGTGGGAGGGATAGGAGATGACAGAAAGCGGGTTTAGGATGAAGAGATACTAAAGACAATGCCAAGGCTTAAGGCTTGGCATAGCAGTGGAGGAAAAGGACCCATGAGACCCAGGTGACATTGTACACACGAAGGGACTCAAAGAACAGACTGGGTGGGAGCAGTGCCTGCCTAGGGTTAAGGATGCAGTTGGAAACTCAAGAGCGAGTGATGTCATAGACACCAATGAGTGAGACCTTTTCTGGAAGGTTCCGAAGAACGTCAACAGTCTGACCAAAAGACCCAAGCAAGGACCACTGCAAAGTCATTAATTGCTGGTGGATATTTACTAAGGAAGTAGAGCTAACCATTGCTCACGATCCCACCTACAGCATGCTTGTTTCAGGACCGCTAAGGCGCTTAGCCTGGCATCTCACTGCAGATTCCTGAGGAATGGCTTCACTGGGCGTTCCGAATTTGGGTTTCAAATGTTGTTACGAGGCAATCTGTGAAGTGCACTTGAATGTCAGGGTTGAAAATGTGGAAAAAAAAAAGTAGACATAAGGAAAATTTATTTTTAAAAATGTGCCTTTTCAACTTGAAGGAGACAACTAGCAACCCTCTAACTTAGCATTTTGTGTGTGTTTATGACTGACCTGTCAAGACTGCCAGAAAGTGCCTGGTGAGCAAGAAGAAAACGATGTGGCCTGCTTGTCATCTCTCAGAGTGTCCAACTGCTGAAGGCCACTCTGCAATCAAAATAGAATTTTCCTTCATCAGTAGCCGTATGTCGAGAAGAATCAGGCCACATCATGATCATTAAACAACCACACATGGGAGCCAGTGTGTAATCGCTCCCCCCCCCCATTTTATTTTCAACAGTTTGAATGTTCCCAAGAAGCCTCTGAGGAACTGGATCTGGTACTTCAATCAGAATTTTAGTGTATTTTCAGGACTGGACCCATTTCTGCCCCTCCTCCCTTCTCTGTAACAGTCTCTCCGGGGCCTGGTTTCTGCTCCTCCGTCTGAGTGTTTAGTCAACTTAATATACAGGGCAGACATATTCTGGGAAAAATGCAAGGCTCCTCAACAGAGGTATTTCTAAAATTAGGTGTTGTTTAAAACTCCAGCAGAACACCCATCCGTCAGAACACACAGGCAGGCAACAGAGTGGTCCACACGCTAACTAGAGCTGTTCTAAGGGCCCCGACTCTCTCAATTGCCAGAAACTCTCCCAAGATGCTGTGCTGAACCCCCTGAAGCCTAAGGTCCTGCAAACACCAAGGAATATTTCCCAAGATGCTTTCCGTGTAAAACGTTTTGTTGAATGGTTAATGAAATGTGAAAACAAAACAAAAACCCCACGCACAATGAAGGCATCAGGACAGAAGGTTCGGATATAAAGTGTGAACCCCGCCCTTCTCTCCTCACTGAATGAATCCAGGGGTACAGAGGAAGGTGAGGGAGGCCATAAATTCCAGTCCACAAACACAAGGTTTAAGAATCTCTTCACTTTCCTATAACAACTTAATTCCTACTGCCAAGCTCTTATTTATTCCTACTGGCAGAAGAGACACAAAAAATGAAAAATGTGTCACCTCAGTGTCCCTGGCCTCCCAGAGGATTTTGATGCCAGCACCCAACCACGGCCTCCACAGGACGCCCACCTGGTCCTGGCTTCTCTGCCCACTCCATTTATCTCTGTGGCAGCCTCGCTTGGCCCAACCCCGCAGGCCCAGCCTCCCCCAAATCTGCTGGCCAAGTACCCTGGGGTATTACGTGCTGAAATCACTTTCCCTGGAAGCAGGGCTGGCTCTGGGCTCCTGGGACCCACAAATCCATCTCCCTGTCACCTCTCCCTTTACCTCCTGCCAGACAAACAGGATCTCTCTGGAGTTTGGGAAATTGCTTCTTTGGGCACCTAGAAATAACAAAAGAACCCTCTTAGAATTTAAGCTTTTGCTCAGGAAGGTGGGAGGGGAAGTTTTAGCTTTGTGTCTCATTTTCACAGTTCCTGGGAAGACAGCGACCCAATCAGCTACTACCTGCTTGATGTGGAGGAAAGGAAAAACAATGAGAGATAAGAGGGAGAAAATGACAAAGGACACATTTTTGGACCAGCAGAGCACATACCCACCCCATTCCTCTCTAGCTTTCCCCGATGCCTATAAGGAAATACCACCTCACCCACCTCTATCCACGTTTCCTGATTTCTGTGAGCCCAGGAGCCCAAGAATCCCCAGGCAGACATGGATGCCAAATTATATGGAAGGGCGGGAACCCTGAGAGAAAAATGTCGCCCGTAGCTGAGAGAGAAGTCCTTGGCACACGCGGACATAGCACGGCACCAGAGGAGTCAGGGTGCAATGGGACGCTGAGCAGACTTTTCTGTTGTCATCCTCCTAAATCTATGTTGGTGAGGACACAGGACCAATGACGCACCTCCCAGGAATGGCGAGATCTGCATCTTCTCAACCCACCCCTACCACACAGAAGAACAAAATGGAAGAGCCGGAAACAGAAGGTAGAGTTCTTGCCGTTCTTGACCCTCTTGAAAAGAGTGAGAGTCACGTTAATATGGACATTGAAGACAATGGAGAAGCATCTGCAGAAGGGAGGGGTGGCCTAAGGTCTATCGGAAGTCACAAATGGTGTATTGTCATTTGGTTGGCCTTTAAAAGCTAGGGACTACATCACATGGTTGGCCACGAACAGCAAAGAGAGACAAGAGAAATTCAGGCAGTAGCTTGCACATGCTGCAATTTTTTGTCTCCTGCTTGGATGTCCACAGGGACAAGGAAGAAGGCTTGGTGTCATACAGGAAGGGGATGGGCTTGGGAAGGGGGGGCTATTGTTTTAGCAGAATTAATGACAAGCTATTGAAGACCAGTAGGCAGAAGGAGTCAGGCAGTTAGGGATATCCATCTCCACATCACATCATTACAACACATAGAGGCCATATTGAAATAGGGGGAGTCCTGGGTCCAGGTGGACCTGGGTTTAGACTCTAGTTCTGCTATTTCCTAACTGTAAAGTGATGGGAGATGTCATTCTGTAAACACGTTTCTCTTATTGGTTACTGAATAAAGCACTGTTGGCCAATAGGAAAGCAAGATAGAAGGGACTAGGAGACAAGGAGGATTCAGGAAGAGGTAAGAAACCTCCTTCTCTCATCTCTAAATGAGCATAGTAGTTTCTGAAGGTATCAGGTGCATCTCCTGCCGCATAAGCAACCCATCAAAGGAGGGATTTTTCTTCTTCAGATGATTATAATAATCTGATTTCTCCAGGGAAACTCTAGCACAGGAACCTGGAGTTTGGAGACTATCTGAGTTCTTGCTTCTAAGAGAGCCTTCACTATAGCAGATGAGAAGAGACAGTATGAGAAATGCCTGATGGGTGACTTCTATAAGACCTTGGACAAGTGGTCACTCTGTTTACTCATCAAAGGCATACACTTGGGTCACCGTGTTGTCCCCAGGCACACTGGAATTCTGGAACGAACTGAGTCTGCAGAAGTGATGGCCTTCACTGAACTTGAGCTGTGAACAGCTGTGCTGGGCTACAAATAACTTTTCAAACGGTGAACTCCTTTGCCAAGGTGGAGGCACAGCTCTTAGTGGGCTTGGAACCACAGGAACATCTAATAGAGAGGTCTCCTTTCACAGTGATACCCTGCAGCCTTCTACCTGCCAAACAGGAACAGGGAGATAGCCAATTTTTAGAACTGACTCTTTAGACTTTTTTTTTTGGAACAAAGACACAAGGAAAAGTTCAAGAGGAAGAGAAGCTTTGGTAATTTATTAAGGTGAGACAGGTCCATCAAACCAAAATCCCAGTGGGAACTGTAAACTTTGGAACTTTCAAACTCTGGCTCCTGTCTCCCCTGCTGCCTGTCGTCAGGAGTATTTGTGGATGTAATGTGCCAAATCTGTGTCCCTAACACAGGCCAACTAAGGGAAGCAATGCTCTTTGGTTGAAAGTCATAAAAATAAAGACATCCCAGGAAAGCGGTTGGGCTGCTCTTACTGATTTTTGACCATAAAAGAGAGCTATGGAAAGATCCTGTCATGTATGACTCGCAAACCATAAATGAATAAATAAATAAGTAAGAACCCTAACTCATAGAATGGGAGGACACCTGCCCTGACCCACACTCAAAGGGCTCAATGTAACCCATGGCAGGTTCTGGACTGAAACACAGGGCCTCCATTACCTGCTAGGGCCTTGCCATTATCTAGGCAGCTGGCCCAAAGAGGCAGGAGGAGCATACACTTTCAGAAAGGGCTTTAAGCCCCCCACAGATATGGTACCCATGAAATTCATGTTTTGGAGACTAGGGTCAAGAATAACACTGCACATTGACTAACGGAATAGCAAAACCAAAAGGAATACATTTTGCCTCTCGTTTCTAATCAAATGATTCTCTAAAATTCATGTTCAATTATTTGTTTGGATACTCCATTATACTTGAGGCAGAAGCAATGGTGTAATGGTTAGATGCAACATTCAGGTTGCAGTATTTGACATGTTCCTTGGCCTAAAGTACCTGGCTGCTCCTGATGGGGTTCCAGCTGCAGGAAGCCCACTGTTTTAAACTCATTTGTTTATAGGAACGTGAACTCCAGGCTCCGTGCCAGGAGGCAGCAATGATGCTGCCTCCTCCAGTTGTCAGTTTCCCTTGTCTGGACCGCAGGACCTTACGGTCAGCAGAATTAGCAGAGACTGTTCCTCAGATTCTAAGAACTTTATGACGGGACACGAGCAAGCCTCTGGGAGCTGGGGTCCCTTGGTGATCTAACCAGTCCAGCTACTATGACAGAAAACCTCTGAACAACAGAAATTTATCTCTTTTGACAGCCGGGCAGTTCGAGATTGACATTTGGATCCAAGATCAGAGCTAGGCCTGGTGACTCAGGCCTGTCTTTCTGGCCATTATTGAGGGCTGAGCAAAAGGTTTACAAGCTCAAGACTATGCGCTCCAGATGTATTGAAGGTCAGTCTAGTTAACTATCTCAAAATAAATAGAGGACCCATCAGCCTGCCTGACACGTGCAAGCCCTAGGTCGATTCCCAGTACTGAAATAAAAAAGAAAAAAAAAAGGAAGAAAGAAAGAAAGAAGTAAAGAAAAAGAAAAGTGCCACCTGCTTCCTGGTTTTAGGTGGCCATTGTCATTTCTTATTATAGCATCACTTGAAAAGCAAAGCGATCTCTTAGGGGTCCCCTTTATAAGGGCACTAATCTCATGTATAAGAACTTTGCCCCCATGATCCCGTTGTCCTTTGACATACTTTAGGGCTGGATTCCCCACTGTGGTCCTTGTGGGGTGTGAAGGGAGGGGGAAGGGAGGGGGCTGAAGGCAGAGGGAAGGGAGGAGGGGAGAGTGAGGCCCAGTGGCAGGCGGTCAGGTCATTGGAGGTGTGTGGCAGTTGAACGTGAAAGGTCCTCTACAGGCTCCTAGACACTTGGTCCCAGGTGGTGGCGTTGTATGGGGAGGTTGTGGAGGCTTTAGGCGGTGGGCTTGCTGGGGGAAGAACACTATTGTGCTGGGGTTTGAATTTATAATGTCTTCCTGCTTCCAGCTCACTCCGAGCTTTGTGTTTATGGCTGAAAATCTGATCTCTCAGTTTCCTGCTCTGACACCTTGGCAACCTACCCACCCTGTTCCACACCACCCCATCCCACACTACCCCACCCACTCTACCCCATCCCATCCCTCACCACACCCCACTCCCCACCAACACACCACACCCTATACCCACCCACCCCCACAACACCCTACCCACCAGTCCCACCCATGACACCACTCCACCCTACACCTACCCATCCCTCACCTTACCCTACCCACCCCACCCACCATACCACACACCACATCCAAACCCATCATCCCCAGCTACCCCATACCCACTACACCCACCCTACCCTACCCACCACACCACACCACACCATACCCACCCCCACACTCTCCACCCTACCCACCCATCCCATCTCCACCCCACCTAGATTACTGCTCTGGAACCATAGAGTCAAATAACTCCTCCAGTACACATTGCCTGTTGGAACACAAAGTTCCACTAGGCCACAGGTCACTAGGGAAACAAGAATGTTAATCCCACATGGATGTCTCTTCAAAGGAGAAAACACCCACATTCTACCTAGAAGGCTGGAGTGGATGTTGTTCATGACCTGGGGACCTGTGATGTCTGTGGAGCCAGACCTCACCCAGAAAGTTTATCCCAGACTCTCCCGCCCTGACTTTTATCTTTGGCTCTCAGTTAGGACCCATGCTTAGGGGAGATGTCAAATCTATTTTTATGGTCTGCTGACCTCTGTGTTATCTCTGTCAGAGACCACACCAGATCCTAAGCCCTTTAGCTACAGAGCCCATCTTCATGGTGACGTGTACTTTGCAAAGGAGTTTCTATGTAGGCATGCCTTAAGCTTTACTGTGCATCTGGACTTGGAAAGATTGTTGCCTGGAAACCTGGACTGGGGATGAATGATGGTTGCCCAGAAACTTTTCCCCAAATTGTAGTGTGTTTAAATACGCTGCCAATAAAACCCCTGGCATCAGCCTCTCTAGAGGTTTGGTCCAGTTTGACGGAGTCAGGCTGAGCTGAGTTTTCATTCTCATCTCTTCCAGGTTTGTTCTCCAACGGGCCGTGACACCTGCAGGGAACACCCTTCCTGCGGTTGCCTTGGTTATGCTTCCTTCAGTGTTGCAGAAGTAACTAGCACAGGGTGTGTCTTTGAAGTGATGGCTCCTGCTTTTTGTTACTGAGCTTCTCTTGGTGATGGTCCCAGTAAGTAGAACTTGTTTCCTAATACCCATATTAGGAAATTCACATAGGAATTCATTTTAGGAAATTTCCTAATATTCATACTCAAAAGCAGCTACTACAGGTGTGCCTTTGAGTGGGCTCTGGAGCCCTTACCCCTCCTTCCTCTGACTGAGATGGACAGACTCCCTTTCCCCCTGTCCTATTCGGACACACTGATTCAGTACAGGCCTCAAACTAATAGGGCCAACCGAAGTTTCCAAAACGGTGCCAAAACAAACCCTTCCCCTTTGTATCCTGAGTTTTTAATGTGTTTGTTGAGAAGCTCCACCCAGCCCCACCCCTCCCATCCCAGACCCCGCCCCCGAGAAAGGCCACCACCTGAAGCTGCTCCCCTTGAGATGCTTAAACCACGCCTACAGCCTATTTAAGACCGGGTCCACCAACCTGGTTCTCCCTGGTGGTTTCTCCTCTTCCCCTGGGACCCGGGAATACTTTTTCATTAAACCTAGATTATTAATTCGGCTTGACCTGACTTATTGCCTTGGCAGAGAACCCAATACCTGGGTATTGAAATTTTACCAGTACTTTGTGACAGTAACAGGAAGGTAACTATGGCACCTCCTAATCCTTCACCTCCCAATCCCACCGCAATGAGGAAGGGTAGAGACTTGGACAGTATGGAAGGCTCATCTTTTTTCACTAGTGCACAGAAGCACGTGGCTCACTGTCTTGTGACTTAAATGTTCCAAAGGGGGGCTACCTGGTATTATTATTTTTTTCTAATTACCTAAAAAAAGAATCATAGGCAAGCCAAAGGTGCTGCTTATAAGGTTTGTTAATTAGGACGAATTCAAATTTTGATGCACACAAGTTGAATGTGTGTGAGGAACATAAGGCAAAGCTGAATAGGAAGATCAAAACTAGAATGAAATTTATAGAGAAATATCTCATTAACCTACCAATATGATCTTTAAAATAATGCTTATAAGTTTACATGAAAAATATAATTTTATCTTTTGAGGTAGGATTTTATGTGGCCCAGACTGGCCCCCTGCCTTCACTTTCTGTGTACTGGGATTGCCAGCATGCACCATCATACCTGGATCATAAAAATTAAAAAAAAAATAAATTTAAATGCAGGTGATTTTGAGACAGATTTGGGGAGTTCTTGTTGGACACTTTTATTTATGTTATTCTGTTCTTGAAAGAAAAAAAAAAAAATGAAAATCCAAACTCGCCCTGTTGGTTGGCATTCCCCCGTGTTTCAGAGCCTGAAAACTGCTTCCTGCCTGTCTCCTCTCAGAAGTCCCGCCTTAGATGCTCACATCACTTCCTGCCTGAGCCCTGAACATCAGACTTCTCCTTTAAGAGCACAGGGTGCTTCCTTCTAAGTCTACGGCAAAGTCCAGTGCATAGATAATAGCAAACTGCTTTAGTCAGAGCAGAGGTGGGAGCCAGCTCCCTGCCCATTCACCCACTTCCACCATCATTAATTTATTAGTTAATTAATTCATAATTCAATAGATATGAACTGAAATTTGTCAGCCCTGAATTTGTCAACAATGTGATTTCCAGAATGGGTTGCCTGCCTCAAATCACTTGTCTTTATAATATCTGTCCACTATGGCAATAGAATTAATTTTCTAAAACTCAGGTCTGATCTGACCTCTCGGTGGTCACCTTGCTTATCTTCTCTCTGATGTTCCCTCTTTTGTGACCTTCAGAGCTTTTCTTCCAGACAGCATTTCCTATCTTCCCTTTTGTCACTACAAGCTGAGCATCAGAAAGACATTCCCAACACACCTCGGGCATCCCTGTCCACTTGCCTCTGATTGTGCACTTATCCGCCTAGACCACTCAGTGACCTTCTCCCCACTGTCCTATTTTAAGTATTTTTATGTTCATCTTACCACTTCTGCTAATCCTCCTCTGGCTACCACAGCCTTCCTCCCCCAACTGTATGGGCTGCCTACACTACTGTTGTTACTCAAAAGCAGATATCTTACTTGGTTTATCTTATCATCTCTAGTATCGAATGCCATCCATATAGCACTGATTAGTCTTATGTCCCGGGCTCATGCTCTGGGAATTCAGTTGTAGCTCTTAGGAAGTGGGAAGATCAGGCATTATTGGAGGAAGTAGGTGCTGGGACATACCTTAAAAAGGCATCTCTTGTCCTCTGTCCCCCACCCCATGCTTCTTGTCCATTTCCAAGTGAGTGGCTTGGTCCTGCCGTCTGTTCCTGGCTATGATGTCCAGGCTCTCCTCAGGCCCAGCGCCAACCATGGACGGAAACTCTGAATAGCCCCACCAGAATCAGAAACCTCTGAATAGCCCCACCAGAATCAGAAACCTCTGAATAGCCCACCAGAATGTTGCCTCCTTTGACTGTCCTTTGGGGCAGTCTTCCCAATGACAGAATGCTCAATTAGCACACTCAGGAATATCAACCTGGTTTTCTTATTTATAGTTTTGATACAGAGCTTAAAACCCATCATGATCTTCCTGCCTCGCCACCCTGAGTGCTAGAATTATAGGCATGCACTTACATTACTTCAGTCATCTAATCCCAATTGATAGGTATTAGCTGTCTTACATGCCATTTGACAAAGATACCATCTTATCTACATTCAGTGACTTATTGACTAGTAATGTCTGCCACAGATCCTAGTCTGGGGAGTGAAGGCATGCTTGCTATGTTTTTTTCTTTATGGAAGTAAATGCCTAATGTTTGAATTAATGAGTTTCTTTAAAATAAATGAGTGGGTATAGTTCTTTAAAATTATGAAATTTAGGTTTTTAGTAGTAAAGGTAAACCTTACATTGAATTTAGAAAATTTTTATTGTTTTGATTTTTTTGAGTCTAAAAACATACCACTTTGGTTTTTTTTTAATTTTAAGATTTTTTAATTTAAATTTGAAACAAGGTTGTTCTAACCTTGGGTGGGTGTGCCTTTTAGGCTGAAGGGTGACTATGTGACATCACTTTGAATAAAGTAGTCTGGACGAGGAATTTCTGTGATGGCTCCTGGGTAGGTTTGAGAATGGAAGGAGAAAGAGAACAGAGATAACTGTATGCAATATCTCGCTCTTGTGATGTCCACCATTTCTTACTGATGAAGGGGACGCAGATGGAGGCTGAAGGAGTTGTTTTCATGAGGGACTCGGTAAGGCAGGGAGCCCAAGCAGCCTGGCTTCAGTACAAAAGGCAAAATAAGAAGAAGGATCAAGTGCCACTGAGTCCTGGGAAGCGGGACATGTGTGTACAAGTGTGCATTGCCCTCACAGTCCGCACGTGACCACAGTGCTCAGTGGCTGCGGCAGAATATGGATTACTATGGACCCCTAAAGTGTAGACCAGAGCCGGGCCTGGGGCTCTCTAGCACAGGATCCAGGGCCTTTGGCAGATATGGAAGTCAGACCTGTAATGGAAGGACTGGTTTGGGGGCATTAGTGGTGGCCTGCGGGGCACTCATTTAGAGCAAGCCAGGGATGAGGAGTAGTGCATGTCAGTGCTGGCACGTGGACAGCTTTGTCTTTTTGTTCTGATGAGATCTGAGTGAGACACAGCGTGGATCCTATGAGCTTTAGGGAAAATATATTCTGAAGCAGACAGACAATTGTTGAGAAGTAGCTGCCGGAATGACACCCTCTTCTCCTGTCACCTATTTCAGAAAATTTGACTGGTGTCTTACCAGGCATGTGGCATGTAAGGGACATTTTGGCCGGGAGGGCCATTTAAGGAACCAGCTTTGAGAACACAGAGTGTTGAGGTTCTAGGCTGAGTCTCCCCAGGCCTTTTGGCTGTTGGGGGTCTGGCCAATTTGCTTCTTGCTTGGTTTTCAAAGTAAGGGGCAGGGCATGGAAGAGAAAGTCATTCCATCCTGGTAATGTATGGACTGAAATACGGTTTGGCGTTCCTTGGGGGAAAGGAGGGTCACTAAGGCTCAAATCTTCTGTGTTTTAAGTGAGACACAGCAGGTACATCTGTTGTCACCTGGCTAACAGCCATTAGACATTTGCAATATTGAAGGCATCAAACCATCCCAGGGAGTTTGCCACGGGACTGACCGGGTCTTAGCTGGGGAAATGGGCTGCTTCATCTAAATCCCCAGCGCTCAGGTCTTTCCTCCAATCAGAACCTTCTGGACACACAGGCTTCCTGCATCCTCAGACAGAAATGCAGCTCTCAAGCTCTCACAGTGTTCAATCCAGATCGTGAACCACTCGTGCAAGCTTCTTCCCAGCTGCAGGTTTACCCAGGGAAGATGGAGTGTTCCGCAAAATCCCACAGCGGTTGGACTCCCCACTGGTCGCGAATCAGGACAGTGGGATGTTTGTCTTATAGTATACTCTTGGGGCCAGACTCATTTAAGATGTGTGATGAGGTAACATTACAGCTGACTAAGCAGAAAGCCTTCTGGAAATCTTTGTGAGTCGGCTGCTGTCTCATCTCAGCAAGGACCTACCCTCGGAGAATGATGATGTGCGAATGTTCTCTGTGCCTTTATTATCAATGGTGTCACCAGCTGAGGCAGCGCCCTCAACACTGGTGGATGCCTTTCCCGCACTTAAACACGTATCTGAGGGTGGTTGGGAGGATCCTGGAATGTTTTAGTGCAAATAAGAACACACAGGCCTTGCCCTGCTCACTCCAGGTGGGCAGAACTGGCTCAGGATGCTCTGGTCACTGGTCTTACTGGCATGGCTGCCTCCTGCCGGCCTAGAGGCAGCTGAAGAAGTTAGTATCTCAGGAGGTTGAACTGTTTGTTCATTAATCAGACATTTTATATACTATATATGTTTATGTATAAACATATTTACATGCTACATATAACAAATACATAATATTACTTGTTCAGATCTTGCCTTTGAAGTTTATTTTGTTGTTGTTGTTGTTGTTTTGTTTTGTTTTTTGTTTTCATATAGTCTGTCTTGAGTAAGTATGGCCTATTGGTTAGTTTCCTGTTTGGGAGGTTTCTTTCGTTTGTTTTTTTTTTTTTTTTTTTTTTTTTTTTGACAAGGTTTCTTGTAGCCCAGGCTGGCCTTGAACTCATGGAGTAGCTGAGGATGACTTTGAACCCCTGCTCTCCTCCACTTCTACATCCACTGGGATTGTGTGTGTGTTGCTGTGCTCAATTTATGTGGTGCAGATGACTGAGCCCAGGGCATTGTACATGCAAGGCAGCTGCTCTACTGATGCCATAATCTCCAATTTCCTACTTTCATAAATAATGTTTTCCTGGAGCGTGTCCATTGGCTTATAAGTTGTCTGTGGCCTCTTTCTGCTCACAGGCAGGGACAGATATTCTGCCAGAGACTACACTATTTACAATGACATCTGAAGAAAATTGTCACATCCCTGCCTCAATGGGTTGACCCTTTCTAGAAATACACAGTGCAAGCATGAGTGTATGTTATTCTCCATGCCCACTAGATTGTCATAGAGTATAACTGTGGTGATATTTTGCTTGTGCTCTAACAAATAAAGCTTATTTAGAGATCTGAGTGCAGAGCTAGCCATACTAGTTAGCCATTGAGGCCAGGCAGTGGTGGCACACACCTTTAATCCCAGCGCTCAGGAGACAGAAGCAGAAGGGATCTCTGTGAGTTCAAGGCCACCCTGGGCTGCATGAAATTGATCCAGTCTAAAAGAGAAACAGAGTCTAGTGGTGGAGTTCCATACCTTTAATTCTAGCACTAGGGAGGCAGAGACAGGAAGGTATATGGCTGGGCAGAAAGAAAACTATAAGGCAGGAGGAGCATTCTGTCTGAGGATTCCTTGAGGCAGCTTTGCCCATTTGGTCTGAGAATTCGGTAGAGGTAAGAAAGAACTAGTGGCTGGCAGTTCTGCTCTCTGGTCTTTCAGCATTTTCCCCCCACATCTGACTCTGGGATTTTGTTATTAAGACCAATCAGAATTTGTGCTACTCATAGCACTTGAGATACTAACAGGAACTAGGTATGTATAAGCATGTTCACAGAAGTGGCTGTCAAATTTCCAAAACTGCAACTTTTCACTAGGAAAACAGGACAACTTTTCTGTGTACACTGGGATACTTGTGGGCCTCCAAATAGTTCTAAACTTCTAAAACATGAAGTTGAAGGGAAAATGCAAGTTGCACAATGATACAAACAATACCAACACGATATTTACATAAATTTGAAAATATACAAATTTTCTATTCTGTTGATAATTAAAAGTACATACAAGCTAGACAATATTACAGAGGCTGGGCCAGAAGGAAACAGCTAGAAGGAACAACATTGTGATATGAAAAATAAAAGACCCAGTGACAGATATTGGGTCCAAGCTTCAAGCTGAAAGTAAGAAAATCAAGCAGCCGGCCACCTCAGACGGAAAGGCATAGAAGTAGACAGGGGTTTTCCCCTTAGGACTTGTGTTTTAGGACATGGTCTTAAAAAATCTGTATCTCAACAATTTTCACAGGATAAAGAGAGCTAAGGTGGCAGATCCTCATCTGCAGGCTAAGGACAGCTTTTTAGCCATATTGCAATCAGTAAAGATGAAGGCAGAGACTCAAACAGGAGGGCATTGAAACTTGGTTCAGAAGGGAGAAATGGAAGTCAGTTGGAAGACGGGGTAAGTACTGCGGATGCGGTGAACACACTCTGAAATATACCAGCGAATACTGTGGCTGGCTGAGAGCAAGAATACCATTGTTAAAGGCACCCCACAGCCGCTTGATTAGGTATATTGATGGGAAAGCACTTTGGGAACTGGCAGGCTCACTACAAGCTGTTTCTTCCCGCACTCTCGGCGTTAGTGTTACAGGATGCTCCAGGAAGCTCTGTTTTTTTGATCATCTTTTTTTTTTATGTTTTATTTTTGTGAGGAAAAGCCTCACTATGCAGCTTTGACTGGCTTAGAACTTACTATGTAGAACAGGCTGGCCCCAAACTTGCAGCAATCCTCCTGCCTCTGCCTCTGCCTCTGCTTCCTGGGTAAGCATTAGGGATACAGCACTGGCATTTATAATTTATTCTTTATTCCGTCTGAATTAGTGTCAGTTCTGTTCACATCTGTCTAGGCTACTTACTAGTAAATTTCTCAAGGCAAAGCTTGGTGTCTTGTTTCTATTGGCCACCTTAGAATTGGATGCAATATTCTTCATACTGTAGGATTTGAGATATTATGAAATATGTTACATATGACAGAAAGCAGCTTGGGTGTGGGGTTATATGCAAAAAGCACAGTGTCCACCAGTGCTAACATAGGACCCAGGAAAGATCTAGCCAGTTCTTGATCACTGGTCATACAAAGCCCAGACATGTGACTCTATTTGATGACACTGACATGGGGCCTTGACCACACAGGGATTCCTTTGTCCTTCTAAGGAGAAAACAAGGCATCTGCTCTAAATATAGGTCATTCAGGTGGCTCCAGGGCCTGCCCCAATTCTGAACCAGCAATTGTCAACCCTCCTCCTGAGCCTTGGTATCTTTTGTTTATCTCTTGTTGACAAGTGTCTGGCTAAATGGGGCTCAGGAGTTATCAGTGGGAATGAGGGAAGAAGCTTTCCCACGCAGGTGTTTCCAGTTCTACTCTCCCCATTCCTTTGGCCAAGCACCTTGAGATGACACTGAGGCCCAGAGGTGCCACCCATGACTATACATCAGCAAGCCAAGACTGATCTGCCATCTGTGTGAGAGCAGGGCATTTCCATGGGATAAAGTAATTCCAGAACTAGGCCTGTCTTTCATTTTTAGAAAAAGAACAATGTTTAACCTTGTCTAGAAGCTATTTGTGCCTGTTTTAGTTTCCTCTCACACCGAGTTTCAGGCAGATCCTTCCCTGAGGCAGCCTAACTGGGGATATGAATGAGGCCACACTTTGCTCACAACCTGGGTGAGCGTGGGGCTGCGCATTTTGTTGCTGCCCTTAGTGTGGATCTTAGAAGAGCCAGGGGAGTTATTCACCCTCAAAATTTTAGTAGCTGTCTCCAGAAGGTGGAGTGCAGATGGAGAGTTATTTCTTTCTTAAATTTTTCTGTACCGGTTGAATTTGGGGGCAAACCTGTGTTATTTTATAATTAAATAAAGTATGCATCCATATGACAAGGCCCATTTGTGTTCTCCAGATATGTTGCTTCTGGCAGCTCAATCCCTTGCAATTCTTCTTGCACTTAGGGACCACCACAGCCCAGGTCTGCAGAGAGCTCCAGACAGACAAATAACATCCCTCCCATAAGGCTGGAGTGACTTCTCAATTCATTTTTCATAGTGTTTATTATTGGTTTTAGTATTTCTGAGTAACTTATTTGCAAACACTCAATAATGTGAGTACACTCTCGTGATAGTTAGGGTTTCTATTGCTGTGAAGAGACATCATGACCATGACACCTATTATAAAGGAAAACATTTAATTTTGTGGCTTACTATTTCAGAGCTTTAGTCTATTGTTATCATCATGGCAGGACATGGGAACATGCAGGCAGACGTAATGCTAGAGAAGGAGCTGAGAGGAGAAGGAGCTATATCTTGATCCTGCAGGCAACAGGAAGTGAACATATATATGCTTGAGCATATATGAGACCTCAAAGCCCACCTTCACGGTGACATACTTCCTCCAACAAGGCCACACCTACTCCAACAAAGCTATTAAGTGGCTCCCTACGAGCGTATGAAGGCCAATTACATTCAAGCTACCACACTCTCTTTATGAATCAAAGCTTTCTGTGTCTTCTTTCTCCATTCCCAAAGTAAAACTGCTCTCATTAGTGGATGGATTTCCTTATAGATCTTGCTTTACATCCTTCTAGATCTTTCTGTTGTGTAAAGGTACACATAGCTATGCCTCCTTTTACTTTATTTCTAAATCTCATAAAGTACCTTATGTTTGTGCTGCGTTGTGGCGCGCCAAGCCCGACCCGCAGGAAAGACGGCAACCACACGAGGATTCTTCTCAGATCACACTTTATTGGAGCCTCTTGTTTGAAGGGAGAGCTGAAGGTGAGGGGCCCCGGGCAGGAAGGGACAGCTGCTTATATATCCTACTAGGCCACGGGTCACGGTCTCATAGGCTCAAAAGACCTCGCCTCAGTGTTGGAGCCACGGGATTGGCTAGGGAATGAGCAGGCGCTCTGGAGTGCAGCCGCCAAGCTGGCGTATGCCCGAATAAGGTAAACAAGAAAGAGGAAGTTCGCCATCTTGTAATGGCGTCCTGCGGGCAGCCGCCTACATTGCAACTGCATATATGTTTTACGCAGTAATTTGTCTTGAAGGGCTATATATTCAGTGTCTTCTTTTAAAGTGTTGTGCAATGTTCTAGAGTCAGTAATTTTCAGTGGTGGGATATTCAGGTTGTTTCCCATATTATACTGTTGCAAGAAGTGAATATCTTCTGTGTGACTTCTTGTACAAGAGGTATTTCTTCAGGGTAGTTATAGGGAGAAAAATTTCTGGGCCAGACATGTGGATTTTCATTTTTTTTTAGTAGGGTCTAACTACCAGATTGCTCTTCACAGAGGATCTACTAATGATTTACGTTTCACCTATTTCCCTATATCCAGACTAAACTAAGAAATAACAATCTGATGTGATGCATAATATTGTTTTAATGTTTGACTATTAGTATGATTAAGTATATTTATTAATTTATTTGAATTTTTTCTTATGTAAATTGCCTATTTATATTTTTCTCATTTTCTTTATGTGTGGGAGGGTTGTGTAGATACTTAAAACATTTTAGATAACAATCCTTAGTCGTTCAGGTATATTATAAAAATTACTTTTAAGGTTTTGCTTCTTTTTTTATCTATATGAACAGTGTCTTTGCTGCTATATAAATGTTATTTTAGATGGAGGCAGGCCTATCTGTCATTCCAAGTATTGGTTTCTGGTTTCTCAAAAATATTTGTGGATTTGAATTATATTTTTGTCTTTCTTGTCACAACTTCTTCTGCCTGCTTTACCTTGGTAGTGTGATCAAAAGACATGTGACATTGTGAAAAGAAAAAACAAAAACCTAGGCACCCACATTGTATACATACATGAAATTATCAAAAAAGGAAAAACAAACAAAAGAACATAAATGTAAGAATACTCAGCCATGTCATCAAGAAGAGCTACTCCAGCCTGAGTGATGACTTACATAAGCTCTGTTATTGGAGCCCCCTTCAGTTAACCTTTGACCTCCCTGCCCTCTAGCACCCCCTAGGAGACATTGAGGAGAGGCAAGAGACAGTGAATGCTGTGATCTCAGAGGAATGTCTAATGACCTTCCCTCCTCTCCTTCTGGTGGGAATGTTAATGGGCTCCATCTTGTGAGGGTCTCCTGAGTGTAACCTGTTCTTATCAAGATGGATATGGCATTCTGCACACTGGGGACAGTGTTCCAAACACCCGCAGAGCTGACTGGCTTAATCTTCACTCTCAGGGAGACAGTCCTTCTAACCCCGGTGACTCATGGCTAAAAGACATACTGATACCTGTTCCCTATGAATGTGGGCTTCTTCAGAAAGTCTGTGTAGGAATAAACAAGCTAAGATGAATCTATACCAGGGTAAAACTGTCCCTGCCTTGGTTTTGTTTCCTGTTTCTGTGATAAAATGACCTGGAAAAGTCAACCCAAGGGAGGAAAGGTATACTTGGCTCACAGTTCCAGACTACAGTCTATCACTGTAGAGACACTGAAGCATCAGGGATTAAAGCAGTCAGTTACGAGTAGAGAACAATCCTCTACTTGTTGGGCTTAGGTGCCAGTGACAGGTATTAAAGAACCAAGAAGGTCGGGTATGTCGGGAAATATGGGACCCACTATGTTGATTCCTTCTGGAAATGAAAGAAAATTGAAATGATCCAGCAAGCCAAGTACACGTACTCCTTCTGTGGCAAGACCAAGATGAAGAGATGTGCCATTGGCATGTAGCACTGAGGTTCCTGCATGAAAACAGTGGCTAGCAGGGTGTACATAGACCTACAGTATTACTTCTGCTGCCATAGTGAAGCCTGTCATCCAAAGACTGAGGGAACCAAAAGACAAGTGGGATCACTACCGTCTGAGACCTGCCTAGACTGCAATAAATGGGTTAATTTGTGGAGGGAGGAGTGGGGGAGAGAAGGGGTAGAGAACAAGGAATTAATGCATTCACGCTAGTGCTTAGTGTCACCTGTCTTGGGAATGGTGTCACCCACAGTGGGTGGGTGTCCCTACTAATCAAGATAATCCCCCACAGGCCAAACTAATAGAGACAGTCCCTCGTTGAGACTTGCTTCCCAGGTCTGGACTGTGTCAGGTTGACAGTTAAAGCCAACTACCATCACAGGCCCTAAGTTTAGTGTGGGATTTTGACACAGGCAGACAGGGAGAAGGTCATGTGATAGCAATGGCAGCAGGGACTGCAGATGAGGAAGAGTGTCTCCTGGGGCTCTTGGAGAGAACACGGCCTCTCTGGCATCCTGACTTCTTCATTCTAACTTTTAGAAGCGTGAGAGAATACATTTCTGCTGTGTGTGATATTTTAAAGCAACTCTAGGAAATGAAAAAATACTGGAAGTAGGAAAGGTGGGGCTGGGGAGGTGACTTTGTGGGTTTCCTACACAAACACAAAGAGCTGTTTGAATCCCCAGAATGGAGTGGGTGACACCCACCTGCCAGCCCAGCTCTGGAGAGGAGAGACAGTAAGATCCCAGGACCTTACTGTCCAGTCAGCCTAGCCAAAGTGGTGACTTTTGGTCAGTCAGATGTTCAGTTTCAGAAAATGATGAGGAAAAGACACCCCAGTGTCAGCCCTGCCTGTACATGTGTGTGTGTGTGTGCGCACACACACACACACACACACACACACACACTTTGAAAAAGAAAGTATGAAGAGGGAATGTTTGGCCTCCTTACTGCCCTTCTCTAGTATATTTTATTCATAACGCTCATCATTTTAAATGTTTAGCTTTTGTCTGCACCCTTCTGTAAAACTGAAGGTCTGGGGAGACTCCTATTCATACATATCAGGGCTTGGGATGTGACAGACAGACACTCAGCAAGCATCGAGTGAACAGATGGGGACAGTTTCTCTCCGTTAGCATAACGAGTAGGTGTAGCGGATATTAACATGCTCAGTGTCACTTTCCCCCGTTGGTTTGATAATGACAAGGTGCCAGGGGAAATTGAGCAAATTCTCTGCTTCAGATGATCCATGTCCCATCTCTAGAGCAGGTATTTCTCAACTAGAGCGTATGACTTTGGGTGTGAATTTAGGATGGATTTGTGGGTATCAGAGAAAAGGGAATCAAACAGCATGGGTACCCCCGGGCTAGTCATTTGAACTGCCTCGCTAAACTTGTCTTGGTACTATTCTGAGCTCTTACATCTGAAGATAAAGTTGGAACTGTTTTATTTTCAAAGTGAATTTATTGAGGCCTGTGCTTCTAACCGTTCAGGTGGACATCCTGTTCCAACTCATCCACCTCAGGTGCATTTATTTTTGCCTTTGTCTCTGCATGGTTTTCCCACCATGTCTCTCTTTTCCAAAGGCATGGGGATGTCCCTAGGGAATGGAGGAAATGTTTTGAAAAGGGAACACATCTATTGTTCGACTTCTTCATTCTCGGGCGGTCTCTACCTGATAGCATGTGTCCCTAGCAGCAGTGAATTTTGCAGAATGGTGTGCAAGGGAGTACTGAGCAGTGGTCACAAAAGACTAGAGCCTGCATATATGGACGGGGGTGAGTGAATAAGAAGGGTGTTCAAAGAGTGCCCGCTTCATAGGGAAAGCACAGCTGGGCCAGTCTGTATTCGAGGCCCCCACAGAAAGCTCCCCACAAGAGTGGTTCACATACTCTGGGCCCCAGTGGACAATGGAGAACATACTTCTCATTAGTGAATACATTTCAACACTGCTGTTTTATTTGTATCGTGATTGACACTCTACATTATTTGAAGTAACCCCTTAAATCACTGTGTCAAAGACCTAGAAGCAGTGACAGGTCCTCAGGAAACCCTGCTTGATCTTACGCTGCCCTACACTGATTCCTTAAGTGGTTTCACGGGATACAAAGCAAAGGACTCACCACTCCAACCACTAAATTAATAGCTTCATGCTTGGTTGTTCACAGAGAAGCATCTCTTTTTTTTCTCATATCCTTTATTAATTTAGTGAAATGATTCCATTTTTCTCAGTACTGCAGAGAGGTGATTCTAATGTCCTGTCCACTTCAAGGATGAGGAAATACGCTTTGCAGGGTATTTTTTTTGCTGGGTATTCGTGTCCACAGCGGTGTGTCCTGCAAACCAGCGGCTGCCCTCTGGAAACAGATGGGGCCCACATCAGCACCTTCCTTTTTCTGCTCCCTCCCAAGGCAGGCTGAAGCTCCCCTAAAGCAAAGCAAGTTAAGATTTCTTTTCCCAGGAAGCTGAATGTGGGGTTAACTGACATGTAGCTGCAGCTGTAATGTGTAGCTGCAGAGGGCAAGAGGCAGCAGCCATCTCTTGCCTGTAGCATAGGTCAAAGTGTGGCAGAGACTGGTTAGGCAGTAAGTCACAGAGAGACACAGAGAGACACACAGAGAGACAGGAAGAAACCCCCCAAACCGTCTTTACCGCCTGCTCTTGACAACTTTCATCCTTTTCTCAGCTGTGATTTCAGACTGGGGTACCACAAGACACCCTCTTACTTTAATCTAGGCTTCCACAAGGGTGGTGGTGATGGGGGGAGGGGGAGGGAAGAGCAGCAGGACACAGGGGTGCAGAGGCAGGGACTCTGGGGCAGATGTGCTGCTCAGATGCAGCTTCTCTGACTGTAAACATTTCACAAATGTGGGTGGAGCGGGGAAGGACACCTTCATTTCACATAAACAGCGGCGCACACTGCATCACCTCTCCATAATGGAGGGGTTCTGGAGAGGTGTTTGCTAGTATTTATTAGTAATTATCTACAACACATCCCTGGGGATTTTGCAGGCAGCTTGCTGGGGAGGCGCAGGTGTAAAATAGACACCTGAAAGGAAGCAAGGCGGTGTTAGACTTGAGAGATCCACTCAGGGGAAACCAGAAAAGTGCAGTAGTAGGCTGACTGCTTTGTGCGCCAGGCCCACGAGTTACTGAGACCCTGCTCCCGACTCCTCTGAGGTCCCCAGGCCTTGTGATATGGGCGGAAGGAATTCGGATGAGACACACACGGAACATAATATGTTGATAGATGACAGAGACTATTACAGAATAAAGTGTGGCACATTCAAGGAGTGATGGTGGGCAGTAGTCAAAGGAACCACAAGAGGGATAAATGCTGTCATGGGGTGACATCAGCCAGGGGCCCACGCGGGGGAAAGTGCTCTCACCAGGTAAGAGGGGCATTACCCAGAGGGACTGTTCTGCCAACCCGTATTTCTGAAAGTTTGGGGAAATAGATTGTTTGCTCCCGAGTGGTGTTATCATGTCCCAGCGACTGGGAAGCCTGTTCAGATTAACTGTAAAGGGGGCAGGTGATGGTATGTTCTAGATGTTTGTCAGAATACTTCCTGCTATGGAGTCATAAACTTTCAGGCTTCTGGAGCCAGGCTTGGACAGGAATCAGTGAATGACCTTCTGGGCAGTTCAAGATGTCTGTCTCCTCCCAGGGATTTACTTTTTAATCCATTCTCTGGGTGTCTCTCTGTGTGCCGTGGATGTGCATGCAGGGGCCCCGTGGAGGTCAGAAGAGGGTGTCTGATCCCCTGGAGATATAGTTACAGGCAGTTGCAAGCTGCCTGCCCTACTCTGGAAAAGCAGCAGCAAACTCTTAACCCCCAAGCAGCAAACCCTTAACCATCCAGTCTGAAAGGCTTAAATGGATAATTCTGGAGGTAAACAGTTCTTAATTTTAAATGGTACACCTTCTGAGAAATGTGATAGAATTTCTCTAATTATAGTATTACATTACTACAAGTGTTCTATTTAATCATTATGTTTATGTCCTTTTAAGCATAAATTAAGCATATTTGTAGTTTTAACTTTACCACATGTATGCATAGGGGGAAACAGTATAGGCAGAGTTTAGTACTATCCATGGCTTCAGGCACCACTTTGGGGAGCAGCTGTTGGAATGCATCTCCTTGGATGAAAAGGACTGCTGTCATTCTAATCCTGTGCCCTCCTTCTATCCTCCATCTTTTCCCAGGTAACGGAAGTCCCCGCCTCTAACCAATCCTGGCTTCTAAACTAGGTTATATGGCTTGCTTTAGCTAATGGAGTATCCATCCCCAAAGGTGAGATCAACTGTTAGGCTGAAAAATGTGTACAGCATCCATCTTACCCTCTTGCTCTTCAGCGGTCATTATGAGAACAGCTCAAGCCAGTCTGCCACAGAAAGAAAGTTGTGTGCGATGAGACATCTAAGCTGAGTCAACTCATTAAAGCCACATGAGCAGGCACAGCTGAGGCCAGAACTATGACCCACAGACGGACTTGATTCTGAGCAAAATAAACGCCTATTGTGTCTACTGAGGTTTTGTGGTGGTTTCTGATGGCAGCTATTACTGTGATAACAGATGGCTGACTCGTCTGATAAAGGATATATGTTTATCTAGCTGTTTCATGGCCGTTTAGGTAACACTCTAAAGAAACCAAATACAAAAGACCATACCTCTTATAAGCTTGGCCTCATTGTCATTGCCCTGCTGTAGTTATTGCAAACCAAAGCCCATGTCTGGGGCTGCGCAATTAAAGCCTAGCTACTTCCTCTGAACTCAGTCTTGTCGGGCCCATAATCAAGGAATGCCAAGTGGCTAATCTTAGCAAAGACCCCAGGCAGGGAGGGCATCTCCCAAGCAGGCTGAGTAGGCTCCAGCCCCTGAAAAGGGGAATTCTAGGTCTGAGGTTTTTCAGATCCAAATGAGGATGCGTTTAAAAAGGGAATCTGTGTGCGTGAGACCTACATAGGGTAGGCTTTTAATCTTGCCAAGTTACAGGTTAACTACAAACCAACTCACCTTTATCCTCACAGGATGTGCTACACAATGAAGGTTCATGAACAATGTCACTCCCAGTCTGAGTTTGTAGTCTGACACCATCATCTATCATCCATAGGCACCAATGGAACAATCGACAAGTCGATTTCTAAGTAGCACTGTTCTTTTTCTCCCTTCACTGTACATGAGGGGGCCTCCATTGTGAACGAGCTGGTACCTCCCGCTCCCCTCTTGCTGGGTGCATCTTTCCGAAGGATTAACATGGAAAGCTCTGTAGTTGCTTGAGCTCCCAGGAGAGCCAGAATGTAACAGTGCACTTTCTAGTCCGTAGAAAGGCTGGCAACTCTGCCGTAGGTGGGATAGGTAAGAGGAGATATTGAAGTCACTCCCCACGAGGGGTTCGAGCTGCACTGCTCCTAGGTGCTTGAAACCTCAGACAGCCCACACATTGATTTCTCCCAAGTCTGTCAGTCTTCCCCTTCGTCCTGTTCTTGCAAATGATTGGCAGAGTAATGCCTCCACCAAGTATGTTTAAGAAATTAATGAACCTTGCACCATCTTGGTCCTCACCTTTCACATTCAGATTTTAAAGAACCTAAACCCGTGTGTGTGTGTGTGTGTGTGTGTGTGTGTGTGTGTGTGTGTGTGTGTGTGTGTATGAAATGCTAAGCCAAAATTGCTTCTCTGAGCTGCAAAGCAGGCAACTTCTATTCATCAGTCCCATGCTTCTGCTGGATTTGTAGAGCATTGTCATAAGCCCCCAGGTGGAACCTCTGAAAGGATTAACTCAGCTCTAGCTCTGATTAGCAAAGTGCGGATCAGATCTAGATGAGCTGCTGGCTGAGATTCTGGGACTGGATTAAGGGTTTTTCGAGAATTTGCAGGTGTTGAACCATGAACAAACCAATCAATTAAAAGTAAGGGAGCTGCTACATCCACCCCTACCACACTCTACAGAGACTATGGGAGTAAAGCTGAGGGCCGCTCCTTCCAGGAGGACCATCAGGACCACAGCGGATCCTTGATCTTGCTGGGTGTGTGGAAAACAGTGCTGGGCACTTGGGTCCCAAGGCATGAAGTAGCTGGGGGCTGATGCCAATCAGAAAGAAGCTACCTCTCCATCCAGCACTGCTGATGGCTGACTTAACAACCAGACTGAGAATTCAATCATGAGGAACATCTATTTTCTTTCTTCCCTCCCTCACCTCCATTTTTAGGCCAGAATTATCATCAGACATTTACTGTGTTTTAAAGTGGAAACAGTTCCAGTTGTGGTTTTTTTTTTCCCCCTAACAAGTAACCTGGAATTAAGCACTTGTAATTGGCAGTCTTCCCACCCCGACTCGGGTCCAGTTTGTCTTATTTTAAAGTCCTAATTTGTCCCAGGAGGCCAGGAGGGTTGAAACTCAGGTGACTTTTGGTGCTCAATTTTCCCATCAATATTCTGAGTGGTGCAGGGCTGAGACAGGGTACTCGTAAGTGCAGGCTTTTGGCATGGAAGAGACAGAGGTCATGGGCTCAGGCTGGCACGGGTGAGATAGGGCCGTGTTGCTGGGCGAGGTCAGCGGGAGTCAGCAGAAGCAAGTGCTAAGCTGCCTGGGAGGAGATGGGGTTTGGGGGCATGACAGCACTGTAAGTATGTGCACACCTTCCTGTAAGTGCAGTAGGGCGGGAAACGTAGGGCTTCCCAGAATGTCTTCAGGAAGAGGCTGGAGGGGTCAGTTGATAAGCTGTCTAAGGGTAAGGAGGAGTACTGGGGTATTAGGATTTTTCCAGTGTGTGTGTGTGTGTGGGGGGGGTGTTATTTGCCTGAGCAGAAGATGAAAAACCGTTGGTACCATCAGAAGGTGAGGCTGAAGGTGGCAGTGGCAGCTGCTAGGACTCACCCTTCTGCCTCCAGAGCTGCTCATCTCTCGTTGATCTGAAGGGATTCCAGGTCATTATCAGGCTTGAGGTGCCTGAGCCTGAAGTTGCATGATGGTGGGTTGAGAGCAGAATTCAGAGTCCCCAGAATAACTACAAATGCAAGACTGGGATGCAGTTGAAGATACTGTTACAAGGGACAGGCTAGTGAATTAAACTCATATACCAGAGGCCAGGCTGGAAGGAGCTGGGAGCTCATCCTCTTTCTAGGATGCACGGGGCAGGGGGCGGGGGCATTCTTAGTGATTGTGGTGTTGGAACTGGCACACTATTGTGTGATATTTGTATACTGTGCAAAGCTATATTGCTGTGATTGGTTTAGTAAAAAATACTGAATGGCCAGTAGCTAGATAAGAGGTTATTGGCAGAGCTTCCAGGTAGGGAAAATAGAAGTCTGAGATGAATCTAGGCAGGAGAGAGATTCAGAACAAGCTGGACATACAGAACATAGATAAATAAAAAATATGGGCTAACTTCAGTTATAAGAACTAGTTAAAAACAAGCTTAGCTAAAGGCCAAGCTTTCATAAGTAATGAGAAGTGTCCATAAGTTATTTGGGAGCTGGCTGATGGGACAGAGAAGATTTGTTACAGCACACATGGCTTCTGATGTCATCATCTTCAACTTTTCCACTCTCCAAGGTACCCTCAGTACCATCAGGGCTGTCAGAAGGGGATGGAGGGCCAGGTGAGGAGGGTAGAAGGAATGCTGAAGGCTATATTTAGGTGATGATGACACCTAAGAAATTAAGGCTGTGATCCAGTCAGCCGGCTCCGTGTGCCTGACCTCAGCAGAGCATACCATGCTAGAAGGCAGGCTTGGTCCCTACCTGAAATCACACATGAGCAAAGGAGCAGATAACTGGGGGTCAATGGTGACACAGGACAGCAAATGGGGAAGTGCTCTGCCAAAGGTGTTGGGAGTGCCACCGTCTCCCTGTATTAGCACTGATGGGCAGGTCTTGAAAAGTCGTTATCAGTGTTACAGGAATAAATGAGAGGAGTCAGTTTCAACATGGAAGTGACTGTTACCCCGCACCTGTGTGAGAAGTGGAATGACAGGTGTAGCATGCCTCTGCACAGCAGAGAATATGGGAGGGCGGGAGCTTGGGTGTGTGAGCAAAGAGGCTAAAGCCAAGTGTGCACGGTCTGCAACACCTGCTAAGAAAGCTAGTCCTCGTGCTACAAGTGAGTCACTATGAGAGCAAAAGCCTCTGAGGGCAAAAGCAATGCTTTTTGTCATCTCTCAATGCGTGGGGTAATGGGAGTACCCATATCCGCCATCTCTCAGTATTTTACTAAAAGCACCACGTCTCAGCTGGGCCCTGCTAGACGCTGTGTCCCAGCCTCTTTGGCAGCTGGAGAGCTGGAGAAGCCATGTGGTTCAGCTCTGCTGGCTGTGGGGTAAAGTGATGCATTCAGTTTGTACCTGCATCCTGGATGAGGCAGCTGCTCATCTTCTGCAGCCCACTTTCCTCCGTCCAGTGGCAGAGGACAGAGGAAACGCAGACCACAGGTACAGGCTAAGCCAGCTCCCATCAGGAAAGCAAGACAGGATGGAGCAAGAAGGAAAAGAGAATCTGGGTCCTTATGTGTGCTGGAAGAACAGAGCCACCTTCTACCCTTGACAACTTTCTGTGCAGACACAATTGCAGAAGGAATAGAACCGGCGGTGATTGGATCACAGTGTTTGGGGGTCTCTTTGTTCCTTAACTTATACCGTCTTTTATACTAGCACTCGGTATAGTCACCTACTGTTATTTCACAGAGGAAAGGTCAACAAATGGCTTGGACAATAAACGAGGACTCCAAGAAGAGAGGTGAAGGGCATAGATTCATTTATACCTAGGGAACTGGTCATTGGCAAACTCAATGGCAAGAAGAGGGAAAAGGAGGCAGACTTCAGACCTGCCGGGAGCCTGCTAGGCTGTGGTGGCTGTAGGTGGTGGCACACCTGAAATGGGGGACGCCATGAGTTCTTGTTTGGCTTCCTAGCTAGCCCTAATTAGGATGCAGGGGAAAAGTCAGCAAAGCTATTAGTTATTCATCAGCTATTAGTCAAGTCTTGGCTGTATGGGAGAACTAATGTCGAGGCTCCAGGATTGTCACCAAGGGGAGCAATCTGGCTCTTTGCAAGGTTAGCTACACAGAGCCGGCTACATTCCTAGACTCCTTGCTATAGGAAAGAGGGTGGTGTCCTGGGCAGGTCACTGCAGGCCATGGGTCACAGGTCTTTTTATGTGTGTGATCTTGTCCACTTGTGTGGTTAATCTGTAGCTAATGAGAACAGCCCTATCACAGGGGAACACAGCCGTGATGGGGACCATGTTTAAAGCACAGAACGGTAGGAGAAATGGCTCCCCATGCATCCTGACAGGGACAGAAGAGTGCACAGTGGCAGAATAGAGGCCATCATGGCCAAGGAGCAGGGGTGCTGTGACCCAGGCTGAAGGGTGACCAGGCTTCAGCGATGCTCGCTGCTAAAAACCAGGACTTGAGTCCTGAAAGAGATTGAACAGTGGGCCCAGTGCCCTCCGCCCCACGGGGTGTAAGTGAGGCAACAGGGTTCCTAGCCACCTTCCCCAGACGCCCAGCAAGCCGCGAAGCATACCTTGGACTCCACAGGGCAGCGGTCAGCAAAAAGGCTTACTTTCTTAGTGTGAAGCCACTTGTGAGCAGGACCAAACTCAGAGGAGGCTGCTGATTGTCCACAGATGTCTGAGCGGTACCCAGCTGGCAGGCCCTTGCTCCCTTTTAAATCTGGTTTCCATTCCAATGGCATTTGGGACCACGGACCCTTCATGAAATGGAGGGCATGGAGCCGAGAGCTGGCCCTGGGCTGCCTTCCTCATTGGGTAACACTTCTCCTGGTGGGCAGTGGCAGGCACTCCAGCTCCTGTGCCTTAGCTTCCAAGAACACTGCATGTCTGTCTCAGCTGGAGACAAGGGCATCTTTACACTGTGTTCTCTTAGTACTTCACCCCCCAGCCCAGCAGGGCCTTCCTTCCATGGCTGTCCTCAGGACCCAACTAATGATTCTGTTTCACCAGCTCCCAAACAATGACATGGAGACTTCTTATTAGTTATGAAAGCTTGTCCTTTAACTTTGGCTTGTATCAACTGGCTCTTATAACTTAGATAAACTCTTTAAATCTATGTTCCACCACATGGTGTTACCTCTCTTCCTTCTTATACCCCATCTCCTCTCCATGTCTGGCTGGGGACTCCACTCCCCTCCTCCCAGAGCCCTCTTTATCTCCAGAAATCCCGCCTATATCTCCTGCCTTTCTATTGGCTGTTCAACTTTTTGTTAAACCAATCACAGCAATATATCTTCACACAGTGTACAAATAGACCACAACACCAAGAACTTCAGCAATCCCAACAGAATCTGGGCTTTTTGCATCCAGGGCAGGCCCAGGAAGGAAGCAGACTGCAGCTGGCTGTCTCACAGCAAGCACTTGAATTTCCCAAATGTAACATTTCCAAAAGGGAACACTTGGTTCTTTCCCTGAATCCTGCCTGCTTCCCTCAGCCATCCCATTTCTGCTGCACCTATCACCACTCACTCAAGAGGATCAGGCTCTAAACCATTCTTGATTCTTTCTTCCCTCACGTTTTTTTTTTTTTTTTAGAAGTCCTGTTGGATCGCTTGTCTGTATGAAAACAAAACAGAAAGCATGGCAGAGAGTTACGGGTTCCCATGTGCACCGTCACTGGCTCTTGCAACACACTCTAGTTCACATCATCATACACTTCCTCCTCTATGACCCCAAAATGAGATTCTCTTTTCCTTTGAGACAAGGTTCCACTGTGTGACTGGAACTCACAGCATTCATCTGTCCCTGCCTTCTAAGTGCTAAAATAAAAGAAGCTTGTATCACCACACATGCCCAAGAACAAGATTCTTAAAAGTTTCCTGTTCAGCATGCAATGCCATTGTCCTACCCCCTCCATCACAGAGGCCATCTCCCTCTGTTTCATCCATGATGGCTTTCTTAACAAATCAACCCCTCCCCTCTCTCTGGATCTTTCCTGGTCTGAAATATTCCTACCTTTTCTGCAATTGGTTTTTAATTTTTTAATGTTTCATCTTAAATATTCTCTCCTAGGAGATGTCCCTGATCACTGTGTTCAAATGTTACCCCATTGTCCCCTGCTCTTCAGAGTGTCCCTTCTGCCCATTGCAGGCTTCATAGGTGTTAATTATTTTGCTTATTATTCATAAGCAAATATGAGCTGTAAGAACTTGCTCAGTGTGGCATTTATAGTGCTTGGCACAGACTAAATTCTAGAAATAGTTATTCAGTTGGTAACTATGTGAATGGATAGTACTTGGGGGATGTCATCATAGGACCAGACCAAACACTTCAAAAGACTACTTAGGTCAATTAAGCTAGACCAACTCAGATAATTTGTCAATTCATTAGCTCAATTTGATATCCATGGAGTGCTCACAATGCAGAATGCTCACATCTGTGAGACACAAGTGGAACTTGCAGAAAAGAGTGGTGTAGGAAGTGAATTATGCAAGTGCAGTACAGGATAGGTAATGTTGAGACGGGAGAGGTGGAGGAACTGTTGAGGCATAACCAAGAACAGTAGGATGTAGCTCAGGGCGTTAGGGAGCAGGCTGCCCACTTGAGCGTGGTGGGGTGCCGGTTCACCCCCTTCCTGAGTTCAAGACGGAGGAGCAGCTACAAGTTCTCCAGTACCAGCGGTTAACCTGGCATCATTACAGGCTCTGTATGAGTCACCAGCCAGGCAGGCATCATTGTCACCTCAGGGCTAACAGTCCGGGTCAGTGCTATCCCACTAAACCAGCGTTTGAGCACCAGTTCCCTGGGATGGCCCGGAATGGAGAATCAAGTGTGTGAGGGTTGTCACCAACCCCCAGGAGAAAGGACACCAGTGTCAGCTGTTGGAGACAACTGTTGGAGGACTTGATCAACAAGGGGAGCACTGAGAAAGGCGAGGCAGTAGCTTTAGCTGATACCACAGGACTTGTTGTTCTAAACCAAGGCTAGACTTTGTGCGTAAGGGTCCAAGCCCACCGGGGCAAGGGCATTATGTTGGTAGGACCGTGAGGCAGTGGATCACATGGAATCCACAGTCAGGAGGTGGAGCGAGACTTGCTTCTTTGTTTTTATTTGGTTTGGCAGTTGAAGTGGGTCGTCCCATCTCAATTAACGGAGTCCAGAAGGTCCATCACAGACAGACACAGATATTTGTCTCCAAGGTGACTGTAGATCCTTTCGTGTTGCCAGTCAATATAAACCCTTACAATGAAAGCCTAAGCAATTGTGTTTAGCATCTTCACTTTGTAGTTCCCCAAAGAAACTCCCTCTCCCCGTCCTTCCTCTCTATCAACTCCCCCAACAGCCTTATGCTACCCCTCATCTCAGTTACTCAAGACAGCCTCCTTGGAGTCATGCTTCCTTACTCGTTTCCTCTAACCTCTTATCTAATCCACGAGGACAGTCTTCAATGTCACTCAAGCCACTGCAGACACCTGATTACCCTTCTGACCGCCGTCGACTATGTCCTGCCACTGTCAGGCCACCGTCCCCTCTGGTAGCCTCCTGGTCCTGGACGCTCCACCTATCCTCTGCCCTCTGCCTTACATGGAGTCCTACCTATCCGTGCGCTTCACTGCTTCATCCCGGAACACACCATTTAAATTGCTCTCCCCTCCCTTCTCCATTCGTTCTAGACCCTAGCACCCACCACCTACAAATATACTGCATTCAAATAGCGTTTCATTCACAGTTGACCTCCTCCCAAGCCCCGCATAAAAGACACAAATTTCACAAACGCTAAGGCTTTACTTTTGATTTGTTCACTGTTTAAGGCCCCCCCCCCCAATTCTAGAACAGTGCCTGGCATGCTTCGGGCACCTGGAAATATTTGTTAGTTGTATTAGCAAGGTAGTCTAGTGGACGTCCAGAAGTAGCCTTTGACTTATTCCCAAACTGGGTCCTTGTCACAACACCACAGTCCTTTCTTGTGAAATCAACCCCTTCAAGGTAGTTGTAAAGCCAGTGGGAGGCCACAGGTCTCATGGCGTGGCTGGCTGGGCCTGTCTGTCAGACAGTTCTCCAACCAGGCTTTGCTGCTGGGCCAAGACCATTTCTTAGGGTGCGAGAAGGCTGGCTTCTGGCCACACAGTGACTGAAAGTGGGGGTGTCAGGGCTGCTGAGTCAGGCTTCTTGCAGCTGTTAGATTTGTGGCTGAGGTGGAGAAACCTGAGCCCCACACTTATGTAACAGCCATCCTTCCGGCAAAGAGAGCCTGCGCTCTGGCCAAGGTACTCAGTGGGAAGGAATTTGTGACCAGGTTTAATCGAATGAGAATAATATATACGTGGACCCTTCATTATTTCTGAAGTACTTTTTGTTGTTGAGTTGTGTTGTTGTTGTTTTAATCTAGCACCAGAGACAACATAGAGCAAAGAGAGGACTCCCATCTTGGAAATACAAACCCCAAACCAGGTGACCCTTGACCTCTCACTAGGTAGTATTACAACTTTGAGGTAATTATTCATTCTATCTAAACTTCATTTCCAACCACGTAGTGAGGAAGGTTAGGATCAGCTACTGCAGGAGAGCTGGTAGGCTCCAGGATTTTAAAAATGGAATCCTAATAACTATAGATGGGGCTTGAGGTCTCTGTTTTTCTACAGTCTGCACCAATCCCTATTGTGCCCTTCTGGTGAGACTCGCCCCTCTGAGTCACTTGCCTGGTCTCTACAGCTGCCCAGTTTCCTTTCCAAGGATAACAGTGTATCAATGTGAGTTTAGAATCATGCAGGAGACAAAGGTCACCTGTTTGGGGGTTTGCAACTCCAAGACTGGAGTCCTTTCTTTGCTCTGTGTTGATTCTGGCTCTAGGTTAAGACAACAGCCACCCCTGGGTGAGTCTGAGGATTAATGAAGGGTTAAAGGTCATCATAAATTAATGTGATGGCTCCACCCAGGGTTAGGGCTCCGGTGGGATAAAGGAAGGAAAAGTAAGGAGTTTTGCAGCCATATTCCAACTGTGGTCTGACTGTACCTACAGCGCGGCTAGCCACCTCACCATTCTGCTGCCGTGACTCCTTCGCATGATGGACTGTACCCCTTGAAACTGAGCCAAAATACATTCTAATCTTCTCCTAAGTTCTTGTCAGTCTCAGTGATGAGAAAAAATAACTAGCAACAATCCAGTGATTCTGAGAAATACAATTCTTCCAGTAACCGTACCCAGTGGGTGACCATGGGGAGATAAAGAAACTGCTTTCCAACCTAGAGTGAAGGTTGAGCAGCGTTTACGTAACCGATTCATGCCAAGTCTGTTGCACGTTCAGCTCTATTAACTTTGATGCGCTTGTGTTTTAAAGGTTGAACTTTCTTTGGAAAGTTCTGGAGTCTGGAAAAAAATTTTTTCCCACAATGTAGAGACTTGGGCCAACTTTCTGCAGGGAGGAGGGTCCCAGCCAATGCAAATATGCCCCTCCCCTAACACATTCTCAGAGCGCTAGATACAACATAAATATCAAATACTGAAAATGGCTGGTGGGGGTGGGTAAAATTCCCTCTTTAGATGTCAGGGATAAAAGCAAATACCGGGTCTGGGGAGACAGCCCAGTGACAGAGTACTTACCACACAGCACGAGGACCCGAGTAACTCCCAGCAGCACACAGCAAACTGAGTATGCACGTCTACAGCCCCACACTGTGGGGGCAGAGGCTGGAGGATCGCTGGAGCTTGATGGCCACAAGCCTAGCTCCATGTTCAATGGGAATAAAGTGATAAGTGACAAATCAGGACACCTGCTATCATCCTCTGGCTCTGCTCACATAGAGATGTGTGTATCCACACACATGCACTTACACCATACACACAGATAGCATACATATAGATATACACACATATACACCACACACATAGACAGCATTCATATAGGTACACACACACATACACCACACACATAGACAGCATTCATATAGGTACACACACACATACACCACACACAGAGATAGCATACATATAGATATACACACACATACACCACACACACAGACAGCATTCATATATACACATATACCACACATCCACACAACATTCATATAGATACACCCACATACACCACACACAGAGATAGCATACATATAGATACACACACACATACACCACACACAGAGACAGCATACATATAGATATACACACACATACACCACACACAGAGATAGCACACATATAGATACACACACATACACCACATATACAGACAGCATTCATATAGTTATATATACACATGTACCACACACACAGCATTCATATGAATATACACACATACACCACACACACAGACAGCATACATATAGATACACACACACATACACCACACACACATGCACACAGCATTTATATAGATACACACACATATACCACACACACAGACAGCATACATATAGATACACACACACATACACCACACACACATGCACACAGCATTTATATAGATACACACACATATACCACACACACAGACAGCATACATATAGATACACACACATACACCACACACAGAGACAGCATTCATATAGTTATATATACACATACACTACACAAGATATACCATACATATAGATTTACATACCAAAAACAAAAATTAAAAAATAGCACCATTCATATGAGCTGCTGTATAATTAGCTCAGGAGTGTAACATGAAAAATAAAGAACCAGAGACTGACATTGGGATTCAAGCTGCAAGCTGAAGATCAGAAAAGCAAAGCAGTCAAGCCTCAGACTGAAAGGGGTGATCCTGTCGCCACAAGCGTTCCTCCAGGCCTCAGGCTGCTGCCTCTCCTCAGCATGGTGGAAGAATAAATCTCAGAATGCAGCCTGAGACACTGTACTCCTGTCTTTTACACACCTCTCTAGAGCTGGGATTAAAGGCATGAGCTCTAATTTTCTTTTAGACTGATTCACTCTTGTATAGGCCAGGGTGGCCTTGAACTCAAAGAGATCCATCTGCCTTTGTCTCCTAAATCCTGAGACTGAAGGTGTGTGCCACCATTCCCCAGCTTCTGTAGCTAACTAGTGTGGTTGGCTTTGCATTTTGATCCTTCAGGCAATCTTTATTAAATCATAAACAATATATCACCACACAAGAGAATGTTACAGTCATGGACCTTGGGAAGTCAGATGTGGTCTGAGACCTTTTGCTGGCTGCTGAGTTCTAGGTGAAGCTCTCTGAGACTCTGAGGTTCAGGGTACCTTAAAGAGAAACCCTCTGTTCAAATGATTAAAGCAACACAAATTGAAATCAAAGTCGTTAAATGGAAAATAATAGAGCAATACAATAAAAAGACTTGATATAAACATCTCCCTCTGCTATGTAAATGTTCAAGCCCCCAACACCTGTGAACAGGAAAGAATAAATGTGCCTTTTCTGTTTTGTATGGAGGGGTGTAGGTGACAGTTCTGAGTAGAGCATGCACCTATTAAGCAGATGCAGGGTTTGAGGTTTGACTCCCACCATGGGAAAAAAATTGCATAGACCCATGGTGTACAATGTGATGTTCTGAAATATGAATCCATTTTGGAACGCTGAATCAAACTGAAGTGTACACCCCCTCCCATACTTTCCCATTGTGAGGTGGTATGCAAGGGAGAGAGGCAGCCGAGCTACTCAGCAATTTTCAAGTAATTGTCGTTAGTGTGGTGTGCAAGAGGCCCTTGGACTTATCCCCCTCACCGCAATTGTGTCAATTAAGTAGCTACCGATGATGTAGATCCTGAGATGGTAGATCTTAAGGTGTTTCTCTCAAGCTTCACCATTTATCCATCACCTGCCTTCCATCAGTCTGAAAGGTCCTCACCCTTTCCATCCTAAGAAATCACGCCATCAGCCCCATCTGTATACATGTCACCCTGTAGACCACCTAGGTGACCAGGATAGGGTCATGTGAATTGCCCCTTGTAAGAAAAGACTGGCTGCATGTGGACACACACAAAACTTTTTTAATTTAAAAAAAGCCATGAGTTTTTAGCATGTATGTGCTGTTGCTAAGTCCTTATAGAAACATATTTTTTTACGATCTACTTATTTATTATGTATATGCCAATCTCATTATAGATGGTTGCTGGGAATTGAACTCAGAACCTCTGGAAAGAGTCGCCAGTGCTTGACCTCCAAGCCAGCTCTCCAGCCTCGTTATCATCTTTTCAATAAGGGGAGTATATTTAAAATGTGTTGTTTTTAAATTTTATTTTATGTGAATGGGTCTTTTGCCTGCATGTGTATCTGTGTACCTCACGCATGCCTGGTACCCAGGGAAGTAGGAAGAGCCTTGGCTCCTCTGGAGCAGGGATTACAGACAGGTATGAACTACATGGGTGCTGGGAATCAAACCTGGAATCTCTGGAAGAGAAACTGGTGCTCTTAACCCCCGAGCCATTCCCCTAGTCCCAAAACTATCTTAAAAAAAATAAATAAAACTCACTGCTTCCCTTTTCAATTAACAAAGTCTTTTCTATGCAGGGGCACAGTCATGTATAGAGAGCAGGGAAGAATTTCCAGGGGTTGCTTCTTCTCTCCTACCCTACAACTCAGATTGTCGGGCTCAGTGGCAGGTGCATTTATCAGCTGAGCCATCTCTCTAGCCCAAACAAAGCCATCTCAGTGATGGGGGAGGGAGTTGGAGAAAGATGCTCTGAGGGTAGCTGCTCTCGGTGTTGAGCAAAACTGTAACTCAGTGCTAGTCTCTGTGCTGGGTAATACCAAGGCTTCTAACTCATTGGGGTAAGAGGAGGTCAAGCAGGAATATTTGATGCAAAATCCAGAACATTTTCTTTCCACAGGATCACATACTCGCTGAATCAGATGTTATGACACAATGCCCTTTAACTGTGTGTGGGGGGGCAGGGGGAGAATTATGGATGAAGGGGCTGGGAGGGGTTAGCCTCCTTGTTCTAGCAGAATGTCAGCCCCATTGGTGGCACTTCAGACCCAGATAAAAGTGGCATCTCTCCCACAATGGTGCATTCCATAGTATGGTGGCTAAAGTTCACTGCTTCCAGTGTCAGCTTTGTTAATCCATTCCTGGTGTCCCAGAATCCCACACTTCCCTCCTGGCTCCCTGCTTTTTCCTGCAGGAGAGATATCATTCTAGCAGAGGTAAAGTGCAGAGTCTGCTGGGAATGCAGCACACTGGTGTTCAGGAGTTTTTCCACTGCCTTCTAAAGAATGCCTTCTAAAGAATCCCCATTTCATGGCTGGGAGGGGAAGGTCAGAGGGTCGAAGCCCATTCCTTCCAGCAACGTTAGTTTTCTTTTGCAAACAAGGGAAGAGCTATCTTATTTTCAAGAGCCCTTAAAGGCATGATCTTATTTTATGTGAGCAAGTTACCCAGCCTTGTTCTGTTTCTGATGTTATTTTTCTGACCCACTTAAGACAAACGGGCTTTATGCCACCCCTTCTAGCCTCCAGCACATGGAAAACACATCATCACCATGCTACATAGAACCCATGAGCTCTCATCTGTGCCTAGCCCCCACTGCTTGTCCCACTCACACTCCCTCGCTACCCTGCTTTTCCCAGTCATGGTTTGGAAGGGACAATAACTCTTCACAAGGCATTCCGCTGTGGCATCTGCTCCCCTCACCAGGTCACAAAGCGTTAGCACAGAGGTTTTCTTTGCTCCTTGGGCAATTTTTCAAAGGGTAACCTTTCTAAATAGTCCTACAGAAATCACCAAAAAGAGAGAAAACAGGAAATTAAATGAGTTACTAGGAAAGTCTGCATATGAATCTAATTTTATTTTCCCAGCTAATGAAGATAGCATACCCTGAGCGCTACACAACACTATAAACTAACAGAACAGCACAGTAGCAGTTATAATTGATTTAGCATCAGAATTCATATTACAAATGTTCTTTTTCTCCTAGCGCTTGCTGGAAAAGGACATTTCTCTTAAAAAAGAAAAAGAAAAAGTAACCAGGAATTTGTATGTGTTTCTGCCACCAGCGCAAGCTTTTAAAAAGTTTCTTGTGCCCTTGATAAATAGATCATGTATCTCCAATTTGTGGAATAAAATGTACAAAATACAGAGAACAAATGGAAATGTATTTTGATTAATTCATATTGATCCAAATGCTGCTGTTGAACCAAACACACTGCCCCCCCCGCCCCCTGCCCCGAAAGCTCCAAGCACAAAATCAAAATAAGTGACCAAACAGCCAGTAAAACAAAAACAAAATCCCAAGGCAGATCTCAGCTGGAGGAGCTGGGTTGTGACAAATGTCAGACCCCCAAAGAGTTGGAAACACACAAAGCTGGGGAACTGGCAGATAATCGATATGCTGAGACTTCCTCCAGTGTCCAGGGCTGTTAAGTGTAACCATGACACTGCCAATAAGATGGCCAGCTACCCAGATCCTGAGTCTCTGTACCTGCCCCAAGATGAATCTTTTTTAATAACCATGGAACCCATAGCCATACCATACTTTAAAAAATAAATAACTTTTTAATTCATTGTGTGTGTGTGTGTGTGTGTGTGTGTGCTTTGTCCAGGAAGGCCAGAAGAGGGCATCAGTTGTAAGCCACTTGATGTGGGTACTGAGAGCTGAACCCCAGTTCTTTGCAAGAGAGTAGCAAGTGCTCCTAACTGCTGAGTCATCTCTCCAGGCCCATCACCATGCATTCTAGGGCAAAGCCCACTACCTTAGTCAATGTAGATAGTTTTCACTGTCACTCTGACTGCAAACACTTCTATCAGGGAAGGCTTGTTCTGAATGTGGGCAGCAGAATCCCATTAGCTGGGCTCACGACTCAATACAAAGGAGAAAGCAACCTGAGCACCAGCCTTCACCTCTCTCTGCTTCCTGGCGGTGGGGGCAACATAGCAATGCTAGGCTCCTGCTGTCAGTCTCCCGCACCAAGACGGACTATCCTCGAAAGCTGGGAGCCAAAGCAAACCCTTCTTCCCTTAAGTTGCTTTGTCATGTATTTCATCACAACAATAGAAAAAATTAGTAAATACACCCACTTATTACTTTGTGAGGGACCCAGCCCCAGCCAGTTTGAGCGGGTATATCCCTCCCTTCAGTCCCAGGCTCTGTGAACACAAGACCAGGTTTGAGCAGACAGCTGGATTTGGCTGTTACTTCAGACGTTTAGCAGGGAGGCTCCTTGACCAAGTAAGTGATCTTCAGTCCTGGAGCATTCCTTGCAAGAAACTGAATCATTGTCACATTGGCATGGCCAGCCAATGTGACAAGCCACCAGTTTCAGTAACAGGTCACCTGGAAAAGGTGTTAACTTGGTTTTGCCAACTCTGGTCACTAGATCTTTGACAGTAATTTTTGTTTGAGATCTTCTCAGTCAGAGTCTTTCCAACGTGTAGAATTTTTTAAACCGAGGACATAATAATCAAACTTATACAGATGGATTGTGCCTTCCATTTGAAAAGAGAACTGTGCAGTTTTTCTAAATTATTAAGCTAGGTCACAGGGTGGTCTATGAAGGAACAATGGAAAATAATATTATAGAAGAATATTTGTTGGCTTATAAGGATGTTCCTGTGTATTTCCAAGTGGAACAAACAACGATAAGTGTTGCTTTTTTTTTTTTTTTAACAAAAGAAAATTACGTGGATTCAGTAGGTCAGTTTGTTTCAAACCTCCATGCCTGTGTGCGGCATCTTCCTCATGGTAATTTTATGGTTCTTTTTCTGCCCTGTGATCTTGGTTAAGTGTCCAGGAATGAGCATGTTGCTGTGAGGCCAGCCTGCAGACAACCAGCCTCCTGCCATTCCTCAACACAGTTTTGCTGATTTGCCTTCATCTCAGCTGCTTCTTGGATGCTAAATCCATAGAAAGCAACTCACTCACCCCAACCATGGGCTCCTCTGAGCCCTGTCTTCCTTCAGACACTCTCAGGCGGAAGCATCTGACCAACGCCCCCACCACTCAGGGCTGCACAAGCATTCCGTCGATAGACACCTACCATGTGGTCCATGAAGATATTGCCCCTTTGTCTCCCTAGCACTGTCTGGGCCAAAGGATAAATGAGAAGACAGCACCAAGTCCTCCCTTTCCTCCTGAGCCCACCTGCAGCTGCCACCATGTTGTCTTTCTCAAGACCCTCTCTAGGGAATGAGGACAGGCATTGACCCCTTCTGAGGAACTGCCACTTATTTTAACCTCCCTAGACATGTAATTTTATTTATTTTTTAATATTAACATAGTCTTTTCACTGATTTTTTTGGGAATTTCACATTATGCACCCCAACCCCACTCATTCCCCAGTCTGTCCATGTCTGCCTTCCACCCCTGCCAAAAGAAAAACAAAAATTAAAAAGAAAAATAATAAAAGAAAGAAAAACAAAACAAAAAAAAACAAAACAAAAAGCCACTTCCCTCCTCCATCATTCCTCTCCATCGCGTCCTCATTGGTCAGAGTGGCTTTGGGAGCTGTGGTGTGTCGTGCAGTATACCCTTTTGCCCAAACAACCATTGCAACGAGTTGCTGGTCTGGTTCAAAGCCTCTGGCTTTTTGTGCACCATCAGTACTGGACCCTCACTGAGACTTCTCTTGGATATCCTGCTGTTGCCCCAAATCATGGAGCCCCTATGGCTATGGTTTCTAAGAAACCATCCCTTCACACACTCCACCAGGTCATAGATGCGGAGATGTTGGGGTGGGCCAACTGGAGGCCCTAGTGGACCTGGGCGGTAATCATTCTGGGGTCCACCCCACCCCCATCAGGCGAGGGTCAGGGCCAGCTGTCCCACACCCACGATGCTGGGACCAGTTCTCCTGAGGGGATCAGCTCTCTGGTGCCCAGGCCATACTTACGCTTTGTACCTAAGTTTTATAGTTTCTTCACAGCAGCATACACTTTCTGCCTGAGTCTTTCTGTTTTAAGGCTTAGACTCTTCACTGTTGCTGAGTCCTGTTCTTACCTCCCCCTGCTGTGATCACCCATCCTTTCTGACCAACGGAAGCAGTTCAAGCTGAGAACCAAACCAACATCTCAGGAACAAGCAGAATCTTAAATTCCAGAAGAGTCTGAACAGATTGGTAAGCACCAGAGTGCCTGAAAGCACAACAAAGTGCTTGGATTTCCTGACTGCTGAATATAGACCCTCCCAGTCCATCTCTTTAAGACAGAACCACGGCGCCCAGACCTTTACCCTCTGGGCAGAGTTAAAGAGAAAATGCCAGTTTAAAGGAAGAGCTTCTCTGGCTGGTGGTCAGCCCTGTTCCCTCTACAGCAAAGCATAGATTAGTCAGGCCTCCATAACCACAGTCTCTAGACAGCCTTTGCATCTCCAGCTTTAATCACAAGCTGTTAATTGAAAGCACCAGGCATTTGACTGAGCCTCTAAGTGGAAAGGCAGAGGCAGAAAGCAGCCTGAAGGAAATTAGACTATATTTTTAAAGTAGAAAATATGAGTTATATGGTCAGAGAGCTAAGAGATGTTGAACAACATCATGTCTTTCCCTCCTGATGACAGTCAGGGGACAAAGGGCTCTGGGAAACCGGAAAGTTGATGGCAAGTGAAGAAGTAGCGTCAGGCAGGAGAAGGTAAAGCTGAACTCTGACCTCTAGGAGGAAGGAAAGCATAACACACATACACACACACACACACACACACACACACACACACACACACCACAATACCACACACACATACACACACATACTCAAGAGTGAGAGAGAGAGAGAAGAGATAGATGGAGAGATGGAGAGATAGAAACAGACCATTTAAAGTTTCCTTGGTTTACAAACTATGTGAATGAAGGAAGGCAGGAAAAAGGGAGGAGAGAGGAGAATTTTGCCAGTGAACTAATCCAAAAAATTTTCCCAGACTGAAGCACAAGGTTTCATGGACTGGAAAGAAAGCTCAAGAAGCCAGACAATGGTTAGAAAGACCTTTAACATTCAAAACCTAGGAGCTGGCATAGGTCCTTAGTGCTACACATTTTTAAATGTGAAGTGTCAATGAATCTACCTTCTGTGTTTCATCCCCCGTCCCTGCCCAAGAACCTACTAGAAGATGGGTCTTACTCAAATCCAAGAAAAGACTTGGCATAAATTAAAATGGAAATCCAACATAGGAGAGAAAGATGGCAGAAAAGCAAGAACCCACATCTACTAGGAGGGAGAGTCCACTAGCTCCAAACAGAGCAGTGTGAACAAAGACCAGTCTGTCACAGAGACATCCTTGTCCTTGGTGCTGGTCCCATAGAACCTCCCAAGGGATTAAGAAGGAAGACTTGGAATCCAGGAGTCGGGAATACAGGCCTGAGTCTGGTAAGGGACACTGGGGCCTATGAGAAGGGAAGTCCCTGATGACGCTGGACAGCACCCCTGAGAGAATAGGTGATGGATTTAAAGCCCCATGCATTTAGGGTTCTCACAGGAAAAATAGAAAACAAAACTTTGGAGGATTAAAGCAGAATGTCAGCAATGTGTATCTCTAAATGGCAACACAGTTGATAACTAACTCCCTAGTGTGTTCTGTTGTTTCAAGATACAAGGTTTCCCTGTGTGAAAAGGAGGAAGTCAGGCATGCTGGGTGTGACCTGCTATTTTAGCTACTGAGATTTTAAAGAAGGAAGAGCGATCTTGAGACCATTTAGGGCTACATAGCAGTGTGTGTATGTGTGTGTGTGCGCGCGCACATGTAGGGTGTGTATCTGTGAAGTATTCTTTAAAATACCCCAACACTATTTAAGTGTATGTATGAACCAAGACTCTAAGATATGCGTAAAGATGTGTAAATATCAATTCTGTGTGTCTCTCTACAGAGAGCCTCCCACCCTAGCCCAATCCCGTCCCTGTCCTCAGCATTAATCTACTTCTTGATTCTAAGTCCCCTATTCTGAGTATTTCTTAGCAGTGAAATCATATGACGCATGGCATTTTTATTTCCAAGCTTCCAGCCATGATTCGGCAAGGTTTAGTGCCGAACACTGTTTCCCATGACTCTCATTCCTTCTTGTGGGTATGCAGAGTTTCATGCATCCACCCTTCAGTTGACAGGTATGCTCACCTCGGGGCATGGTGCCGTTATGGATTCATGTACCAGTGTGTCCTATGGATGCGTGTCTTCAGTTTCTCTTGGGTAAGTACCCAGCAGCAGAACTGAGCCTTATGGTATCTCTATATTTAACTCATCGAGGACCCGCCAACCCACTCTCCCAGCAGCCTCACGGTTTTAGATTTGGACCAGCAGTGTTTCCAGAGCTTCACTTTCTTCACTCTTGCCAGCACTTGTGTTTTATCATAGATGTCCCGCTGAGTGAGAAGTAGCACCCCACTGGGTTTTGAGTAGATGTGCATGTTTGCGTGAGTGTGTGCGTGCGTGTGCGTGCGTGCGTGTGTGTGTGTGTGTGTGTGTGTGTGTGTGTGTGTGTGTGTGTGAATTACTTCAACTAGTTTACTGAGATAAGTTGTCTCACTGATCCTGGAGGTTGCAGATTAAGCAAACCCCAGGGCTCCTCCACAGCCTCTCTAGCTTAGGGTCAGATGTGTGCCACCACACCTGGCTTTTAAAACAGGTGCCGAGGATCTGAACTTGGAGGCTTCATGCTTTTGTTGCAAATACTTTGTGGATGAAGTCACCCCCAGCCATGGCTCACTGGGTTTCATTTGTGTTTCCTGATAACTAGTGATATATGTGTTTAATGCTGAATGACTGACCATTAATATATACTATTGGAGATTAAATATCACCCATTTTGAATTGGGATGTGTTATCATGGAGTACTTTGTTCTGTATGCAAGTTCTTTATCACATATGTTCTTTGAGAACTCCCCCACTAAGCAGCTCTTAACTTATTTTTTTTGGTAGTATTTGTAGCACAAAAGCATTTTAACTTTGATGATGATTTTGATGGCATATGAAAAGGCCCACTGCTTGACCAAGATGTTAAGATTAATATTCACCAGCAAGCACTATTTCAGCAGGGAGAAGCATGCTCCCTCCCTCCTTGGCTGTCAGCTGTCAGCCTTGTGCAGACCCTGCAGCTGCTGTGAGTTTGTGAGTTTGTGAGTGGCTGGGTGGTGTCCAGAAGCTGGTATTCCTCAGCTTCTCTCCAAGTCTCACTCTCAACATTCTTCTGGCCCCCTCTCCCCCTGTGTTCCCTGAGCCTTGGAGGGGCGGAGGTATGAATGCCCACCGTGTATGGTGCTAACTCCCTGCTCACACACACAGCCCTGGCCAACCTTAGGCCAAACCAAGGCCTTGATGTGGAGAAAGAATTATAGGGAGGAGAGGTGGGAGGGGCTTGGAGATAAGTGAAGTAAGGGATGAGAATCATCACAACAGATGGTGTACTTGTATGACATTGTCAATGAACAAATTTACAATACCCTCCAAAGATTTATACTTATGTTTCTACTAAGAATTTTAGTTTTAGATTGTACATTGTAATCTTTGATTCAATATGAATTAGTTCATGTATTTGATATGAGAATTGTCCTAGTTACTATAACGAAATGCCACAGGCTAGGTGAGTTGGTTAACTATACATATTTATTTCTCATAGTGTGGAGGCAGAAAATGCAAGACAAGGTATTGGCAGATTCATTTTTTAGTGAAGTTCCTCTTGCTGGCCTATGGACAGCCACTGTCTTGCTATCTACTGACACAGCTCTTCTTTATACTCAGGTAGAAAAGGAGAGACAGAGAGAGCAAGAGGGATACAGACACACACACACACACACACACACACACACACACAGAGAGAGAGAGAGAGAGAGAGAGAGAGAGAGAGAGTCAGAGAGAGAGACAGAGAGAGACAGAGAGAGAGACAGAGAGAGAGAGACAGAGAGAGGGGGGAGGGAGAGGGAAAGGAGGAGAGGGGAGAAGAGGACTAGGGATAGCTCTGGTCCCTATCCTTTACTTTACTTTATAAAAACACTGCTTTCATTAATGAGGTTCTGTCTCACAATCTCATCTAAACCTCATTATCTCTCAAACCCTTCCTAATCCCACTTTGTTGAGAGTTAACTCTCAGGCACATGAGTGAGGGGCATTACTCAGTCTACAGCAGGCATGGCCCCACTAATCCCTCTGCATCATCCCAGCGCCATCTGTTGAGAGCAGCTTCTTTCCACCACTGAATGGCTCTAATGTGTGCTTCAGTCTGCAGTCACAAAACCTCCAGAAATGACATATTTAAGCTTATGTGAACAGAAATTAGTTTTATCCTCACAGGTCTGGAGGCTGAACAGTTCAAAACTGAAGTGTCACTAGGCTTGGTCTCTGTGGAGTGCCTGTTCTCTGCTTCCAAGGTGGCATCTTCTCCCATCTCTGGAGGGAGGACACATTGTCTCCACTTAGCAGAAGGGACAGGAAAGGTACCACACATTTCCATCAGAGCAACTCATTTTATCCGGCCACCTCCTAAAAGCTGTCATTGTTTTTTTTTTTTTTTTTTGTTTTTTTTTTTTGTTTTTTTTGTTTTTTCAAGTCAGGGTATCTCTGAATTGCTTTGGAGCCTGTCCTGGGACTCGAGCTGTAGACCAGGCTGGCCTTGAACTCACAGAGATTTGCCTGCCTCTGCCTCCCAAGTGCTGGGATCAAATGCGTGCACCACCAACGCCCAACTAAGGCTGTTCATCTTAACCCAGTTGAATTGGCTCTTAGGCTCCAACACATTAGTTTGGAAATTTGAAGAGAAACATTTGAAGCATAGCAATTTCTTTGTTAAAAAGAAAATAAAACAAAACAACACAAAACAGAAAAACCCAAGCTGTCCATGAAAACAATGTTGTTTTTTTTCTGGACCCTCAATTTTATTCCATTGTCAGACACCAGGCCAAAAGCATCTGGGTTATGTAAATGTCACATGTCTTGATCATTGTTGCTTTGTAGCAAGTTTTGGTATCAGAAATGGCACAATCTCTAATTCTGTTCTTTCTGGAGAATATTTTGCTTATTCTGGGTCCCCTGAAGTTTTATATGAATTTCAGAATCAGCTTTGTGGGAGAAAGACACCTGAGATTTTTACAATCATTTGTTTAATCTGTTGAACATTTTTTTTTTGCCATTTAACAAAATCAAGTTTTCCAATCCATGAGCATATAGCATCTTGTTTTATAATTTTTATTTATTTTTTTATTATTTTACATATTGATCCCAGTTCCCTCTCCATCCTATCTTCCCCACACCCTCCTAACCCCCAATCATTCCCCATCCACTCCCCAGGGAGACTGAGACCTTCCAGGAGGGATCATTTGAATCTGTCAAGTCATTTGGGGTAGGGCCTAGGCCCTCCCTCGTGTCTCTAGGCTAAGGGAGTATCTCTCCATGGGGACTGTGCTCCCAAAGTCCTTTTGTGCATCCTGGTTCCACTGTCAGAGGTCCCTTAGGCTGCCCAGGCCTTCTAACTGAGACCCATGTTCAGGGGGTCTGGGTTGGTCCTGTGCTGGTTTCTCAGCTATCAGTCTGGGGGTCCCCCTTGTTCAGGTCAGCTGTCTCTGGTTTTCTCCAGCCTACTCTTGACCCCTTTGCTTATCACTCTTCCCTCTCTGCCACCACATTCCAGGAGTTTGGCTCAGTGTTTAGCTGTGGGTGTCTGCTTCTGTTTCCATAACCTACTGGATGAAGGCTCTAGGATGGCATATAAGGTAGATATAAATCTTATTATTGGGGAAGAGCATTTAAGGTAGCCTCTCCACTATTGCTCAAATTGTTAGTTAGAGTCATCCTTGTAGGTCTCTGGACATTTTTCTAGTGCCAGATTTCTCTTTAAATTGTAATGGCTCCCTCTATTATGGTATCTCTTTTCTTGCTCTCCTCTATTCCCCCCTTATTCATCTTCCTGCCCCCTCATGTTCTCCTCTCCCCTCCTCTTCTCCCCTTCTCTTTCTCCTAACTCCCTCTCACCTCACTGCCCCCCCCCAAGCTCCCAATTTGCTCAGGAGATCTTGTCCCTTTCCCTTCCTGTGGGGAACCATGTATGTCTCTCTTAGGGTCCTCCTTGTTTCCTAGCTTCTCTGGCAGTGTGAATTGTAAGCTGGTGATCCTTTGCTCTATGTCTTAAATCCATATATGAGTGAGTACATACCATACTCTTCTTTTTGTGACTGGGTTACCTCATTCAGGATGGTTTCTTCTAGTTCCATCCATTTACCTGCGAATTTCAAGATTGCATTGTTTTTTATCCACTGAGTAGTACTCCACTGTGTAAATATACCACATTTTCTTTATCTATTCTTCAGTTGAGAGGCATCTAGGTTGTTTCTAGGTTGTAGCCATTACAAATAATGCTGCTATGAACATAGTTGAACAAATGTTTTTGTTGCATGGGTGTGCATCTTTTAGGTATATGCCCAAGAGTAGTAGAATTGCTGGACCCTGTGGTAGAGTGATTCCCATTTTCCTGAGGAACTGCCATACTGAATTCCAAAATGGCTGTACAAGTTTGCACTCCCACCAGCAGTGGAGGAGTGTTCCCCTCTCTCCATATCCTCTCCAGGATATGATGTTTCCAATTTTAGCCATTCTGACAGGAGTAAGATGGTATCTCAGAGTTGCCTTAATTTGCATTTTCCTGATGGCTAAGGATGTTGAGCACTTTCTTAAGTGTCGTTTAGCCATTTTGGATTCCTCTATTGAGAATTCTGTATTCAGTTCTGTATGCTACTTTTTAATTGGATTATTTGGTGTTTTGGTAACTAGCTTCTTTAGTTCTTTGTATATTTTAGAGATCAGCTTTCTGTCAGATGTGGAGTTGGTGAAGATCTTTTCCTACTCTGTGGGCTGATGTTTTGTCTTGTTGACTGTGTCCTTTGCCTTACAGATGTTTCTCACTTTGAGGAGGTCCCATTTATTAATTGTCAATCTCAGTGTCTGTGCTACTGGAGTCATGTTCAGGAAGCGGTCTCCTGTACTAATTCATTCAAGGGTACTTCTCACTTTCTCTTCTAAGAGGTTCAGTGTGGCTTGATTTATGTTGAGGTCTTTGATCCATTTGGACTTAAGTTTTGTGCATGGCAGTAGATATGAATCTATCTGCAGTCTTCTACACATCATCATCCAGTTGTGCCAGCACTATTTGTTGAAGATGCTTTCCTCTTTCCATTGTATAATTTTTGCTGTTTTGTCAAAAAATCAGGTGTTCATAGGTGTGTGGGTTATTATTAGGATTTTCAATTTGGTTCCATTGGTCTACCTGTCTTTTTTTGCACCAATACCAAGCTGTTTTCAGGACTATAGCTCTATAGTAGAGCTTGAAGTCAGGGATAGTGATGCCTCTGGAAGTTCCTTTATTGTACAGGGTTGTTTAGGCTATCCTGGGTCTTTTGGTTTTCCATATAAAGTTGAGTGTTGTCTTGTTACAGGCAGGTTTTTCCCGCCTGCTGCCACCGATCCTGCCACCACAGTCCCATGGCCACATGAGCCCGCCTGCCGTCGGTCTGAGCCCACAGCCGCACCAGCCCCAAATAACAGGCTGAGACTCTGTATTTGATACAATCCTGTTGGCCAGTTACCATTACTGTTTATGGGCTAGCTCTGTCTTAATGATTAATCCATTTCTACTTATCTAAGTATTTCCATGTGGCTCGTCTTATCGGGGAGCGGCGGCCAGCGTCTTCCTTCCTCCCCGTCTACATCTTGACTCCTCCTTACCACTTCCTCTTTCCTCCTTGTCTCCTAGCCCCGCCTATCTTGCTATCTCATTGGCCCAACGGTGCTTTATTAATTAACCAGTATGAGAAACATATTTACAGAATAACATCTCCCATCATTGTCTTTTCAAGGTCTGTGAAGAATTGTGCTGGGATTTTGATGGGGATTGCATTGCATCTATATATTGCTTTTGGCAAGATTGCCATTTTTACTATGTTGATCCTACCTATCCAAGAGCATGGGGGATCTTTCCATTTTCCCTTTAATTTCTTTCTTTAAAGACACAAAGTTCTTGCTATATAGGACTTTCACTTATTTGGTTAGTGTTACCCCCCAAAATATTTTATGTGGCTGTTGTAAAAGGAGATATTTCTCTGATTTCTTTCTCAGCCCCTTTATCATCTGTAAGTTGTAGGGCTACTGATTTTTTGTTTAGTTAATCTTGTATCCTGCCACTTTGTTGAAGGTGTTTATCAGCTATAGGGGCTCCCTGGTAGAGTTTTTTGGGTCACTATGTGAACTATAATATCATCTGCAGACAGTGGAAGTTTGACTTCTTCCTTTCCAATTTGTATCCCTTTGATCTCCTTTTGTTGCCTCGTTGCTCTAGCTAGAACTTCAAGTACAATATTGAAGAGATATGGAGAGAGTGGACAGCCTTGTCTTGTTCCTGATTTTAGAGGAATTATATTAAGTTTTTCTCCATTTAGTTTGATGTTGGCTGTTGGTTTACTGCATATTGCATTTATCATGTTTAGGTATGTTCTTGTTATCCTTGATCTCTCTAAGACCTTTATCATGAAGGGGTGTTGGATTTTTGTCAAAGGCTTTTCCAGCATCTAGTGAGATAATCATATGGTTTTTCCTTTTCAGTTTGTTTATATGGTGGATTACAGTGATAGATTATCATATGTTGAACCATCCCTGCATCCCTGGGATGAAGCCTACTTGGTCATGGTAGATGAGTTCCCTGATGTATTGAGTATTTTTGGATCAATGTTCATGAGGGATATTGGTCTGTAGTTATCTTTCTTAGTTGTGCCTTTGTGTGGCTTGGGTACTGAGGTAATTGTAGCCTTGTTAAAAAAAAGAGTTTGGTAATGACCCTTCTGTTTCTATTGTGTGGAACATTTTGAGGAGTATTGCTATTAGCTCTTCTTTGAATTTCTGGTAGAATTCTGCACTGAAACCATCTGGCTCTGGGCTTTTTATTATTATTATTATTTTGGTTGGGAGACTTTTGATGACTGTTTCTATTTCATTAGTGGTTATATGTCTATTTAAATTGCTTATCTGTTCCTGATTTAATTTTGGTAAGTGATATCTATCCAGAAAATTGTTCATTTCCTTACAGGTTTTCAAAGTATGACCTGAAGATTCTCTGGATTTCCTCAGTGTCCATTGTTATGTCCCCCACTTCATTTCTGATTTTGTTAGTTTTGTGTTCTCACTCTGCTTTTTGGTTAGTTTGGATAAAGGTTTGTCTATCTTGTTGATTTTTCTCAAAGAACCAACTCTTTGTTATATTGATTCTTCCTTTTGTTTTCTTTGTTTCTACTTTATTGATTTCAGCCCTCAATTTGATTATTTCCTGGCTTCTACTCCTCCTAAGTTTTTTTTTTGGGGGGGAGGGGGTTTGTTCTAGAGCTTTCAGTTGTGCTATTAATTCTATCCTCCAGCTTCTTCATGTGGGCACTTAGTGCTATGATCTTTCCTCTTAGTATTGCTTCCAAAGTGTCCCATAAGTTTGAGTATGTTTTGTCTTCTTTCTCATTGAATTCTAGATCGTCTTTAATTTCTTTATTTATTCCTTGACCCAGGAATGGTGTAATTGTGCACTGTTCGGTTTCCTTGAGTTTGTAGGGTTTCTGCAATTATATTGTTGTTGAATTTTAACTTTAAAGCATGGTTGTCTGATAAGATACAGGGGGTCAGGGGGTTATTTCAATTTTTTAAAAAATATCTGTTGAGGTTTGTTATGTTGCCGAGTATGTTGTTTATTTTAGAGAAGTTTCCACGTGGAGCTGAGAAGGTATATTCTTTTGTGCTTAGATGGAATGTTCTATAGATGTCTGTTAAACCCCATTGGGATATAACTTCTGTTAGTGTGTGTGTGTGTGTGTGTGTGTGTGTGTGTTTCTTTGTTAAGTTTCTGTCTGCTGGTTCTTTCTAGTGGTGAGAGTGGGGTGTTGAAGTCTCCCACTATAAGTGTGAGGGATTTAGTGTGAGATTTGAGTTTTAGTAGTGTTTCTTTTATGAATGTGGGTGCCTTCGTATTTGGGGCATAGATATTCAGAATTGAGACTTCATCTTGATGGATTTTTCCTGTGAGGAATATGAAATGAACTTGTTCATATCTTTTGATTGATTTTAATTTGAAGTCTAGTTTGTTAGATATTAGGATAGCTACACCAGCTTGTTTCTTGGTTCCATTTGATTGGAAGATCTTTTCCCAACCCTTTACTCTGAGGTAGCATGTGTCTTTGAAGTTGAGGCACATTTCTTGTATGCGGCAGAAGGATGGATTGTCTTCAATCCATTCTGTTAGCCTGTGTCTTTTTATAGATGAGTTAATGATGGGAGATGTTATTCTGTAAATATGTTTTTCATACTGGTTAATTAATAAAGCTCTGTTGGCCAATAGAAAAGGAAGATAGGAGGGACTAAGAAACTAGGAGGAAGTAGTAGGTAGGAGTCAAGATGTAGTCCAGGGAGGAAGGAAGACACCAGCTGCCATTCCCCGATAAGATGAGCCACGTGGAAATATTTAGATAAGTAGAAATGGGTTAATAGTTAAGACAGAGCTAGCCCATAAACAATAATGGTAACTGGCCAACAGGATTGTATCAAATACAGAGTCTCAGCATGTTATTTGGGGCTGGTGCGGCTGTGGGCCCAGACCAGCGGCAGGCGGGCTGGTGGGCTGGCAGAAAACAGACACGCTACAAGTTAAGACCATTAATTTTGAGGAAAATTAAGGATCATTGATTGGTAATTCTTGTTTGTTTTGGATTTGGTGGTGGTGGTGTTGTGAGTAGATTTACACTGCTTTTTCTTTTGACTTCTGGTAAAGTGGGATTATTTATTACCCATGTTTTTGTGAGTGTAGTTAACTTTCTTAGGTTGAAGTTTTCCTTCCAGAATTTTCTGTAGGGCTGGATTTGTGGATATGTGTTGTGTAAATCTGGTTTTATCATGGAAATATCTTGTTTTCTCCATCTATAGTGATTGAAAGTTTTGCTGGGTATAGTAGTCTGGGCTGGCATCTGTGGTCTCTTGGTGTTTGTAGAACATCTATCCAGGAACTTCTGGCTTTCAGAGTTTCCATGGATAAGTCAAGTGTAATTCTGATAGGTTTGCCTTTATATGTTACTTAGCCTTTTCCTTTGCTGCTCTTAATATTCTTTCTTTATTCTGTATGTTTAGGAACTTTTTTTTTGGGGGGGAGGTCTGGTTTATTTGGTGTTTCATAAGCTTCTTGTACTTTCATAGGGTTGTCCTCCTTCAAGTTGGGAAAGTTTTCTTCAATGATTTTGTTGAATATGTTTTCTGTACCTCTAAGCTGGGCTTCTTTGACTTCATCTATACCTATCATTCTTAGGTTTGGTCTTTTCATGTTGTCCCACATTTCCTGGATATTTTGTGTTAAGGATTTGTTGGATTTGAGTTTTTCTTTGGTCAATGAATCTATTTCCTATAGTTTATCTTCAGTGCCTGAGATTCTCTCTTCCATCTCTTGTATTCCGTCTCTTGTATTCAGATGCTTGCATCTGTAGCTCCTGATTATTTACCAGCATTCCCTCAGTTTGTGTTTTCTTTATTGTGTCTATTTCAGTTTTCAGGTCATGGACTGTTTGAGTTGTTTCCTTCATCTGTTTGATTCTTTTTTGTTTTTGGCTTTCCTTGCTTTCTTCAAGAGATTTGTTGATTTCTTACAATTTTTGTTTTGTTTTGTTTTTTCTTCAATTTGTTTAAGGTATTTTCTCATATCCTCTTTGAGGGCCTCTATCATTTTCATGAAGTTGTTTTTAAGGTCATTCTCTTCTACTTCATCTGCATTGGGATGTTCAGGTCTTGCTGGCGTAGAATCCCTAGACTCTAGTGGTGTCATATAAGTCTTTCTGTTGTTGGATGTGTTCTTACACTCTGTTCTTCCCCTCTCTTCCAGTGGGTACAGGTGAGGTCTCTCCCTCTTCTCTCTAGCGGAGGGTGGAGGTGCAAGGCAAGAATGGCACCCTATGCTGGGTCCTTTGTTCTGCCTCCAGGTCCCTGTGGGGGATTCAGTGACAGGAAGGGTCTGGCAGCTGCAGGCCAGGGGACTCGAAGAGGGGGAAGTAGGGGGCTGGGAGGGCACTTACCTCTCTAGTGGAGGGTGGAGGGGCAGCCCAGGAATGGCGCCCGATGTTGGGTACTTTGTTCTGCCTCCAACGATCATATGGCATCTTCCATCTATTTGAGAGTCCCTTATTTTCTTTCAATGTCACTCTCATACTCCTTTTGTTGTTCTCATCGCCAAGTGCTTTATTACTTTCAATGGAGTTATAAAGGGATTGTTTTCTGAACATTGGTTTCATAGTGTTCAACGCTAGGTCACAGAAATGCAACTCATTTTTAATGTGCAATTCTCTTATCATTTGTTGTTTCTATGAGTTTTTGTGCATAGTCTTTGGGATTTTCCTTGTAGAAATAAAAATCTTGTCATCTGGAAATAGGAACCTTCTTTCCCTAGCTCATAATAGGTATGCACACACACCCTGTCGGCTTTGTTTCTGTGAAGACCCATCCTAACAGACCAAACTCAGTGAGTGCTCAAAATGGCAGTGTTACCGTATAACCTGTGCATGCTTCTCCATGTCTCTAAGTCATCTTTTGACAGCTTGTGCCACCCAACACAACATGGATGCTATGGAAACAGCTGTAGATTAGCTAGGGAAGCACAGCAAGAAATGAATGTCTGTGCATGCTCAGCATGGGCGAAGGCTGGTTTTTCCCCCTGAATATTTCTGATCCACGGTTGGTTGAATGGCAGATGAAGAGGACACAGACATGGAAGCCAGCTGTGCCCATAACCTGCCATAAAAAGACACACTGCAATTTTGAGGTTAACCTCAATTACTTCTTTTTATGAGGAGATGGTGAAGTTGTTGGGTGTGTGGTTGGGGCAGAACAATTACTCCAGTTCAAGGGTTTCATCATCTGTTGTCACTCACTGACAGGCCTTGTGATTCTCAGTGGTTTTATTTTTTTCTTTGGTTTTTGGTTTTGGTTTGTTTGTTTTGTTTTCCTCCATGCTAAAGGGAGTTGAAATGGTAGATTTCTTTCTTTCTTTCTTCCCTTCCTTCTTTCTTTCTTTCTTTCTTTTAAATCTTTTTATATTTATTTATTTTTATTTTATATGTATGTGTGAGTGCCTGAATGTGTGTGTGTGTGTGTGTGTGTGTGTGTGTGTGTGTGTGTTGTGTGCTTTGTGCTTTGTGCATGAGGAGGCCAAAGGTGGGGGTTGGATCTTCTGGAATAAACAGTTTTGAACAAACATATGGGTACTGAGAACCAAACCCAGGTCCTCTGGAATAATCCATCTCTCCAGCCTCTCAATAGTAGATTTTTATATCAAATCCCTTATAATAACTAAAGAAAACTCTGTCTTCCCAGTTTGGACTTTCTAAGGATTCAGATTTATAATTTGAACATTCAAGAAGAAATCAGCTTTTATTCTTCTTGTGAAGTCAGTCTATATTCATCATAAAAATACTGGCTATGAGAGTCAAAAAAAAGTCAATCATCTTTTTCATGAGTGAAACAATTGCTTGCATTTGTCAGGTGTCTACCCGCACTTTCTTTCCTGTCCATATCTGTGCATCTACACACAGAAAAACAGACACAAACATGCATAAAGTTGAGAATATATTATAAAAAGCTATTTGTCACTTTTTACTAACCGGTGTGCCACAGCATACATAGCATGGAGCAATGTTTGAAAGTTTTGTTTTGCTTTGTGAGGCAGAATCTTCCTGTGTCTGATCAGGCTCTAATTTGTAATCCCCCTGCCTCTACTTCCCTAATGCTAGGAGTCCAGGCACAGGCGTTACACTCTGCTTCCATTTTAACATCCAGTGGTCATGCATCACTATGTGTGTGGAGAATTGATCACTCTCTGTTTTAACAGTTGCTAATAGGTATTGTATCTGGATTCTTGTGAATTAAACTTCAACACTTGTCCTGCCTCTGCATCACACATCTCTAGAGATGTAATTCCTGAGCCAAAATAGGTACCAATTCATGGTACCCAACAGTGTTAATAAGAGTGCTTGCTTCCCCAGAACTGGGCATTATCAATCTTCCTAACTTTGGCTGATATTTTAGGAAAGGATAGTATCTTGTTTTAAATTGAATTTTGGGAGTAGTGAACATCTCTCTCTCTCTCTCTCTCTCTCTCTCTCTCTCTCTCTCTCTCTCTGTGTGTGTGTGTGTGTGTGTGTGTGTGTGTGTGTGTGTGTGTGTGTGTGTGTGTGTGTGTGTGTGTGTGTGTGTGTGTGTGTGTTGGCCACGTGTTAGCTATTTTTATTTTGCCTGTTATTGCTTTGGATCACTTTTCCATAGAAATGTTTGTCCATTCTAATCAATTTATCTAAACTTCCGGTACGTTGAAGATACTCTCTCCCTCTATAATGCTCAGAGGCCCAGTTTTATGCAGTTTATATAAACCTCTTCTCTTCCTCCTTCTCCGGATCTGTGAAGGTCTAGGGCACGCTATTCAGGCTGTCATGTGATTTTTTTTCCCTTGGCATTTTGCTGTGGGAGAAAGTCTGCTCCTAATGAGAGGCTCTTCAGTAATGAGGAAGAATATGAGGCCAAGAGCCCCTTCCAGCTTCATTCCTTTCGGAAAACCCTCCATTCCCCACCACATATGGAAACATCAGCCTGGTGATGCTTTTTCATACTCTACCTTCACGACACGTCCCGCCCCACTGATGGAGCTCCTCCATCAAACTGCCTTTGTGCGTGCCAAAGGCATCAGCTCATTCTTTCCAGTCTTTCGACTAGGACGTTGCAAACTTCAGCTTCTCCCTAAGACCATGAGAGTCCAGATCCGGAGAGAACTCACACACATGGAATCCTGCTTCCTGCCAGGCCCCTGAGCTGTTTCCCCCATGCCATCCTCCAGTTCTCTTTTTAAATGGATCAATTTCTCATGTCCTTTCAGCCATCCTGCTCTACCAGTGAAAAGAGCCATTTTACTCCTTCCACAAATAACTCTCCCTCAGAACTAAAACTTTAATAATCCTAGCCCTGTCTATGCAGAAAAGTTGAAAAATTACCAGAAAAGTTTTTTTTAATTACCATCAATAAATGCAAAGGTTGAGAAATGTTCAGTTATAATTTCACTACTTAGAGATAATTACTGCTGATGATTTTGCTGTTGGGATTTTCAGTTAGTGCCTGTGTTTTGAGACATTTGATAACATTCATGTCACAATTATATAGGTTTCCCTGAATGAAGTGAATCATAATGTGGTACTGATGTGAAATGTGAAATGTCCGTATTTGAAGATGAATGCCCATTGCCTTTGTCCATGCTTGACAATACTGGCTGTACCAAGCAAGCATCCTGAGCCACACCCTCAGCCTCAGAAACGTCTGTGTTTTGTTCCACTGTCTCCTGTAAATAAATGTCTCTGTGGAGAATTTGGAGGTCATCCTGGTCTTTCTTTTGGTGACTTCTTTTTGTCTGGGTGGATGTTTAAAGAATCCACCCATGTTAAGTAATTCAATCAGGCAAAATGTCAGTATCTGTTGCTCTTTGTGTGTTTTCGGGGATATAGACACAACCCTTCAGTAAACATCCGTCTTTCACTTACAGAGTATTTTCTGCATACTTTTTGACAATGTCAGTGTGTCTTTTGCTTCCCATCGGTTGGACTGTCTGATTCAGCAGAGCTATGTGTGTTGAATTATCTGCTGTTCAGATCCACCATAAGTCTGCCTGTTTCTGAATTGGTGGCCATTACTTGAAAGCCTCGGGGTTTTCCTGACATTTGCTCAGTATTGATCATGGTGCACTTGGTACTATCTATCCCAGAAGTGATGGAATTCTGCACTCGAACTTTCTGCAGTTTCTCTGTCGGTACTGGAGCTCCTTTTAATTGTCTTATCAATTTGGGAGTCTTTCTCTATTTTTATGATAATTTAAAAAACTTTTTGTGAGCTACCAAGGAAATGATATTTTGATGCTATCTGGCTTCAATTAATCATTTGCATGTGGTTAGGGGTGATATTTCATCACTTGGGATGCATGTGTAATAATTTCACTTACAAATACCTAATTGATGGACATGTAAGAATTTATTTATAATTATTTAAAATAATTGTCCAGATCTAGCCCTGTGACCTGAGTACTTGTGAGGCAGAGGATGGGATGGTCAAGGTCAAAATGGGCTTACATAGCAAGAGACTTTATTTGAAAAAGAAATACATATACATCGATGGAAACATATAAGTTGGAAAATATATTATCTCTATAGATTGAAAGATAGGTTTATTTAATATATATTATCCAAAATTGATCCACGGATTATGTGTACTCTGTATTAGCAGATTTCTATGAAAATTATCAAAATGCACATATAGACAGAATGATATAAAATAGCTAAAGTGTCTGAAAAAGAACAGGATTTCAAGTTAGTATTGGGCACATTATGTTATTGACAGACAGTAGACTTAGTGTTGGGATACATTGGGCTATTGGCAGAGAGTAGGCATAGAGATCAACAACATAGGAGAAAGTCCAGAAACAAGGTTACAAATATTGGTCCAAGTATCTTAATCCTCCTATAGCAAAAGCTTAGGTGCAACGTGTCTTTTTTAGTGTATAGCCCTGTGAGTTTTGACAAACACGTTCAGTTACAGAGATATGACTGCAACCAGTAGCTGTAAAATCCAAGTGAGAGCGCTGGCCTTCCCTGGGGGAGCACTGGCCTTCCCTGGAGGAGCACTGACCTTCCCTGGGGGAGCACTGGCCTTCCCTGGAGGAGCTGGCCTTCCCTGGAGGAGCTGGCCTTCCCTGGAGGAGCACTGGCCTTCCCTGGAGGAGCACTGGCCTTCCCTGGGGGAGCACTGGCCTTCCCTGGAGGAGCACTGGCCTTCCCTGGAGGAGCTGGCCTTCCCTGGGGGAGCACTGGCCTTCCCTGGGGGAGCACTAGCCTTCCCTGGAGGAGCTGGCCTTCCCTGGAGGAGCTGGCCTTCCCTGGGGGAGCACTGGCCTTCCCTGGGGGAGCACTGGCCTTCCCTGGAGGAGCTGGCCTTCCCTGGGGGAGCACTAGCCTTCCCTGGAGGAGCTGGCCTTCCCTGGGGGAGCACTGGCCTTCCCTGGGGGAGCACTGGCCTTCCCTGGGGGAGCACTGGCCTTCCCTGGGGGAGCTGGCCTTCCCTGGGGGAGCTGGCCACACTTCTGTTGGCCTTGTTTCCCTAACGCTTGCCCGCTCCCTATAGCATGCCTTTTGGTTTGGGTCTGCTGGCTGTGAGGGTTTTTTGTTTGGTTGGTGTCCCCCCCCCCACCCCGGTTGTTTCTTTTGAGAAACCCTTTGTCAGTCTTCCCTCATTTTTCTTTGGAAAATAAACATTGTTTCTTCTCTGAGCTGCTTTTATGTGTCTTATCTTGGGTTTTCTATGGTTTTGATATGATGTACCCATTTGTTTTTGGTTTTGAAATTTCTTGTGTTTGTTATTATTAATGTGTGTGTTTGTAAGAAGTGTGTGTGTGTGTTTGTGTGTGTGTAGACACTAAGTTCCACTTTACATTGCCACTCTCCCCCAGTTGCCAGAATGTTCCATTAAATCTGCTGTAAACACAGGCTTGGTCAGTGGCTCCTTGGAGTCTGAAAGAACCATGACAGTGCTCAGTGTGTCCCAACTGGATGCAGTAAAGAGATAATATTCACATGAGAAAGGACTCTGGATCAGTCACTCAATCACTCCCGAAGAAACTGGTGAAACAGAGGCTGACTTACTCCCCAGCACATAGAACAAATAAAGTAAGTTAGGCATTAACTGACCCCTGTAAGTTGGGAGACATGGAGGGCAGCAAATGTGCTGCTGTCCAGACCATGACCTGGATTCCGCATGGCTGACCGTATTCTACCTTATTCTAAGCAGCTAGAGATAAGAGTGACCGCTGTGCCCAGACCCAGAAAGACAAATATACTATGTACTCACTCATAGGTGGGTATTAGACATAAACCAAAGGACAACCAGCCTGCAGGCCACAACCCCAGAGAACCTAGGTAACATAGAGGACCCTAAGAGAGACACACATGGATTCACCTAGGAAGGGGAAGAAGACAAGGTCTCCACCCAGTTAAATGTTCTCATTTATAGAGTTGCTGTGGTCATGGTGTCTCTTCACAGCAATAGAAACCCCAGCTTAGCCACACATGCTGGCAAAGTATAGCTTGCTGTGATTGAAGGGCTTGGGTCTCTTGCTGGTTTTCTTAGCTTCTGAAGGTTGTTTGTATCTCTGGGCCATGGCATCTTTCCTCTGTCTGCTAAGCTACCAATGATGAGCCAGGCCCCTCTCATTATCCACATCTTCCCTGTCTTCTCCTCTGTCACCTCTCCTCAACAGATGCTTCTGCTGCCCTAGCATATTCTTTGAGGGCCTATGGGGTAATATGGGGCTAGTTCCTCTACCGATAACAAGGTCACAAGTGTCACTACATCTGCAAAGTCCCTTTTGTGCTGTATTGTGACATAGCCATAGATTCGGGGCTTAGGGCATGAATCTTTTAGGTTGTTATTTTGGGCTGACACAGCTATGGAACCAGGCTGGTGGGAAAACCGCTCATAACAAAATGGCGCCACAACGTAGACTGGAGAACTTTCACTTAAAACTTGACAAAAGCTTAAAAGGGGGTTTTAGAAACAAAAGAACAAAGACAAACAAGGCTTCTTGGTAGCAGCATTTTTCTCAGTTGGGCTCTGTTTTGCTAGAGACAAGCTGAGATTTGCACAGCTCCTTTAAGGGAGCATAGGGGCAAAAAAAAAAAAAAACCCACACAGCTTTTAAGAAGTGCTGCTAACAATTCAATGGTGTGTATGAGCAGCTGGTTTAAACAACAACAACAACAACAACAACAAAATAGAGAGTATTTAGGGCATTGGTGGCACATGCCTTTAATTGCAGCACTCAGGAAGCAAAGGCAAGCCGAATCCTGTAATTTCAAAGTAAACCTGGTGTACGGAATGAATTCCAGAGCAGCCAAAGTTACACAGAGAAACCCTGTCTCAAAAAATAAAAAAAAACTAAAGTAGAAGAAATAGAGTAATACAAAAGCCATATGAAGATGGGAAGCACACAAGGAGTCTGGGTACTATATGCTATGGTGTTGTCCTTGAATTGCTCAATTGCTAAGGAAGCAATAATTGCTACAATACACTTGATTATCAGTGCTACTAAATTAATCCAATTTATATATTTTAAAAATGCTTTGACTCCAAAATTTAAGTCTAAGGACAGGTTACTAGGGAAAAGAATTTCTATGTTTGTTTCTATAGAAAATAAAAAGCTGTGAATTCCTTCCAGACTAACATGGTTTGACCAAGCTAGACCCCCTGAAACAGCATCCCAGGTGATCCAACATTCAGAAGAGCTGGGACACGGCAGTCTTGCAGACCACTAAAGCCAGGATTTCTGCATCTTCTTAGGATCCCCAAGACAGTGCCCCTTACCAGCAAGAAGCAGTTTGGAAAGAATGATGCCCAAATTCCAAAATATTGTTTATAAATGTTTGTTTTCATTTAAATGGTCTTGGTTATAAATGGTTAATAATCACAACTAATCTATTTTTAAAAGTAAAAAGGGGTTTATGGTATAGAAATGTATACTTTGTTTTGGAATGGATTTTCATTTATTGATACAAATTTTAGATCGATTTTGTGATACGTATATTTCTCCTCTTGTTTAGGTATTGCCTTTATATAGCTCATTTAAAATGTATAATTTAGTACAGATTTTAGACAGTTACCTATAATAGTCAAAACTTACAGTTAAGTTAGTTAGGATTTCTAGAATACAGAGATGTATTTGAGATGAATAGGCATTCTTCAAACCTTTCAAAGACCTACAGAATATGGCATTTAAAATGGTTTAGGGTTTTTCTTAATAGTGAGGCACAACTGCTCCTGGCAACACCTCCTGCATTACAAAAGAAGATGGACATCAAAGAAACTCGTTATGGAGTTTACTTCCAATATGGCAAACTAGCCATTTAGGCAAGATACTGCTTTTGTCTGGACTGTTTGACTTTATGCTGTATAAACTAGACATGCAGGACCCACAGGAAAGCTGATACAAGATGGACATTGCTACAGGGTTCCTACTTCATGGAAGAGTCTGCTAGACATTCGGCAGGACACAAAGAAAAATGACTGACAAACTGCCAATACAGGTGGACAGTTTAAAGCTTCCTGCTTTGCTGAGGAGTCTGGAGACACACTGTGGCCTATGGGCTGAAGATGGAACATTACAGAAGAACTTCAGGTGACTGACCAGATAGCAAGATGTCTCTGTCATTTCTAGAGTTTATATATTATCCTTATGTGGTCTTTGATGAAGTTGAAGGCAGATAGTTATGGTTATAGTTTTCCTTATTTAGGATTAAAGATAAGTTATATATGACTTTAGACTCACAAAGATAGGATAGATGATAATTTTTTTTTAATCTTGCTAAATTTGATAACTGTTTTGTTATATATTTTGCTATGTTAAGATTAAAACCCTTTTTTTACTTAGAAAAGAGGAGATGATGGGAGATGTAATTATGTAAATATGTTTCACTTATTGGTTAATGAATAAAGCACTGTTGGCCAATAGGAAAGCAAGATAGGAGGGACTAGGAGACAAGGAGGATTCAGGAAGAGGTAAGAAAGATTCAACATGTAGGACCAAGAGAGCAGAACTTCTGATCCTTTCTCCGGTAATCCAAGACCACATGGAAATACTTAGATGAATGGAATGGGTTAATATTTAAGACAGAACTAGCCAATAAGAAATATGAGTAACATGCCAACAGCTTTATATCTAATACAGTGTCTCTGTGTGTTATTTGGGGGCTGGCATGGCTCTGGGACCAGACTGGTGGGAAAACAACTCATAACAGTTGTTATTCATATTATATTCACATCATCTTATGGCATTGCTCATAATCTCACCTGATGCTAGAAAATGAGCTCTGTGGAGTCAGAGGTCATGCTGCATTTGTGGAGACACACCAAGCACCTAAAACAGTGCCGAGTGTAGACAGAGTCATCAAATAAAGAAATGAAGCTTTTGAAGAGCCAGAGTTAAGCCACTGACTTTTGTTTGGCCATTAATACTTCTCCATCTCATTCCTTCATATATAAAATAGAGCTAATTGCACTTATTTCTGTGGCTTTTATATTGTCCAGGGTTATTTAGATAACACATACGATGGATATCCATGTTTAGAACATAAAATATTCTCTCTCTCTCTCTCTCTCTCTCTCTCTCTCTCTCGCTCTCTCTCTTTCTAATTCACCCTATTCAGCCAGAGATAAACAACCATTCCTATTCTGGAGAATTAGGTCTATTACAAATGATAGCCAAAAAGATGGATGGTTATATGCAGCTTTTTATATTTGAAGTATGACTTGCGACGGAGGAATAAGAGCCTTCAGACTAAACTTGGTTGAGAAGAAAAGAAATTCAAAATACTTTTCAAGAACATGCCCCCTCCCTGAGATGGGGCTACAAATGTCTTTTTGGATACAAAGGCTCCCCTCTCCACCATCATGATTACACCACTCGTCTTAGAACTCTGGGGAAGGAAGAGAAGATAAAGTTCACATGAGACACAAAGATGGGGTAAAAAGTTTACTCTTCCATGGAGAATAGTCACAAAGAGTGAGAGAATGGAAGGCAGAGGAGGGGTGGTCCTGGGCAGAAGGCAGAGCTGGGGAGGGAAGACTGGGGTGTGTAAGAACCTGAAAGCAGGTTTACCTGAGAAAAGTTTGGTTTTTAAAAAGCCATTTTTTAAGCTGCTGTCCTATAGAAATTTCATACAAACCATATACATAGCTCTAACTTTTCCAGACAGCTACATTTTAAGAGTAAATCAGACAAATGATGCTTAGTTGAAAGAAACAGTGGGAAATGTGTATTTTGCTTTTATGCTTTTTAAATGGAGGCTGGCAAAGCAAGAGGAAGTTAGGGATGAACGGAGCCCAGCTATGTGCATAGAGAACCACTCTGTGGCACTGACATGAGTCACTGGTTTTTTACTGGGGAACCCAACCACGACCAGACCTTAGGTCGCTTCCTTTTGTGGCCTTCCTATGTTACTAGATTAGTTCATCTCAAGACTTCTGGATACAGGCATGTCCTTAGGTCACTTCACTGATGAGGGTTAATTATAAGTCTACATAGGGAAATAAACAGGGAGTTGTCTCAGGCCACATGGCCCGCCTCTGTGGAAACTCGGGCATGGTCCATGCAGCTGTGGTCCCACTATACCAGTAGCTGCTCTGGTGACATGGCTAGCCAATACCCAGTTGCTGACTTCACTGAGGCCCTGTGGATCCCTCTGGGCTTCACCATGATGGAAAGGCATGCCTTTGCTTCTGTGTCCCCTCAGCTGCCTTTCTTCTGTGTGCCCTCATCTAGCTGGTCAGCCTCCATCCGCAGTGGAGAAGCCTTTGCTGGATAGTTTGCTTGCTTGAGGCCATCTCTGGCTTCCACTGGTCTGCCAATGGCTTATTTGCTTTATCAGTGATGGGTTAAATGTTGCCACTCTTGGTTACTCCGAGGCAGGGATTGTGACTACAATGGGCTCCAGGGAGAAGAAAATGAAAATGGCTGGTCCTTGATGTGGTTCCAGACCGTTTACTAAGCTGTATCAATCTAGTCATGTTTGTATCTGTAGCTGTCTTATTCTTTACGGTTTTTCATCTATTTTCCTTTGTTCAAGATGAGAGTCCTAAGTCAATCACTTTGACTACCTGGAATACCAAAACATCAGGACAATTAACCAAAGAAAACTATCTCCACCAGCAAAATCCTAGTACAAGCCACCAAAAAATCAAAGAAAGACACTGATTTCAGTAATACTTTTTAATTTAAACCTAGGGTATCCAAAATCATGTGATCATACCCTCAACTGAAAACAAGGTATTTTATTGCTTTCCTTTGTCTCAGTCTTTGGAACCTGATGTATATTTGATACAGTACATCTCATCTAAAAACTCTTTTCCAATTCATAACGTGGATTAGTGAGATGGTACAGAGGCTGAAGGGGCTTTCTGCAAAGCCCTGCAACCCGAGTTCAGTTCCTAGAACCCACATCAAGGTAGAGAGAATTGACTCCACAAAAGTGTCCTGTAGCCTCTACTAGTGTGCCCTAGGATGCACTCACAGCACCTCCTCCTCCACCACCAATCACAGTAAATTCAAGTATACAGGGAAACTTATAGAAGCCCCATATAGACTGTGTTCTGGTTGGTGCAACTTTAACAGAGGCCTCATATGAGGACTACACCCAGAACAGAGAGGCAGCATTGTTCCTGAGTTCCCCTGTGTGGGGGTTTCTAGAAATTCCCCTGAATTTAAGCAAGGAGACAAAAGGGAGATTTGTTGATTGACTATAGAGCCAGGCCTTGGCAAACCCTGTGTCCATGGACATCATGACTGATAATGCATATCAAGGACCAAAGAACACACTGTTAGATTATCGCACACCAACACAAAAGGCCTGACAGTGATTTCCAGACTTAGAGCCAAACCAGAACATTCACAATGCACCCAAAGCCAGGTGGTTACAAATACAGTCTCAGGGTCACATTCTTGTCATCTCTTCCTATACTCAACTGTGTCTGGAAGGTGTTCCCAAACAGGTGGAATCCAGCTGTGAAGCCCACCCCATGAACCAGGAAGAAAAAGTCTACACAGGACCTGGAAGTGGACTGGAGACATTTTGGGGGAAACTTCTCCAATGCCTTGGGTAGCTGACGTGTGGCAGGCAAGGGGAGGTTCAGAACTCAGAGAGCACATCCCCATAGCTCCCTGGACTGATGTCTTTGGTGTGGCTACGGCTAGAAAGACAGAGGAAGCCCCCTTGGGGCACTGTCCACTCTTGCTTAGGTCTCCACCGATTTGAGTCTCCTATTCCTTCACTGCATAGCGAGTACTTGGGCCATGATTCTACTCCCAAACAGATGGACCAGTGATGAAAGGGAGTGCGTTTGAGAGGTTGATGGTATGCTCTGAAGAGCTAGAGTCTAGAGACGTGAAAATGATTCCCATAATAAAAATTACCAAGTGCAGGTTCCATTCCTTTTTGTCATGTCATTTAATGGCTGAGAGCAAAGGTGAACACTGTTAGGCAAATAAAACCCATTGCGTGGGTGGTATTTCCCTTGCAAATTTGAGTATACTGTTCAAATATGGGGGAGTCCTATTTTACGTGCATGGTGCCCTTAGGTAGGAACTCAGAGTTATTAACTGATGATGTAGTAGTGGGCAAATAGTGTTAACCACAGCCAGGCTAGCCTATCACCATGCTATTCCGACCCTACTATTTTGAATTAGCAGAGATTGAAAGTTTCAGGTCACAGTTCCAACTAATCTCCTCTCACTTCAGATGTCACCTGCTGAGTTCCAGGGCTCTGAGGCCACTTGCAATTGTTAAACAACTGGGTATATTTGGAAGTTCTTCCTACCTCCTCAGGTTCAATAATCCCTTAGAAGACCTCAGGAAATTCAAGAAAGTGAATTGTATTATAACTTTGTTATAAAGGATACAAACCAAGACGACAGGGCAAGGTCTGAAAGAGTCACATAGGTAGAGAGACTGTGTCCTCCTGGTGCACCATGTTCTTAGCACCACTGCCAGCAAGCAGAAGCCAGCTCTAAGGTTGCTTTTATTCCACAGTATGACTGATTGATACACTGGGTATATCCTTTGCAGCAAGCTTTCTTGTCCTATCTTTGGATCACCCAGACATTTATTATTAATTATGAAATCTTGGCCTTAGGTTAGGCTTATCCCCAACTAGCTCTTACAACTTTATTAACCCATTGTTTTCATCTATGTCTACACTCTGCCACGTGGCTCAGTTACCCCTTTTTAGTATAAGGCATGTCTGACTTGCTCCATCATCCTGACTTCCCCTCAGTGCCTAGATTCTTCCTTCCTCTCAGGTCTTCTCTTTCCCTAGAAGTCCCGCCTGTTCTCTCATGCCTAGCTATTGGTCATTCATCTCTTTATTAAACCAATTAGAAGGCTCCTTAGGCAGAGACACATCGTTACGGTGTAAATATTCCAAAACAGTCATTAGACCCTGGATCTGAGAGGTTGAGCTATGTCACATGACCAAAGTGCCAACCTTTGAATCTTGTAACTAGTTTTTCAGGAGCCCCCATCTTAACCATCTCATAAGCGTGCATTCTAGAACAATCTTAGGTGCCCACCATGGATAACACCCCATCACTCAGGAAACTCCACTGAAACTAGAGACTAAGACCAACCATATTCTGCATCCCACAACAGGGATGGTAGCAATGATGACAATGGTATAATTAAATGTGTATCCCACTCCTCCCACCCCAGGGATAAAACACTTTAACCAGCTAAATGTTCAACTTTTGAGAGAACCCCCAAGATGTCATTGTCCTAGGCAAAGACATAAGTGTGGATCTTCTCTTAGGTCCTGTTTTGGGATGGAGAATCCTCAGAGCCTCAGCATCAGCTAAGAGGGTTCCTGTTGCTTGATTCTCTCCATACACACCCTGAAATCTCATCACACTATTCATTTATTTTCCTGTAAATGCTTCTGTTGCTAACCAGTCCTTGGGCATTTTCCAGTGGAAAATGGAGTTGCTGGCTTCCCCTGGCTCCTAGTCACAGTCCAGTAAGTTAAGAGATGAATGAATAATTGCCATATCCCATACTGATGGAATACAGAAGGAGGATTGAAAGCAGGGAATGTCAACTCATCCGTTCAAGTCTGTTGAGATCAGTGGAAGGAAAGAACCCTGCGAAGGAGGTGCAAAGACTGAAACAGGAAGATGCATCATCTAAATGGGCCACCTTAATGAGAAGGTGTCACCTCAGGACCAACATCGAGCCAGCAAACCGGGCGCACCTGTGCGGGCAGAACCTCGAAAAGCAAAATCAAGCAGCAGAGCCCAGAATGGAAGCAGAAAACCAAATCAGACTACTCAGACACACTTCAGTAAATAAACTCTCAGCTTCCAAAACAACAGGTGTTGCTCAGAAGGGATGTGCCCACTCTCCACCCCCACTCCCTTGTCCCTTTGAATCCCTGAGAGCACAGCACTGATCCGGACTCTTCCATGAAGCCCGTTACTTTGATCAGTCTTAGAGTGGTGGACTTCTGGCACTAACACTCATTCCTCCATTGAAATTAAGTCTGTTGGCTGTGGCTGATGTTTAAACAGCTTACGTCTCTGGGGGCCGTGTTGGAAGAAGATAATTTTAACTCACGTGATAAATTCATCAGGATTGGGGGCAAGAGAAGAAACCTGGCAGAGCCTTTATCCAGCTCTTGGAAGACAGGACACAGAAACTCTTGGAACAAAACAGTTAGGAGGGGCACAGGCTGGCATTTCAGAACCAACAGATGAACCCAAATCAGCCTCCAGTACTTAGTGCAAATAGTTACTGAAATCTACAGAGGAGGCAGCTGCCAAGGAAAGCCTGTAACCGAAGCACTTGCCCTGCGGGTTCAGAACCCCACTGCCCCCAATATGCATGTGCTAATCATCTCATTGTACAGGAAGAACGATTTTACAAGCTTCCATGCCATAGGTGCTGTTCTCGCTCTCCAGTCCCCTGTAATAGAACTGCTGGTGCCCAAGCTACGCACAGGCATCGGCAGAAAGGTTACTCCAGAAATTTCCCACTTTTGTCTCCAAGTGATGGTGTTCCCAGGGACAGGTTGAAGCTTGCTGCTCATCAAAACAGAAGCCAACAATGACCTAAGGAGAAAGGAAGCTGGAACACAAAAATAAGCAATAACCGAGCCTGGAGTGGGGCCTGACGACCATGTTCCCACCCAGGTTTAACTCCTTCCTCTCCTGTGGCACTAGGGGCTCTGTTAAGCTCTGTTACTGAGCAAAGGGTCGGCTCCCCCACCTCTTCTCTATCTCCAGAGCCTCCAAAGACATTGTACCACTTTCAAACCTGGGATCTTGTTAGCGCCCCGAGAGGCTTCAGAATCGGCGCTAGAATCATGCTGTTAGTGGCGTTCACACTGCTGAGTCAGAGATCCATGCTGAGAGGTAGCGAAAACTGAGCGGTGGTGGGAGGCAGGCCTCAGACCGTCTGTATCTCTGAGGGATTCTCAAAAGTGTGAAGACGGATGACAAGGATTTCTGTTTTGTTTTGTTTCTCTGCTTTTTTGTTTCTTCATCTTTGAAAGCACCCGAAGGAAGGCCTGGAGCCCAGGCTAGATCAACCCCCTGAAGAGTGGAGGGAGGTAACCCATCTATGGCTCCCTTCTCTCTCCCCATACACCCCTCTTTCCCCATGCTCTTTCTTTGTCCATACCCCCCACCCCAGAATTTAATGCCTCTGGGGAATTGTGTGAATGTCAGTGATTGATACATTGCTGAATCTGAGAAGTACCTGGAGCCATTCTCTTAACTGTCACCTCGTCATAATGGTAGACTCAGGGAAGCTGTGGGTGTGGGAGTAGTTAACTATTTGTTCATTCAAAAAAGAAAAAATAGTTATCAGCTATGCATTATGCTCTGGACCCTAATGAAGGCAGGATGGAGGCTCCCTGTTGGTCAGTTAACACCAGTGATGTGACTGGTTTCTACCTGCTTACCACTGTAACTCTCATTCCTTTTCAGTCACTAAATCCTAGTCTTACTGAGGAAATTGTGAAAGCATTGAGACACATCTAAATGTTTGGGGGTCAAATTCTATTACAAAGGTCCACGTTCTAATTGGTAAGGACTTTCCCTGAATCATTCACAGTTATATCAGGGTTACACATTTGAATTGCTCGGATTGAGATGTCCTATACACACCCATATCGTCCTGCAGTTTTTCTTGCTCACTATATTAGTTGTTTTATTGGTGTTTTATTGGTTATATTGGTTAGTTGTTTTATTGGTGATAAAGTACCTGGCAAGAAGGAATAAAGATTCTATTCTGGCTTACAGTTCAGGGAACACATTTCACCATAGCAGGGAGACACCGTAGCACGGGCAGGATGCCTGTTGGTCACATTGCATCTGCAGTCAGGAAGCAGAGAGTGGACAGGAAGTGAGGTCAGACTACCAAAAACTTCAAGTTCCACTCCAGCAAGTCTCTACCTTCTAAAGGCTCCACAATCTTCCCAAAGAGTACCACAGTACCTAGGTACCACCATAGTGTCCCCCATGAGCCTGTGGTGGCATTCCACATTCAATTCACAGCTCACACTCTCAGGCCAATCACTGAATCCTGACTTTCCTGTAACAGAGAAACACAAAGCTTTGTCCCTTGCTTGGCTCAGAATCCATCAAAGGTGTGCTTTAATGCCAAGCAAGGAAAACAAACTAGAATAAACTGTCAAGTGCCTTCTGTCTAACAGAGTGCTCGGAGTGGTGGATTACTTAATGTAATCAGGGTTCACCTACAATTTCACAGGTGAATTTGCTTTCCGTACCAAACACGTTTGCAATTTAAGTAAACAGCGTTCTATCCTCTGGGATTACTAAAAGCCTTTAAAGCTCCATTTTCTTGAGAGATTAAATCACAGCTTTACAAACAGTTGTATGTCTTCACCAAGATCTTATTCTTTCTCATTGTAAGTCTTAACTACAGAGGAACGGAGTCATAATTCATAATTCAGAACATGTACATTTTAATCTTACTTGACATCTTTGCCCCATCTGAATTAATTTTTCGCATTAGTCCTGTGGTAGCTAGAATGCAAGTATTCTATGAATTCTTCTTCCTCGTTTTGCTGAGATGGGCAATAAATAACACTTAATTTCTTAAAGTGCTCATGTCAACAGTATGATCTATTTTCTTTATAGAGATTCTCATAAAATGCCACAGTAAACTGTTTGCAATTTGAACTGAAGAATAGGCACTTGAGACTTACAATTTTGTTATTTTAATACAATATTTTTATTAATTCTTTGGGAATTTTATACAGTACATTTTGATCATATTAACTACTTACTCTTTCCCCCAACTCCTCCCGGATCTACCCCCTTAATTCCAATACCTTGCCAACTTGGTATCTTTTATTTTTGTTTTTTTAAATAGCCCACAAAGTCCAATAGAGTGTAGAGTGTACCAATAGGGTGTAGAGCCATCCACTGGATCATGACCAACCTTCAAAGAAAGCTGATCCCCCCCCCCTCCTGGAAGCCATCAATTGGCCATCACTCTTAAGCTAGAGATAGTCTCATGGATCATCCTGTATTCCTAAAGTTCCCTACAACACTATGCATCCTCTTCTAACATCTACACTGTCTTGGTTTAGGACCCACAGATTTTGCCCAGAATATTGCCCAACAGACACCCTGACAGGTTCACCCTTCCAGCCTTTCTACCTTTCCAACAATTTCATCTGAACAATACTGACAAAGCTTTTGCCCTCTCCCATACTTTATTTTGGTTAGAGATGAGATAGATACATTACAGGGTAGCATTAGAGCTATGCCTTGGAGATTCTGGTATTTATGCAAATAAAGCCATAAAATCCCAACTATCTTTGATATGCTGAAATCTATGTAAAATGTAGGTGGTTCCTGCCATTTTTTCTTGTCATTAGATTGGAACCCAAATAGAAAATCACTTACCCCACTTACCCACCATCTCCTAGTAATAGCAGTTGCCCTGTGTCCACCATCACCTAGTAATAGTAGTGTGTTGTTGTCAGAAGAGGGCATTGTGAGATATTCAATGAGTGTGTTGGGAACTGCTGTGGTCTTCTGTAAAAGTAGCAAACACTGTTAATCAATGAGCCATCTCTCCAGCCTTTGATGAAATATAATCCGTCTCTCAAACATCTTTGTAACTCTATGTCAAAGAGTTAGCAAGTAACTAATCAGTAAAGGATTCTGGGCAGATGGAAAAGGAAGGCACTCCATGAGCCTATCTCCATGCCTAGAGGGACCTATCTGATATAAATATTTTGCAACACTGGAACCTGTTTGAAGACTGCTAACATCCATGGGATGGATGGTAACACACAGGTAACGTCAACTCTTAGTACAGACACTCATCCCTGCCTGTGAGATTTGTGTTAAGCTACTGTGCACATATTCCAAGCAGCCTACATGCAGCGGTGGGATCCCAAATAGGTGAAAAAGATTCTGTTCTCCAACATCAAGGGCTTCTGTTCTCACTGATGGTTGGGATTTCCACATGCACATGTGCAGATCCAGAGAAACAACCTTCCTATAGCCTTCACTGCCTTTGGAAGGCTCTGACTCCTCTGATAAAGTGGTCAAGAGAGGGGAAACATGCCTTTCCCTGTGCCACATTGTGTGTCTCCCCCCACTTCCCCAGACTCTGTCTCTCTTTCTCAAGGATCCTTTTGTAAGCCAGTAACATAAGGACTTAGCAGCCATGCAAAAGTAATCAGATTTGTGAGAGAATTTAGAAAGTGTCCATGGATTCCAGAGAAGGGCTCAAGGTCAGAAAGGACTTGGGTGAGCCTAGGCTTGTGTCTCAAACTAATGCTGGATGGTATCCACCAATTGAAAAATGAAGTAGAGGAGGAGGAGAAAAAGAAGAGAAAAACATTTAAAAACTAAAAATAAGAGACCAAAGGCAGAAAATTTAACCTCTAGAGTTACAAAGCTTTAGAAGCCCTATTTCCAACAGGCTAATGCTGGATGGTCTACAGCAATTAAAAAAGAAAAAAGAAGAAGAAATAAAACATTTAAAACTAAAAAGACCAAAGGCAGAAAATTGGACCTCTAGAGTTACAAAGATTCAGAAGTCCCACTTCCAAGAACAAAAATCATAAGACATAGAAACCAGAAACAATGTCATATTTTTAAAAAATCAACAGAAACTGTCTCTGAGAGAGACCAGATGGTGAGCTTATTAGACAAAACTTTTAAACAATTGTTGCAAAGCTAGCCAAAGGACTAAAATAAGACAGGGTAAAAGTTTTCTGTTTTTTTAATGTATGAACAAAACAGACATATCAATAAGATATGGAAACAGAAATGCAAAAAATATCTAGAGATAAAAATACATAAAATGAAATGAAAAAAATCACCTGGGGGTTAAAAAGGAGATTTGAACAGGCAAATATAGGTCAGGGAGCTTAAAGACGGCACAACCAAATTGTCTTCTAATGACCACTAGAGAAAGACTGATAGAGACGTGCAGGGACTGGCTGCCCCCCTGCAAAGCATGTTGGGTATTTACTTGTTTGTTTCTATAGTGCACTTTCACCTAAGTCAGAGGTAAAGCTAAATAGATTCAGATCATACTCTGGGGCAATAAAACTTCATTGTTGAGATTAATAGATCACTATCATCTCAGGGTAATAAAATTTGCCTCCCTCCAACTCATTTTTACAGTTTTTGTTTTGAAATGATTATAAACATGTGGAGTTGTAAAAATAGTAGTATGAGTCTCTTGAATTATTTGCCTTGTTTATCCCAGCAGACATCTAATGCAAGCATAGTGCAGAATCAGAACTAGGAAATTGACTTTGGGGTAATGCTGTTGATTGAACTACAGACTTTAAGTTTTGACAGGGTTACATGTATGTGAATACATGAATGTGGTGATATTTCTATGTAATCTGATCATGTTTGAATCCACTTTTAGTTTGTAACAAAATCCCAATGAGACTCTATGGCAAGATAACATCATCCCCTTGTAATAGGAAATCATGCAATCCAAGCATCTGGGCAATTTGAGCCTGCTGCTCTAGGAAAGTTAGAAGAATTCATATTTAGGAGAGGGATTCACTGAATCCCTTAGGGTTCTGTTGTTGTATAGAGACATCAAGACACCATGACCTCGGCAACTCGTCTTATAAAGGAAAACCTTTAACTGAGCCAGTGACAAACAGTTTCAGAGGTTCAGTCCATTACCGTCATGGTGGGACATGGCAGCTGGGAGCATGGGAGCATGCAGGCAAACATAGGGCCAGCTACACCTTGATCAGAAGGCAGCAGGAAGTAGACTGACACTGGGAACTATAGGAGACCTCAAAGCCTGCCCCCATAGGGACACACTTCCTCCAACAAGGCCACACCTACTTCCACAAGGCCGCCCCTATGAGATTATGGGAGCCAATTACATTCAAACTACTGCAATGATCTTTCCATGAGCCCTTTGATGATCAAAATATGAGCCATGTGCTTCCTTTTCTAAGACAGAGGGGAAAAGACAATGAGGAAAGGACACATCTGCCAAGTTTTGAGGTGTCATCTTTGACGGAAGTGTGCCACCTCAGAACTCATTATGCTCTAATGGGGTGCTTTCTCGTTTTATTTTGAGGAAAATGGAGTTGGGAGTGTGAACCCAGAGCTTCGGGGGATGTTCCGAGCAATCCCTGCTCAGGGAGATTGTTTGGTAGCTAGAAACCGTTTGGAGACTCTCTGTGAGGTGTGTGCGGAGCTGATGTTTTCTAGAAGGATAACTAGGTATCGTATTTTAAGTCTGCTGGGTTTACATCTCTTCTGCCGCTGTGAAACACGCTGAGAATCTGTTCCCACCATCACCACTTGGTGTTTGCTGTGCTTTGAGAAGTTAAGGAAGCCATGTAGAGAGTCAATGTGGAGAAAATGCTACAAGGCAGACAGTGCGGTCCAAAGTCTGGCTGTACGCCCGTTACAATGGGGAGTGACATGACTGCAGTGAGTTCGACACCTCCGCAGGAATAAGTTTAAGAGCAGAACACCAGCCTCCCAAATCCAGTGGCCCACACAATGTCAGCACTAGGCTGTAAGCCTTGAGACCCTGTCAGAAGTAGGCAGACAGACCAGATCAGCTTCAATAATTCAGCATTTTATTTTTTTATTTTACCAAAATGGCCCTCAAGCTAAACTGCCAAACTCAAGTGGACATTTTTATTTCTTATTGATCTCTCAGCAGTACTTAATTCAATCAATAATTTCTTCCTTAAAGATTCTGTATCAGTCAAGACTAAATAAAAAAAAAAAAGAGAGAAACCACTTTATATTTTAAGCAAATGGGATTTAATCTAGGAACCAAATGTTTATTAAGATGCTGGGATGTTGAAATGCCGCGGAATCTCCAGGAATATTCATCCTATGTGGACTGAAAGGGGCAGTGTACCTCCATCCAAAGCAAGAAGATACAGGGAGGACTCAGAGTACACTACTATGGCTACAGTCTAAGCATGTACAAGCTGCCTTCGTTACCATGACAACAAGCAGCCATGCATCCAGCTAGGAGCCTGTGGAAAACTGCTGTTGAAAAGTTCCACACCTCCACATTGTGCTCACCTAAAGAAAACGGCCTCGGCAACAGGATTACCCTCTGTCTCAGTCCCATCTTCTAAATCTGGAGTGGTATTTATTGGTGGACTGCAGTTTTTACCCAGGCCTGTGACTGTGTTGTCTTGCGTTGTCTGGGAAATAAAAACAGACAGAATAGGAGGTTGGGAGGGATGGGAGTTTCTCAGCAACTGTGCTTTCCCACCTTCCATCAGAGCCCAACATCTCCCACCTGGTGCCATCTCACCTGCTGCCTGTGCCTTCCGTGTCGTTTCCTCTGTATTACCCCTTTCCCTTTCTCACTCCGTCCACAGCCTCTTTCCAGGAAATTCCAACTGGTGAGCATACAAGGTTTTCAAAACCATCATCTTCAGCCAGGCCCTGCCTGTTTCCCCTGTGGTACTCTCGTCTCTAATATCTATTGGAATCTCTGCCTGGATATGTCTTAGGTACCCCAGAGTGAACTTGTCCTAAATTAGATGGATCAGCTCCCTTCCCCAAGGCATCTAGACTCCTCATTTCCCCATGGTAATGGCAAATGGTTAGAAATAATTGAGCTAATGTCCTATGAGAGAAACTTGGGAATCATACCTAACTCCCCAGTGAGATCTCCTAACCACATTGCTCTCAAACCTCATGGTAAGGAATAATGGTGTTCTTGACAGAGGCAGTGGTACTCAGGGTACTCTAAGACTGTGATCTACTGTGTCAGGCTCTCTCGGCATTTTCCTCTCCTGGCCACATGTGAACACCCAGGCTTCTGTTGGACTGTTCCCAGAGTATACAGCAAAAGCAAGAGAGATGGGCATGCTCCGCTCTCTGCAGGAGCTAGTCATGGTTTCTTCAAGAGCAATCTGTTCCTATAAGGGTGCTTGGAAGACCAGTATGAAACTCATCTCTATTAAATTCTTCAATTATTGCAAGGCTTGGCTAAATTTTACCCAATGCTTGCTTGGCCCGGGCATTCACCATATTAATTTAATCCCTAAAAGTGAAAGCTAATGGGTAGAGAGTGCCAGATCCACTAATGGACGTGAATTCAGTTGAGGACTATAGATACAAATTATCTCCATCTTCTAAATGAGACAAAATGGAAGTACATAAAGGTTAAGCTGAGCGGCTGAGCCAAAATTCTAAGTTCCCAGCCCAGCACTTAAGTGCCAGGTAGAAACCCCCAGCCAACCAAGGCATAGTATTATAGTGTTCTAATGTGCAAATTTCATGATTTAGTCAATATGGAGATATTGAATAGATAAAAATCTAAGACAGTGTTATGAGGGCTAAGAAATTTTGCTAACACAATTGTTAGTTCAGCCAATGCTGAGAGAAAAGCATCTTGCAAAATACTGTTGAAGTCAGGTGAATTCTCCTCCTTTTGAGATGACTCATTATTTAAGGCCCAGCAACTTAGTGGGAAAATCGTTGGGCAGTTTTATTAGAACTCGGGGATATTGTTTATCTAGTGGCAGGTACACACTTGAGCAAAAAGAGTCAAATCTATGGACACTGTACTATCCGTTAAATCTCTTAAGAAGAGACTGGATAATATCTGTAATCTAGCCAGGTTAGAGGATAAAATGGTATACATTTTAAATGTTGGAGTCTATGTCCTTATGAATTTGTATTCACGCATCAGTTGATAAATATTCTTACGTTGTCTCTACCTGTGTCTCAAGAATCCTCTCACTATCTGCCTTTCTGTGTTCTAGCAGTTCTGGAGTCTTTAACTCTTGAGGGTCTTGGGGACTCAAGATCCTATGTTCTTGGAACATTCTTGTCTCCACCACCTCAATGGCAGCTTAAGCTTATGCATCACTACCCTTAGCTTACAAACCACTTCCTCCGGTAGATCTTCCCCAACCCCTGACAGAACACCAGTAAGAACACTAGCAGAACCTTCTGGGTGGCCCAAAGGAAAAATCTCATGTCTGTGGTCAGTTTTGGGGGCCTGTCCTTCTTCCCAGACTATATGCCCCATAGTGGAGAGGTGACCTCAGTACGTATCTCAGGGCCCAGCAAAGGACCTTGAACATGCTGGCAGCTTCAGAGCTCTCAGAGGAATGAACCAGCATGTGCATGTGTTAATTCAACCGGTAAAGAATAAAACCACTATTACAGCTAAAGCGAAATGTAAAGCGAGGCTTAACTAAATGCTGGCCAGCTGGATAGACTCTAGCCAAGTCTATCTCTGGGTTCCCAGAAAATGGTCACGAATCACAAACCTTGCAGAGACTTAAAAAGGCAACCCCACAAGGCCACCGTATTTCCCATCAAGTCCAATCAGAGACAAGAATATCCTGACACATTTCCTCCATGCATACCCCCACACCTACATCCAACCAGGGGCAAGTGTACATCAGGACATATTTCCTGCCGAGTACTTCCTGTTCATGTGGTCAGGCACATCCACTGCAGGTGCAGATGGGTCGAACAAACTTGTTTAGGGGAGTGAAAACATAAAAGCCTGTAGCGTCTAACTTTGGCTCTCACACATGTAGCTTCTCAAGTCACTTTACATTTGCTGTTGAGAAAGTATTAACACATCATTGACATCTTCCAGAAGTTCAGGTCAAATGACTGTTTAAATGGATTAAAATTGGGGATTTGCAAACAAGGTTGATGACTTTCAGGATTTCGCTGTATTATCTTTTGAGACAGTCTTATGTATCCCAAGCTGGCCTCGATCACCCTAGTAAGCTGAAGTTGGCCCTGAACTTCTAATCCTTCAGCCTCTACTGCCTGATGGCTGAGTTTGCTTGCTGGTTTTTGGTTTGGTTTGGTTTGGACTTCTTGGTTTGTTTTGTTTGCTTGGTTTTTGTTTTGTCTTTTTCCGTTTCCTTCTTTAACATGTATATGCATGCAGTGTTTGACTGATCTCTGGTTAAACCGCGTCTTGAAATTTTCAGACCTCAGCGTGTTTAGTGACTTCAGAATGCTTCCATGGACTGCGTGCCATTCACAACCTGAAGACTGGAAGGAAACACAGACTTCAAACACTGAAAGGTGATATGTCTGTTTTTCTAAAATCTCCCAGTCTCTGGAATGTTCGTTGGCAATACTTCTAGACCAGATTTCTGGGAGAATTGGTACACTTGCCTCAGAGACACAGTTAACGACACTGAAATCTCAACAAGCCTCTTGGCTTCTTCTCTTCAGCTGCCCAGATGGCTGCTCTGGAGACAAGCACATGTATTAGCGAAGATAAACAGGCATCTGTCCAATAGGAAGAGGATTGTCCCTGTGACACAGACATAAAGATCTGGAAAGCCCATGAAGAACTCTGCCCATGCTGTAAATGGCAGAGCTCAAAGCTTACTCATTTATTCAGCATTGAATTCCTGCACTGGGACACAACCTCTGTCCGGGAGAAGTGGGTAGCTCAGCTGTGTAGGGCAGGATGGAGGTGTGCTGTGTGATGTGGAGGCAGTGACCAGCCATGCTCTGGGAAGCCAATGAGGCTTCTGAGAGAAGGGTCTATTAGAACCAGGTTTGAAGCAAGTTACCAACTGGGGGAAGGTGTTAAGGCAAACTAGAGGCACAACAAGACACCACTGCCCCCACAGAGACAGGAGACTGTGTTCCCAGGGCCCCTGGAATGGAATGCCGTGAGATGGCTTCCTCCAGAGAACCACTGAGAACTTTACTTCAGGAACATGGTGACGTGCTTTTCATAGGTTGACCATAATGGCCAGTGCAGCTAACATCCATGACTCCTGGGGCCCATTGTTAATTTTCACCTCGAACCCCATCATTTCGATGGGCTCCATTCAAAGTCTCCAGGCTGTGTAAAGATCGACTTCCTTTTAGTGTCCAAAAATACTTCCTCAAATAGTCCCCAGCAGGGTCGTTTGTTCCACTCTCTGTAACTGAGGTGCTTTGACACTCCTACCTAACCTTCAGGCACCACACAGATAAAGAATGGGTCTGAAAGACACCATTGAAATCCTACCCTAGGTAGCCACGCCCACCTCACAGTCCTAACCCACCCTCACCTTCACCAAACACCCACAGGCCCCATGTTGCTTCCTTGTTACTCCTGTTCTCTCTGATGACCTCCCTTGATGTTAATGCTATTCTTTTCTTTGTTTTAAAAATAAAAGCAGAAAATCAATTTATTAATGTGCAGTGAAAACTCCACTTGCCAAGTGACTCATGCCAGCCAGAGTTGGGATGTTCTCCCTAGGTAGCCATTAGGGATCTGAATTGGGGCTGCCGATTAGAAGGATCTAGAAGCTGAATGGCTTCAGTTACACAGAGTCCACAGTGTCCATTTCCATAGTAACATGCCTTTCTTGGACTGGTCCAGCCTGGGTTCTGACTAGGCTTCTCCCAAGTCTGGAGTTGGCCCTACCAAGATGAGACTGTATGCTCCTTCTTCTGCCATCATTAGGACAAAAGAGTGTTAGGGGAAGGAAAACAAAATCTTGTAGGAAAAAAAAAAAAACAAAGATTCTGCAAACAATGTCCTTGCACCCAGAATCCTCTGAAGTTGTATCCTAAAACTCCATGCTTTTTATCAAACCTGGTCTGGAAGTTTTAAAGGAGAGGTTTTGCAGTTTTGATATGTCTTCCTCCTGTGGGAAGAGGAGATCGTACAGATCTACCCTAAGCCCCTGCCCCTCTCTTTGTCTTTGCTTCTTGGCTCTGCTCAGCTACCCCATCACCATCCCTGAGAAATGTCACCCATGGCAGACAGGAGAATGGAGAAACTCTGACTCAGAGTAAAGAAGAATGCAGGGGAAGGCAGAAACATCTTAGATCATGCAGCAATGGAAAGTGGTTCAAGTAGGTTGCCAAGGTACCTTATGACAAGGTGGCCACCAGAGGATCATGCCCCCTAGGAGCAGGCTGCTTTAGATCCTAGTCACACTCAGGGACTGGGAGCTATCCATGGGAAGCATGGCCCCAGGATGGATTGGAGGACACAGTAGTTGGGCCTTTTGTCAATTAAGTTCCTTGATCATAGTATTTGTCAGTACCCGATCCCAGAAAGATTCGATAAGTCTTTATTGAATGCCTAAGTCAACGAATAACTAATCACTGCTACTAGTGAGATTACTGGAATTGAATGACAAACTCAGCTTCAAGAAATAAGCCTTTGAAATGGATTGCTCTGGAAATAAGCTCCACTTTCTCAGCGACTTTCTGCCTGAGTTTTTAAGACCCTAGGAGAATTGTTTCAGGTTAGGGTAGTGTTCCTGCCATCAGAGTGGAGATGACTTGGAATAGAGTGTGCAACATGAGCACAGAGAGACCAGAGGGAACCTGTGCTCTAATTCTGTTCTGCCCTTCAGCAAATATGGACCCAAAGGACCAAATGGATGTGAAAATGGTTTAGCTGTTTCTCCAAGTCACCCCAAACATAAGACGGTCTTGTGTTGTCCGTGGGTGACAAGGTAGAGGATGAAGGAGAAGTGGGAACAACTGAGTGGAGATACAAATGTCAAGACTCCCCAAAATGAAGGGGAGGTTATGCCATGGAAAGTGAGGGTTCAGAGAAGACAGAGTTAGTCAGAGCAGATCAGAGCAATCTAATGAGTAGGGAGGGCACTTAAACCATGGAATCTCATCAAATGTGCAAAGATACCCTGGACTGACAGACTGAAATGTCCAGTCATTTCCAGCCAATATTTTTTTCACTGGGGAAAATGTAGGCAGCTTTGTGGTTTGAAGCAGAATGTCCCAACAAAATCTGTCGATCCACTCAGGATGCTTAGAACCATGGCCCTCAAGATGTCTAAAATGCCGAAGCCAAGTTGGCCAAGTCCCTAGGAAACATTACATGTGGCTGAGAACAATGTGTGTTGGCAGAGGCTGTTGTGTTCTGTGTGTAAAGCTCAGCTCAGCCTCAGAGAACCACAGACATCCTGGGGCCTCTGTCTTGGGGCGAGAGAAGTATCAGAAGCACCAAGGACAATTGTACCATCCTGAGTCCCTGAAGGTTCATTCATTCTCATTGGACTGACTGCCAACATCAACAAACCCAAAAAGACATGGGTTCAAAGCCAGACTCGGGAAGTCAGCTCATGGCCTTGAGCTGTTTGCTGAACTATGATCTTTTCATCTGTAAAGAGATCTTGGGAACCTTTGTCACTGCTTGTTATGAATATTTCAGGTATCACATACCAAAGAGCCCAGCAGCAGGCATACATGCATTCAACCAACAACTACAATTACTGTTGTTACATTAGCAATACTGTTGCTAGCAGACAATGTAAATCAGACTTGGCTTTGACATTTAGTAACTCTTTTGTCTTCGCCAGATTATTTAGCCTCTTTGGACCTCATCTTCCTTATACTGAAATTGGAGAAAATATTATTTAATCTGGCATGGTATCATACAAATCAGAGTTAATCTACAAAAGTGCCTAATTATGCGCCTGAATCAAAGTGGTACTCTGTAAAGGTTACCCATGAGCAGTTATAGACCAAAGCAAGAATGAAAAATTACTGATGTTGCTTCCTATAAATCAATGATGTCTCAACATCACAAGTCCTTTGAATTATTCTGTGGGAAATAAATTCTCTTTTAAATCAGGTTGCTTTATTCTAGAGGACCCTATGGGCCACAGAGGGCGAGCCTGGCTACAAACCTCCTCTTACTCCTCTTCGCTGAGCTCCTGCTCCCCCTGTGCACAGCCCTGGGAGACATTTCCCAGCCAGCCTCAGGTCCCCTGAGGAGAGCTGGAGCATTAGGCCACTGTTCTTTAAGCTGCTGCTACATTTTCAGACCATGAGACTCCTGTCTCTCCTCACTCTGGGCTGGCCCATCCCCAAGAAGCAAGCCAGCCAGGAGGTGGAGGAGGTTATAAAACCATTTTGTATCCATCCTGTTTTTAATTGATTTCACAGCAGGGGAAGAAAAATCGGAATCTTTCCTTGTAACCTTTCCATGAGGGAGGCCTTCTCTGGTCAGGAAACCCAGCTGGGGAGAGCTGGGTTCCATCTGTGTGCACTCAGCTTTCTCCTCCAGTCTGTAAACCCCTCTCTTCCTGTGCCATGATGCAGTAGTTCCTAAGGGTCCCCTGGGGAGCCCCTTTGCACACCAGCTCCTGGCAGAGAAGCCCTGCCTCCTCCGTGTCAAGGGGCCCTGGTCCCCACCTGAGCCTGTCTGGTCTCCATCTGACAATTACACCACAGGTCTGCTGGGGCTCCCAGTGCCTTAGCTCTGGATCCTGCTCCTCTTGGCTCAAACCCACAATGCATGCTCTGTAGGAATCCAAAGTCTCTGGAGATTTTTGTGGATTTCAGGGTGGGGCCAGGAACAATTACCATTGTATAATTACCTTTGGTTCAGATTTTCTGCATCTTGGGACGGGAACTGGCCCTGGACATGGTGTGTGGAGTCTTTTATGTGGAGTAAGTGGCTGGAAAGCGTTGCCGCATGACTCACCACGAGGAAACAATGGAAACAGGCACACTTGATTCTGTGCTTAAAAGATGGTTTAACCGTCCAACGTGAGGGAGGGAATGGATGGGTTCTCTGCTAGATAGATATCAATGTCAAGATCACCTCTAGAGAAAGAACTGGGTGTCTTAGCACCCAGGCCACACAGACTGTATGTCATCTGGACCTCTTGCATTTTACATATGTAATTATGTTAGATTATATGTATGTTCAATATATTACCATATCCTATATGTTCCCTCCCCCCATTTCAGTTAAATTGTATTCTAGAACTTACTTTCTACTGAGCCAATCCTTTAAGGGCTGATTCAAAAAGTCTTAATTAGTTGGGAAGCTGGGAGACAGGCACTCTTATCACTTGAGCTCAGTAGGCTTAGGCCAGTGTTGGCAATACAGCATAGATTCTGTCTGTCTCTAAATATAATAATAATAATAACAATAACAATAACAATAATATGGTCATTATTAATTTTTGTCTTCTTTTCTGAATTCTTCAAGCCTCTATGGTCCCTCTTGCCTCCTGTGAGCTCTGACAGGATCTCCAGTCAGTCTTGCTAAGGTTGGGCCTGCTCACACACAGTGTCTCCCTATAGCTGTTTGCTGAATGTAGCACTTGTCACTTCCTCATGGGTGAAGACCCACATCATGTGGCCAAGTCAGAGAATGTGAGATAAGAGCATAGGAGACAAATCCAGGAAAAGGCACAGCTAACACAACAGGCCCTGTAGAACTGAGTCAAAGCCACCATCACTCTCATTGCTCCCATGACCAGTGGGAACCCCAGCTGTCAATGATCCCATTGCTGTGTTGGGTTTTTCCTGGAGATGCATCAGAAATGACAGGAACTTGTAACTCTGTAGACCACTGTGATCTGGGTGTCTAAGACCAAAACTTGAACAGCTCATTTACTTCACTAAAACAAATTAAGGAAAAAAAAAAAAAAAGCCAAACAAAACATGTCTTGTCCAAACTTTTCTCCAAAGATGGTGTCCACCATCCCCCAACCTCCATACACACAAAACCTCATGCATTGAAAACTCAGCTCCCAGCTCGTGGCACACTCTCGAGAGGCAATCGGATCAGAGGACTCTAACCCATCAGTGGAGTAACCTCCTAAAGTTCACAGTTAAATGAGCTATTTGAAGGTGGGGCCTGGTGTCCCTGAGGATGTGCCATTGGAGGGTATTACAGTTTAATAAGGATCAGGATAAACAGGCCGAACAGATGTTTATTCAGGGAGAAATAATTTACAATCTAGACAGATGAACACCGGATGCTCTCCTCTCCGTATCCTGCCAGCAAGAGAGCATTTCTGGTTCCACCGGTCACTTCCGCCCCTGGCTCCACCCCCAATGGGCGTGGTCAGTGCCACAGAAGCGACAAAGTGAACATCCCACTAGAGGAGGGTCCATCCTTTCCTTGGGATCTTTCTCTCTCTGCTTCCTGTCCACCATGGAGCGAGCCACTTCCCTTTACCCCACGATATCTCACCTCAGGTCCTGCAGCATCCGAGTCAATGGCCAAGGATGACACCTTTGAAACCATGAACCAAAATAAATCTTCCCTCCCTTTGCATTGTTTCTGCTATTTGTTTGGCACAATGCCCAAAAGCTAACTGCTATAACCTCCTCCAACCTGTCACCCTGGAGGGAAGGAAGCAACATGCCTTCTCTTGGCCTAATATGTGCTCAGGCTGCCTCAGCGCCCCCGCCCCCCGACTTTGGGAACTCGCCTTTCTTTCAGGACTGACCAACAGCTAGGGTGAGCACCGGGCATCACTCTCACCAGAGTGGGAGGCAACTCAATCTTAAGTGCTCTTCGTTGTTTGCTTTTGAAACGGTGTCTTGCTATACAGCTCCTGGCTGGCCTGGAACTCCTGAACCTCCTGCCTTCACCTTCCAAATGCTGGTATTACAGGTATGAGCCACTGTCCTCAATTTCCTTTTTTCCTTCTTGTTGTTGTTGAGGTTTGAGACAGAGTCTCATTATCCAACTCAAACAGCTCCAGATCTCAAAATCCTCTTGTCTTGGCCCTCAGCTTCCTGTGTGGTGGGATTGGAAGCATGTTACCATTTCTAAAATTTGTAGAAGTAGAAGACAAAGGCGAAATAAGGGCTCAGCACAGAATGTGTGGTGATGGAAGGTGAGTCAGGGAGATACACTGCTAGCTTCGAAGGGGCCCAGGCCAGGGAATTTGAGTAGCCTTAGAAGTGGAAAAAAGGAGTATTTAGCATACCGTGGCTATACCCCAATGAGGGCCACATCAGACTTCTGAACAACAGTGCCGAGGCAATAAATGCATGCTTTAATCCAGCAAGTTCATGGTAATTTGTTGCTGTAGCAAACAGGTAACTAACACCAAAGATACCAATAGGCCAGTGTATGTCCGCATTTGGGGAGATACTCTCCTTGTCTCACTCTGAAGCTCCCGTTTCACAGTCACACTCGGGAGTGTGTCACCATTTTATTGTAAGAACAAGCTTCTTTATTTTGGTGTAACCATATTGTTTATCCGGGTGACTTACTAGCAGATGAGACTCTGTCCCAAAATGAAGGTGTCCATCTCCGAAAACCCAAATGACAGTTCTTCTTGCCAACAACTCCAAATGCATCTCTAGCCACCTTGGCTAAAATAACTCTTACTTGGTGTCCCTCTCAAATGCCCTGATAGGCTCATCAGCCATGAATGTTCTCCTTATGGTCTGCTCTGAATGTCCATCGCCACTATGGAAGGGCAGGCCAGGACCCTCACTTGCTCAGCTAACAGCCTATGCCACATCCACCTAGAGCTAGGGTTAGAAGAAAGATATTTCTGGAGCCCAATCACCCTTCTGCTTATAAATATTCAATGGCTCCCATTGCTGTTTGGAAAAAATACAAAATCCTTACAAGGTTTCCACAGCCCTGTATGATTCAGCCGGTACACACACCTACAGCTCACTTCCCCATGTGGTGAACTAGCACCGGGTAGTTCTGGCCAGAGGATAGATGAGGGTGCTGTGAAATGGGCTATTCAAACGCAGGTCTCTTGGTTCTGTGGAGTAGAGTAGGTTTGATGTCATTGAGGCTGTCCTGTATTGAATTGTATCACCCCAGCCAACCAAGGTCATATGTTGAAATCTGAATACCCAGTCTATGGAGGTGACCTCCATGGGGAGTGTTCTGAACCATCATTAGTACACTGCAATCATAGGAAGTCTTAAACGTAGGAGAGAAAGGCAGATGCAATTAGTTAGATGATGTCATTCTGGAAAAGGGTAAGCTAATCCAATATGAGTGATGTCCTTATAAAAGAGAAATCTGGACACAGACACGAACACCAAGATTATGCCACATGCAGACTAGTTTATGGCACACAAGCCAAGAACTAGCGGAGCTAGGAGAAAGATAAGGCGCGCGCGCGCACGTATACACACACACACACACACACACACACACACACACACACACACACCCCGGAGGGAGTATGCTGCAATAACCCCCAGTCTCAGAATTGCAAGGCGGTATGTTTTCGGTTCACTAAGGTGCTTGATCACTGGCCTGTTTTCATAGCAACATGAGTAAACAAACAGTGGCCTCACCACTTTCTCACTGGCTTCAGTTTCTGCATATTTTGATTCTGGTAGAAGCAAAGAGTTCTAGATGTGTGAGTGTATATATCAAAGTGTCCATCTGAGTGAACAGCAGTCCATAAAAAACCATCAAGTGACAAACGAGGCTACAAAGCAGGCTGCTGAGAACTCACTCAGAGAGACGCATTAGTCAGTGTGTCCCACGGGCCCGTTTTGTTACCCTCCCCTCAGACATACTGGCAAAGGCTCAATAACTCAATAGTCTCCAAATATTGAACTCCCAATAAGAACTTAGCACAGCTTTAATCTTTTTACTCCTGTATCTTTCTTTCATCATTTACTCAAGCTTCATGATCTTTTAATTAAAGCCAAGTGGACTAGACTCCTTGCCACCAGCTAAAAAGAGGTGAAGTCTGCTTGGCACATCAAATGCTCATTTGAGAAAAGAGTTTTATGGGGAATTAAACAGCCACTCTCCCCTTCCTAGCCAAGAGAACTCTGTCCATCTGGGGAGGCAGCAGGCTCATCCTCAGGTGAGTTTTGGGGACCTTTTCCTGAGAAGAGGCAGTCACCAACCAGGCTTAGAAACTCTGTGTTGGTTGGCCAAGGCTACAGCATAGAAACCATTCAGGAGCTAGCACCAAGCTTGCTTCTAGAGTCCCAAGCCCCGAGGGCAAGCTACAGGCTCAGTGACACTCAGAGATGGGGGCGTTGTGTGAATGAATGGGCCAGCAGAGGAGATGGAGAGGAAGTTGGAGCCAAGAGAACAAAAAGGAACCAGAAGAGACCAAATAGGAGGGGTCTGCAGCAGAGGGACGGAAAGTGCCACCAGCTTCAGATCCTGTGTGCTCTGCTCAGGCTGGAGGGCCTGTCTTTAGGATCTTCAGGGTAGTCCTCGCTGACATACATACCACACGAGGCCCATCCCAGTAAGGTCATGGATGACCAAGAAGCGTGCCCGGTAAGGGATTGGGTGATGGCCAGTCCACCTCCTGAATAGCTTAGACAGGCTGTTGGTTTAATCTGTGCAATAGTGTTGAGACATATTTGCCATGATATTGTCATCTCTAGATTTCAGGAGAGGAAACTGAGGCACAGAGCCTCCAGGTAGCCTGTCTGCTGTCCCAAAGCTGGTAAACAGGAGAGAAAGAGTTTGAACCCAGTCTGGCTGGCTCAGAGACTACATTTTCCACTGTACCACTCCAATTTCTGAAATGAAAACCAGTACATGGCGAATATGCCACCGCAGCTGACTGAGCCATGAGCGGCTCTCTAATTGGGGTTTTGAGGCTGAGAGTTTGTTTTGAAGATAATTAATGAGAAACATTCAGAACCTTGGTCTCTGAGCGGCTCCTCCAACTGGGCTTACTAACAATTACTGTTGGCGATCTGTGTCCCCACCACCAACACACACATACCTCTGAGGTGGCATACAAGTCAATAAGGTAGACGCTGCAGACCCTGGAATTAGCCTCATTACTTTATGATACAAGTTGTCAAGGCAGATTCTCTAACTGCTTGCGCTATTCGTCAACTACCATTATTTACCTTGGGAAGCTGAACTACATTACAGGATACGAAATCTAGTCTGCTTGTCGTTTGATTTGTGTTGGACCCCCTTTCTCTCAGGAAAATGCTACCTGAGTCTCGAAAACTCAGTGAGATTATGTAGTGGTATTAGTACAAAAACAACCATGGCAACTGTTAGCAGAAGGGGCCAGTCCTCTCCCAGGCAATTGTAATGGGTTGGAGTTGAAGACTACTTTTGCAAATTGCCTGCTTCCTGTTATGTTGAGGATAACAGGGCACAAGAGGGATAAGGGTCACACTGTTATTGCAAAGTCAAAATGTCTTTGCCGCTGTTGCTGCTATCATCGTCTCGTAGCCAAACCCAACAAGCAAGGAAAATTCCCAGGTGCCAAGAAGACAGTAGAAAATCAAACGTATAGCATTGAGCAGAGCTAAACACAAATGGTTCCTAGGGATGTGGCAACTAGGTACAGGGTCTTAAGATCCACAGGAGCGGGGGCCTGAGCCTTGGGCTCAGGACTGATCCTGTTGAATAGAGAGCTAAAAGCCAGATGGAGCTACTCCCTCCATATAAGGACTAGAAAACGCTGTCCACTGGTGGAGGACTGGCAGGAAGTTGACTGTCTGCCTGACGCTGTGGGTGGCAGAAGAGGAGACCTCCAGAAATCAAACTTCCAAAATTGTGCCATGTGTGGGTGTTTTTCAGAGTTTCTCCTAACCATAACTGAGGGAAGTTATAGTCAAAAAATAAACATGGAAATTATCTAAGAACAGAGCCAGAAGAGGGAATGTGAACCAAGTCACGCAGATGCCTGCACAAGACAGGCCTGTGGGACTCCACAGGAAGTGGTTCCTACCGCAGATTCACTCAGGACAAAATTCATCTCACCATGTGGAAAAGGAGCTGCCTTGAAATACAGTTGAAGAAGACAAATGTGTACATCCCATAAACGCTACATAATGCAACAGGATGAAAAGGGTATTTAACGAAGACTAAGGCATTCAAAACCAGAAGGGGGAAGGAAGGCACTGTCAGGGCGGCATGAGAAGGATGTTCGGATGCAAGAACACACAACCGCTACGATGCACACTTGAAACAGCACCAGCAGATGGATGGGGAATGTGAGTGTGTCCACTGGGACGGTTGGGACAAGACTGGTGGAGAGGAACAGGCTTCCTACACAAAAGCAGCTTAAAGCAAATTACAAGGAGACTTCATCTACCATAGGAGCAATTGCAATAATATGAAAGACCTCCTGATTTCTCCTGAAGAAATATGTAAGATCTGTTTGAGGAAATGTTTTGAATGCTACTTGGAAATGAAAATGAACACTTGAAAAAAGGTAAAAGAAACAAAACAAAACAAAAAACAAGTTTGCAACATACATAGGCGGGCTTAGGATCAGAAAAGTGTTACTTACTCCCAAGGTAATCTATACATGGAATTTAAAAAAATAACAACAGAAGGTTCTTTTAACTGGACAAGATGACTGTGGCCTTCTTGCAGGGAAAAATCAATTAGAGGGGAAAACAAGAAAATTGAGGAGGAATTCACCCTACTAGATATTAATATACAATTAGTCACAATAATAATAGAAATTATTAAAGGAAGAAAACCAATAATCCAGAATCTGCGTCCAGCAAAAATATCTTCAAAAGTAAAGATAGCAAACAAACCATTTTTAGGCTATTGAAGCTGGGTACAGTTATTGCTAGAGAGACTTAACAGGAAGAGGAGTGAATGGAGATCATTTTCTGACAGAAGTAAGCAATACACATAGGAAAGTGGATCTGTACAGAGCAATAGAGAAAACCGGGCAGTAACTATGTATGAAATACAGAACTGTGATTTATCCTTTAAGAAAAAGATATTTGTAGTATCTAAACTTCCTAGTAACAATGCATGCAAGTTTGGCATACATGTAACATGTATGACAAGGGTAATGAAAAGGGTGGACAAAAGAAGCAGAAATAAAGAACTATTAAGGGGAATATCGTCTCTGAAGAGAGGTTGTGACAAGTTAAAAATTCATATTGTGGCAAACACTGCAAAAGTAAGTTTTAAAAGGAAAAAGTTATAACCAATAAGCTAGCAAAGGAAAAACAGTGGAGTGCATTTTTTCTTTTTAAAGTGAATGAATCCAAAATTGAATCTTAAAAATCAAAGAAAGAACAAAGGCCTAGTTGGGGGCAACTAGAAAGCAAACAGCGAGCTCTTGTAGTTTAACCTGATTATGTAATAATCACATTAACTATAAATGACCAAACTATGGAAAGGCAGACACTGTCAAATGAGGGAAAACACCCCATTTCCCACTTCCAATAATAAAAAAGAAAATCTCAGAGAAGTTAAAGGCTGGATAGAAAAGAGATGTGCCAGAAAAGACGTAATTGCAAGGAAACTGCTATGGCTGTATTTATATCACCATCAGATGGAAGGGGTTTTAAGACAAAAGAAACATTTCACAACATAGTCGTCAACTTGGCAAGGAGAATACTGCCGGTGTACATGGTAGCCTGTGGGTGTCTGTGGGGATTGGCTCCAGCGTCTCCCTATGACACCTAAGTCTATGGCTGCTCAAGCCCTTGTGTAACTTGAACTATGCACACACCCGTGTGCTTTAGGTCACCTCTAGATTTATTTTAATTGCCAATAATGACACAATTAGGATGATTTCCAGTAATTACAAGGAAAACAATCTTGAATGATCAGTGCAGATGTAGTTTTTCAGATATTTTTGATTTGTGGTTGGGCAGATTTACAGATGCGTAACCTCTGGATTCTGAGGGTCAACTGTTCACCCAAATTCAGAACTTTATAAAAAGATCAACCAGGAGCTGAAGGCATAACTCAGCGCTTCTGGCATGCATGAGGACTGTGTTGAATCTCCAGTACTGGGAGGGGGAGGGTAAAGCAAAAACTAATAAAAAAGGAGAGAAGGACAAGACTGTGACATTTGCTTAGCAATTTACAGGAAAAATGAACACTAGAGGCACTATAGAGATGCTGACCACACTTGACTAAATTAGCACTTACAAATCATCACACCAAAACCATGACTGATTTTGTTGTGAATTTCACTACAGTGACAATTGTATCGGTCATTCGACAAGCCTAAGGATACTTGACACATTTAATAGAAATAGTTTTTATTATACTTCATTAACACCCCAGGACTAAATTAGAATTCAAGATTCAAAACATCATATCTGGAGACGATATTTAGATATCAGGGAGCTAGAGAGATGGTTCTGTGGTTAAGACCACTGGCTGCTCATTCAGAAAATCCAGGTTAGATTGGAGCACCTATATGACTCACAACCATCTATAACTCCAGTTCCAGGAAACTCAATGTGCTCTTCCGGCTTCCATAGGTACCAAGCATGCATATAGTGCATAGGCACACATGTAGGTAAAATACCCATACACATAAATAAAAATAAATGTTTAGAAATTAAATCAAGTATTTTAGCTAATGCATGGATCAAACAAGAACAAAGAAATTATAAATATTTTGAACTGAAAAATATTTTGAACATAGTATATCAAAATGTATGGGACACAAATAAAACAGTACTTGAAGTAATTTTACAGCTTTAAATGTTTGTCTAGGGGCAAAAAACAACCTCAGATCTATATCCCAACTTCCATATTAGGGATGGGGGGAGTGAGGAGGTCATTAAACCAAACACAGAAGAAACAAACGAACCAAAATAGATTAAGTCCATTACAGTCTGTTACATTGATTGTAATTAAAATTTCTGGACGTGGGGAAAGGCACAAAGTCTGCAAGATCTACAGAGACAAGTCTCTGTGGTGGTCTTCCCATGCTTTTAGGGAATATTTTTATTCAATGGCAATTTTCATACATCTGCAAGTGTATCTTGATTGTATCCACCCTAATTTCCTCGGGACACACCCCTCTCACCTGCATATACCTTCTCTTATATGACTGACTGAGCCCAGCTAATGGCACCTGTATTGCGTGGGTGTGGGCCACCCACTGGAATCCGGGAAACCCACCAGTACCCACATCCTAGAAGAAAAACGTCTTCACCTCCTCTCACAGCCCTCAGCTACCAGAAGCTCCACAGTGAGGGTAGGGCCCCCGAGTGCCTCTCAAACATGCTAAAATGCTGACTGACTTGACTTTACGTTGGTTCTGTGTGGGTCATAGCTTCTGTGAACTCTCGAGAGCGATGACCCTCTCTCGCCTGGAAGACAAGATTTCACAGTGAGGCTCCTCGCTTACCTTCCGGCCTTTCCACTCTTTCCTGGCTCTCCTCTGCAATGTCTCGTTTAAGGAGATCTTCAAGCTTCAGTATCCTTAGGACTTGGCCTACTTTGGGTCTCTGCATGAACTGTTGTCAAGTTTTTTTTTTTTTTTTTTTTTTTTTTTTTAAGCTTCTCTGTGGCTGGAAAGATGGCGTGGTGATTCAGAGCACTTGTTCATGTAGAGGACAATTCCCAGCACCCACACACAGTGGCTCACAACTCTCCGTAATTCCATTTCTAGGAGATCTGACACCCTCTTCCGACATCCTCAGGTACCAGGCACATGCATGTGGTACACACACATACAGACAGGCAAAAGACTCATACAAGTAAAATAAATATTAAAAATAAGCAGACATCTTTAAAAAAAAAAAAGATTCTATGACCAACATTGACAGCAGCACCAATTTATAGGAATAACCACACACATATAGAAGGAAGTTAGTTGCCAATCTATCCATTTAATAAAATAATAGTAGTGGGTTTTCTGTCCAGGTCCTATGACCCTCCCAGCTAGGGGCTTGTGAACATATTTACAGTGCAGGCATTGATTTTCTGCTGTGGAGTAGGCCTAGAATACATTATTTTGCAGGCTGCTGGTTACCCCAATAACAGTCATGCCACGATTGCACTGTTATGCACACATTGACCAGAAGATCAGTATTGTAATATACAGAGTCCAGTGCTGGGTGAGACCATTTATGAGCTTTTCTCCCCAGTAGCCTGGATAACACCTTTTTTCCCACTCTGAAAGCTAGTCAACAGGAAGGAGTCTACAATTTGATTTCCATTTTTTTCTGCAATGGAAGTGTGTGGTGATATCAGCAATAGGGTTTTACCATCTGGCTACAGTGAGCAACATAGAGGATGACAATAGTCTGTTATTTTGGGGGTCTCTGAGGCCTCCTTGACCAGAAACTCATATGGAGGTAGCCCAAGCCTGGCCCTTGGATTTTCATCTAGTAACCTTTGCCTTCTGGGGAAAGACATGTCAACACAGGGTGCCTCCTTTTAAAACCCTCCTTTTTAAAAGGAATACTTTAAAATTAGTTTGCCAATTTATTTTCATTTTCACTTGTGTTCTTTTGACCCAAAAGTAATGTCTAATCATGGTCTCCGTGGTGTCCTATGTCATGAAGGTAAAAACAAAAGAATTTATGGCCAACATATCTACCCCAAAAGAATTGCTGACAATGATATTTGGGCCAAAGAGAGATATTAGAGGGAGGCTTGGGATGTAAACAGCGACATAGGAAGAAGATGCGGCATATATGTACATTAGTGAAAACAGCTCCTTCTCATCAGATTTTAAAGCATGTATGGCTATTGAAAGGGAAAATAAAACAAACTATACAGTAGATCTCTCGCTGTTAGTAGACGTAAGAAGGAAAGTAAAAGGACTGACAGAATTTGAATGGGCCTTACTTAACTTGAAATAGTGAAATAATAACTGTAGGCGGCGTGTGATGGTTTAGGGATGAGTATCGCAACCCCTAAAGTATCAAAGGCCAATAGGTAAATTAAAATGGGACACTAATTGTTGGAACACAGGCTAATCAAATGTAATACTGAATGCTCAAATAATCTAAAATAAAGTAGGAAGCAGAGGAATAAAAACTGCAATGAAAAACAGAAGTCAAGAAATCTACTTTCCACACAAAGACAAAGGATGAGGAAAAACACACTGAACAGAAATGGCCATGTTACCATCAAAGCGGAACTCAGAGCAGGGAATATGAGGGACATTTCACAATAACAGGGGTTCAATTCAATAAGAAAATGAGCAGCCACGTGGAAGACCTGAACTCTGTCAGCCTCCCTGACTTGAGCTTTTATCTAGAACACTCCCCCAGTAACTGCAATGGGCATTCTTGCCAAATGTACCCAGAACAGTCACCAATATAGTCCCCATCTAGATATGGTACCACCAGAACCTAGCAGAGGTAACACCATTGGAACTCTGTTCAGGAACCTTTATAGAAGGTCAAACTCAGGCACAGGGCCAAACACATCAACCAATACAGACTGTAAGCACAGAGACGGGCTTGGCTGGACACAGGGGACCAGCTGTGACCATTGACAGGTTGACTGATAAGACTGTAATTAATTAAGTTGTCTTTTGCTTCTCACCTTTTTTTTTTTTTTTTTTTTTTCCTGATAAATGCTGCCTGGTCACATTGCTGGCTGGAGCTCTCAGAACACTCTCGGGATCGGGAGGGACACCGTTAGGCAGGAGCAAGAAATTGGGTGGCTGTGTCACACAGAGTAGTGGCTGTGGCTAGCAGCGAGGTGCTGCAAAAGCTAGAAAAGAGGAAAAGTGAGGACAGGTATGTTTAGTGTAAAACATTATACAATGTATACATATATGGAAATATCATATGGTACCCTTTAGTATATTTTTATGTGTTGGTTAAAAATAAAGATTTGAAAAGCCACCCCCCACCCCCCCCACACACACACATCAAAAAACTGTCTTTGGCTCTGGGAGCTGCCTAATTAGTAAATCCTTCTTGTTTTGTTTGCTTTGCTCAGAAAAACTCCATGAAACTTAATTAGTCTAGAAATGTTCCTTTCGCCAACCCAATGCCTAATCTCCAAACATCATGGGATTCATTTGGAAATCGATAATGTAAAGGCATTTAGAAAATGCAACTATTTCAAATTTGTCCTCGAGTTTCTACCTGTTTCCGTGTCACTTTTCTTTTGGGTAAGGACATTTCACGATGAAATGAAAACTTGAACTATTTTGGACTGACCCAAAAATGAAAAGTTGGTCATCATCATAAAGTTATGACAGCCCCTTCGCATTGATAAAGAAAGTGGGGGACAGGAAAATAGGAACGCAAATCAGGACCTCCCACAACCTCTGGATGGACAAACCTGTAACAACCAACTCCGTGAGTGACAGAAGCTTCCCTGTGTATGTCATCACACTGTGAGACACAGGTCAGGGCTGTGTGCTCTGTGACACAGGACACAGCAACCAAGGGTTCAGTTCCACAGGAAGATATAGAAATACGTAAAGAAGATGAGAAAAACTTCTAAGAACCCTGCTCTTTCTCCAGCAGTCTTTACTTGGCATTCTTCTTTGCTCCCATCTTACTTCTCAACCCCACCCACCTCAATTTTACAATCTCTGATGGAGACCGGATCAAAGATCTGTAGATACAAGGAGCAATGCTGACCTGGACCATCGTGCTACAGGGACCCAGCTATCTCCACAGCCCTGCCAACTGCTCTTTACCTGGCCTCTGGTCAAGTTCCACCCAGCTTAACAGCCTCTGTTATATCAGCAGAATAAATCACTTGACCCAGCTGTGAGAATATGGGCAAAACTTGAGTGCTTGACCGTATTTCCTTACTTGTGAAATACAGGCAATTAGCTGCTGCACTGGGGTTGTGAGGTTTAAATAAGATGACAGGTGCCTCACCAGCAAAAAAAGTATCTCACAGATGACTCAATGGTAAAGTCACCCTGGGTAGCTGTCACAGGAGCGTGGTGAGCCATCTTAGACTGGGGGGATGGCGGAGATGGACAGCTGGTCCTCAGAATCTCTGTCCTGCCCCCTCCACTGTGTGGAGTTGGTTTGTAATCTAAGCACTGGGGGGGGGTGGGGGTGGGGGTAGAAGCGGGTGGCCCCCTGGGGCTTGCTGGCCAGCCCTCAAAGCTTAATTGGCAGGCTCCAGGCTAGTGAAAGAACCTGTCTGAAAAATATTAAGGCCTGGGGGCAATGGCACACACCTTCAATCCCAGCACTCGGGAGGTAGAGGCAGAGGCAGGTGGATCTCTGTGAGTTCCAGGACAGCCTGGTCTACGCAGAGAAACGCTACCTCAATAAACAACAACAAAAACAAACAAACAAATGACAAATATTAAGAAGGTGGGCTGTGCCTGAGGAATAACGCATCTCCCCCTCTCTCTTTCTCATGTCCACCTGCACACATATACACATATAAAAATTAATATAATAACCAATAACTATACTTGTTCAATCCATGTTGGCCACTATTGTTAACATCGTGGAATTATCAGTCATTGTTTGAAAGGTAGTTAATTCTAGGAAATTATTCTACTTTTATATCCCATCTCCAAGCAACTGTGACCATTATATGCACATCAACATGCTAAAAAACAAACCCTTTTACAAGCCCTTAAGGCTTTTCATAGAGCATTTGTCTTATTAGAACAGGCAACTAGAAAGTTTACAAGCAAAAGCTGCAGAGTCAGTTCCTAGAGAGCAAGATGTGTGGATTTAACGATAGCATGTTGCTCAGCTTACATTGACTCAAAAACCCAAATCACCTGTGTTCTCGAGGCCTCTGTCAAGATGGCAGATGCCAGTGCCATTCAGCTGCAGATCTGGCTGTGGCCAGCAGAGGGCAGTGCTGCACACAAACTTTGTCACTTTGGACGCTCATGGGAGACTCTCTGTTTGTCCATAGTTTGGGGTCTTCCCACCCCCCCTCCCATTGTTAATTGCTTGTCTCTGAAGGAAAAGCCATGTAGTTTCAGAAATGAGTGGTCCGGGCCCTACTCCCGACCCCCAGTGTTCGGCTTTTATCTGCCTGTGATGCATGCATTTTGTTACCCTGCCTGTTTCTGCTGGCTTCAATAGGCTCAGGTGACACGTGGGAACATTGTAGGCTGAAAGGGTGAAGAAAGACACTGCAAGAGGTGTGCCGTGTAAAGTGGGGAGTCTCCCAAGCACACCCACCTCCCATCTCTTCCTCAAGGCTGCGGGAGCGGCCACCTACTCTCCTTTTTTCTTAGGCCACTTTTCACCCACCTTGTTTCTACCACTGATGACACCCCCTTTTCTCGCACCATAGCAAACCTGAGACTCCAACGACCTCCAGTAATGCCTAACTGCGAGTGGCTTGTGATCATTCTCAGAAGCCCCTGTGACACTTTGGGACACACTGGCGAGCCCTGTAAGGGACCGTGTGCTTCTTGCCTGTCACTCTTCATATTGCTCCAGCCCCGCTCTGGCACCGCCTTCCCTGCAAAGCCTCCCTGGCCCTCCTGGACTGGTGCCAGCGCCCCCTCGGTGATGAACGTGACTTAATGGCAGCTCCTCGCTGTAGCCCATCCTTCTTTAAGGCCTGGGAACCAGCACTGTTTCTCCTCCCTCCGTCCTGGAATTTGTGATTCTACCGCCACCGCAAGCTTTGAGGACCTCAAGGACAGAAGATGAAATGTTTGGGGTGGGGTACCCTGACTCACCCGGTGACTAGGGGGCTGAATTGGGGTCCAGAAAGTTGTTCCCTTCCTCCCTGAGGGCTTCTGTAGACAAGAGCTCCTAGCCTATGTCTCTGAAACTCCCACTCATCCTCGGAGCAATCGCTGGCATCTGTTTCCCTCCCATATTTCTGACCTTTCAGAGAACAGATGAGTCAGCCACCCTGTCTAGAGTCCATAGCCATCCACTTTGTCTTCAGCCTCTCCAGATCACACGTACTGTTGATTACATCTAACCCTGTCTTCGAATTTCCTCCCTTGCTTTCTCCAGTGGACACATCGTGCCTGTGCATCTGCCTCACCTTCCCCTTGGAACAGCATGTAGTCCTCCTGCAGACAGCCCAGACTGTCCCCTGTCTTCCTGCAGACAGCCCAGACTGTCCCCTGTCCTCCTGTGTGTAGCCCAGACTGTCCTCAGTCCCCCTGCAGACAGCCCAGACTGTCCCTAGTCCTCCTGCAGACAGCCCAGACTGTCCCTAGTCCTCCTGTGGACAGCCCAGACTGTCCCCTGTCCTCCTGCAGACATCCCAGACTGTCCCCTGTCCTCCTTCAGACAGCCCAGACTGTCCCCAGTCCTCCTGCAGACAGCCCAGACTGTCCCCAGTCCTCCTGCAGACAGCCCAGACAGTCCTGTTTTCAGCGCTTGTTCCTCCTGTTGGGGGAGCTAGAACAGGAGTCTTCCCCATAAGAAGTCCCGAGTCAACACAGGAAAGAATAAAAGGAAAGGTGATAGCATGAGTGTGGACTTCCTTGGACTTTTAAATTGCATGCATTTATATATTCCCTTTATATTGAAGCAACTGGAGCTCCTTTATCCTGCGTTGCCTGAGCCCAGACCTATTCCCTGTTCGGTGCAGTTGTACGAGCCATGGGTGACCCTGTAGTTTCAGTCAGATTTTCAGTTCTGTGAGTCCTGTAAGCTAGATCAGTTGTGATCACTGCTGACCCATTGATCTTTGTAACCGTTCTTAACAATGCCAGGTAATGGAGTAGAAGGCAGCTGGTTAAGGAAGGTCATAACACTCTGGTTGGGCTAGGGAACCTCACAGGTGAGTCTTGAGGGCCTTCGGGCAGCTCCTCTCCTCTCCCTTGATTACAGTGTGACCGCTCGCAGTGTCTGTTGTGTGGCTTTTATTTCAGCTCCATTAATGTCTGTGAGAAGGAGGGGAGGGAGGAAAGTGTGACAGGAAGCTGAGAGATCTGCTTTTCTCTGGGTACGGTGGCATGCGCCTGCCCGTACCAGCATTCAGGAGGCTGAGGCAGGAGGATCCGGGGTCTGAGGCTGACTTTGTGAGACCAATGCCAGCCTTTGCTCTACAATGAGACCCTGTCTGCACAAAGATACAGACCTCAGAGACAGCTCTGAAGTGGGCACTGCCCTGGCATTCACAAGGCTCCAAGTTGACCCCTAGCACTGGAAACAACACCCTCTTTTCATAGTGTCCTGAGCACTTACTCGTGAAACTCCCTCCATCTTTCAAACTCTGAAAAACGCCTCTTTTGTGTGCTATTTTAAAATCCGAATGGTCCCTATTAAAAACATGAGACCTATGAGACTAGTGTCCCGTTAGCCACAAGGCTCGCACAGAAAGTCTTCATTCTAAACTCGAGCTTCTCCCTCTTCGGACTCGCTCACCTCTGGCTTTGTTGCTGTTGTTGGTGTTGCTCTTTGTGTTTTGTTTTGTTTTGTTTTTGGAGGCAGTGATTTTATTAGTTTCTGTAATAAACATTTTAAACTCCGTGCTTACACTAAGGAATTTGGCTATCGATGGCATATCAGGAGATAATTGCCAAGGACCCTGCCAGTATTATTTAGACAAGTGGTACCGTGGTCTACCCTTCCTGGAGAAAAGCAGATATGACATCTCAGTAACTAAGAGAACCCTTCCCAGCAATTTACAGAAGCCAGTGACCTAGGAGAAGGCTCTATCTTTACCAGACACTACCAAAATTCAGAAACCACCACCAAAACTTCCCCACCAGACTCCTGCCTTCACTGTCTGGAAGGGGTTCATTCTGTCTAGACATGCCTTAAGCAACTAGAAGGCACTCACAGGTCCAGCTGGCCCAGGTCTTTCTCAGAAGCCCTCTGCACTGCAGCCTGTGCCTCCAGGGACAATGTCTGAGGGAATGCTGCTGTTTATCTGTGCCTCAAGCACTGACACTTGGCTGTCACTCAGATCCCACTGTGGATGTGCTCTGTTAGACAGTGGGAAAAGATGCCAAGCTGTGACGTACTGGTCCAGGAGTTCACACACTAAGGCGAGAGATGGGACATCTGCCCACACACAATCTTCCTCACACACGGCCACGTTTTAACACCCAAGGAGAGTGAGAACCAGCCCCACTCGAGGCTGGGTGAGTGAGGCCTAGCACGCATAGTTCTAGTCATTGCCCATGATGCAATTGCAAGGGGTCATCCGAACTCAGAACTCTGGCCTAAATCCATCCTTTCCTTCAGGGACCAGTTTGCCTTCCTTGATTTCCCCAGCCAGAAGTAGCTAATGCTGGTGATTAATCCCCAAGTTCTTCATGCTTCCATCAAAAAATTGACAGTAAACCGCAGACCAAGTCATCAGTCTGAGTGTGCGAGGACCAGGAGAAAATGCACATTTCAGCCAACCCCCTGCAGCCCCAGTCCACACCCAGCAGGCTTAGCCCCTCAACTGGAGGGCCAAGAGCCCTTGGTGAGGCTCTAGAGATGGGAGACTGTTTTGAAAGCCATGATCAATCCAGCTATAATTCAACCCTAGAACTAACCATGTCGTTCTTGGCAGCAACTTGAAAGTATCTCTCCTCATAAACTGAGTTCAGTACTGATGTGTATCCAAATGAGAAACGTTGTCTCGTGTCAGGGCAGTGGGATAGTTATGTTTGGAGGGGGTGGTTAGTGGTAGAGCACTTGCTTCTCATGTGCAGAGTTCTGGGTTCAATTCCCAGCACCTCAAAATAAAAACAGACTCACCGCTAAAATTTTCAGGAAGCAACAAGGATGATCTAGATTGCTCCCCCTGACATGAATCTTTTGAGCACACTGCTGACCAATGCAGGTGCAGGGTCCCTGCTCACGAGGCAAGCTGGACCACCGCGGCCCAGAACAGACATTCTTAGGCGCTGACAGAGCTGCCTGGCTGGGGAATGAGGCTTAGTCTTGATTAAAGTTGTCTTTTAATTCCCTTTGTCTGACTGTGTTAGTTCAGCCAACACCAATTCATTGTCCAAAGGATCCTGGCCTAATCGCCCGCACTTGTGGCAGCCAAAGCCTCCAATGCCCTGACCCCCTCTCTAATTGTCCTGGCCAATATATCTGCCTCCTCTTGTTGACAGTTTGGGCCGGCCAGATTCCAGGCTCCCTCCCCACCTTCTAATGCTCTGCCCTGAATGTGATTAATTGTGAACATCAGGAGAGGTGCAGACTGGAAACTTTTGATACTTTAGCAATAGAAAAGGCATGACCCTAGGGAAGGAGATGCAAGCTTCCAAGTCATTGTTCCTAAGTGTCTGGGTGGACATTTGTTAGGGATGACAAGCCTTCCAGAGCATAGGTGAGCTCCAAAGGCTTACTTAAGGCCTACTGCTTTGGGGAACAAGACTTTTCTCATCAGTTAAAAAGAATCCCTCAGGCCCATTTTAAGAGAGACGGGCCTTCCAGAACAGACATCAGTGTTACAGGTCTTTCTCTTGGACTTCAAGTAAAGTTTTGAGTATTCATGACATGTGGTACTGTAATCCCCCACACACTGCTGACTGAGCCTCCCTGGGCTCAGGGATTAGCTCAGACCATGTGACCATCTCTGTTCTCAGGTCTCCTGCCTTGTATCCCCAGAGATCATTTCAATTGGCACTTCCAGAACATTCTGGATTCTGCCACCAGTCAAACTCAATATTTTCCTTTCTTTGCAGAGAAACTGTAGGTACTTACTGCAAACACTGGCCTCTGCAGGGCCATACACAGGCTGTGGTGGGGTGGGTTACCTTAGGGACATTTAAGACAAGCATTTCGAAAAGATGATCAGATCTCCAAAGTCCTGCAAGCCCCACACCCTAGGCACCAGACTGGCAAGTCAGATATTTGAGGTAGGTTCCAGGCTTCCACAGCCAGGGGTTTTGTTGATGTAGTCATGGCATCTATTAGCACTCAGCTGAAGAAGGACAATGTGACTGAGACCTGTGATGGGCCAATTTGTAAGTGTTCTGGGTACAAGAGACTCACATCTTGTGGAAGTGAAGTTTGACCAAGTTTAATAAGGCTAAACTTTAAGATATAGTGGCTGATAATCCCCAACTACATCCTAAACATTTGTTCTTAAGCCTATAGATAAGTGTAGTCCTCACCCTTCAACAAGGAAACTTCAACAGAACAGATGGAGACCATTACAGAAAGCCACAACTAGTCAAAAGGTCTGGAGTCATGGAGCCCAGTCCTGGTGGACATATGTGTAAAATAACTCCCACTTCTAAGGCTCAGGGAAGATTTGCAGAAGAGGGGGCAGAAAGATTGTGAGAGCCTGAGATCAGGGAGTTTGCTGTGAGATCGTGTCTGCTGGAAATGTCAGAACCTGCAAGCACCAAGCCTTACCAAATTGATTGCCTCAACACGACCTGAACAACAACAGAGATGCCAACATGGGCAGGGAAAGACCAGGAAGCCTCAACTAGACACAAAGAACTACAGACAACTAAGGAATCAGGAGCAGGAGAAACAGTCTTCCTCAGGGAAGAGCACACCAGTCGGTTGTCTAAAACCAAATGGTCAGCCCTGAAACTTTGTAGAAGTAACATTATTCAAATTGAGCATATTATACCTATGTATTTAGGATTATGAATGCATATTGTTACATATTTAATGAACAACAAGGCTATGAATTTGAAAGAGAACAAAGAGAGGTATATGGGAGATTTTGGAGGGGAGAAAGATAGATAAGTAATTATAATCAGAAGAAGGAGAAGGAGGAGGAAGAGGAGAAGAGGAGGGGGAAGAGGAAAAGAGGAGGAGGAAGAGGAGGAGTTGGCTACGAGCTCGTTTCAATGGCAATAAGGTCCGATACATCCCCTGGCACAGCCCTGAACCCAGGGTAGACCCTGCTCTCATGCAAGCATCCACAGTGCTGGCTCTTCCTTCCTTGCCATTTCTAATAAATCTTACTCACTATTCATTATGGTTTAATCTGAAATGTCCCTCTATAGGCTCAGATTTTAAACTCAGTCTCCAGCTGGTGGAACTATTCTTCAGAGATTCTGGAAGTAAGGACCTAGCTCTCGGTAGTGAGTCAGTAGGGAGAGACTTGGGATGTGATAGCTAGCCTCTGGTCTCTGTGGCCTTTGGAGGTCATAGCCAGCCTCCAGTTCCTGTTGCATTCTGTTTCCTGATCAACCAGAATGTGAACAAACTCAGCTATGTGATATGCTCCCGCCATTAAGAACTGCAATGTTCTATTGTGTCCTTGCACCATGATTGACTGAAATTGAAACAATGAGCCTAAAGGAACAGCCCCCTCAGTTGTTTCTGTGAGGCTCCAGTGTACACTTCTATCGATGAGTTCTTTTCAACCCACTTGGTCAGTTCTGCTCTTCCTTGACTCCCTTCTGAATGAAGTTGGGAGGAAAGCATAGCTGCCTCCTTGGAACCTGTCCTTATGGACAGCATTCCCATTTACACTGCATGACAAGAGGCCAGAAACACTTTTCTAGGGCACATGAGGAACTCAGTCTTCCAAAGGACACTAGCTACACTCATTCTACCTCCCTTAGTTTCTTCAACACCTTAGGTGTCTTTTTTTTTTTTAATAAGTGTGTATATAACTAAATAATTATAATTTTTGAAATACAGTTTGTATCTATTGACTCCTCTGTTGGATAAGATATTTTTATATCTTCATTTGCTTTCTTAAAGCATGTATTAGTCACAAAATAATGAGCTCTGTAGTAACATTTTTGTACGTGTGCATCACAGTTCAATTGTTGCTACAGGAGATGCCAGACTGCACTTTCCCAGGAGTGGGGAGAGTTGAGTGAGCACAGTTGTTCTGTTATCATAACTGAGCCAGAGATCTTACTCTGTGGGAAGGTCAGGATGCCAATGACCCCTGGCCTGTGACAAGACTAGATACTGACATCCATGAACATTGATCTGAACAAACACAGGGCCTCATTAAGATCAGTCACAAAGGAAAGAATACTCCTCATCTACACCAAGCCTCAGAATAAGTAAGGGGAAGTGATTTAGTTTTTATTTTCATCACAGAGTGTATCAGAGTGTGATCCCTCCAAGACCCTCTTGCCACTAAATTTCTTTAGTCTTGGGGCTATGCTGGCACGGCCAAGGCACTTTCCATAAAAGAAGGGCAGGCTGAGGGGGCCCTTCTGACCCCTCATGTCTAAGCATGTTCTGTCACGAGACTCCTTCCTTCCCAGCTTCTCTAAGGTGGCATGACACCTAAACTAGACAAAGTGAAGCTGAATCCCCTTCCTCTAGCCTCCCAAATGTTTCATTAGAAGATAACATTGGTTAAAGCAACAGGGTGGAACAGCTTGGAGAGGGGTGTTCATGGCTGGGATGTTTGCCTAGTATGTACAAGGTCCTGGGTTTGAATTCCCAAAACTGCCATATCCAACTCATCCAAAATATTAAATCACACATTGTGGCACACACCTGAGAGTAAGCATAAATACCATGAGTTCAAGGCCAGCCTGGACTTATTCTTGTTTCCAGCAAAGTTCCTTGACACACACCCCTATCCTTGCCCACAGAAATGCAATCAGGCTAACTTTGGCCACGCTTGGTTACCATAGCTGGCTATTCTACAATTTGGCTTCTGCATTTGTTGAGTGTGCCTTCTCTTCTTCAGTCAGCCTTTTTGGATGAAGCTCTTAAAATGATTCTTTGACCTGGATTTTCCATGACAAAACAAAACAAAAACACTTCAATTATATTATATGAAAAAGAACTACAGTAATTTTTCATGTTTACTTAATGTGATTTTGACACTGTTTTCTTCTAAAGATATGTTTTTCTTTGGAAGAAAAAAGAAAAGTATTGCTACTTAGGTTGCCTGTGTCCAGATAGTAAAGGCAGAGAGAGAAGAGTGACCCTGAGATCTGGGCCACATAATCACTCAATAATCGGGTGCCTGTGACAAAAATGATTGATGTGAAAATCAAGTAACTCAGTGTTTGTGACAGTAGTTGGGGTTACCCGTTGATACTTTTTAATTAGATGAGTTTAGGGTCTCTATGAAAAGAAAAATGTCTCTCTTGTTCTCTCAGTTATCATTCAGATTGCTTTAGAAACCCTGTTTGCATTCATGTGGCCGGAGCTCTTGCTGGCCTACTGGAAGTCTCTCTTCTTCTGAGGAGGATGCTCTGCAGTTCTGGGGCTGCCTCTGGAAGTCCCATTTCAGGAGGAAACCTGGTGAGTTTCCATCTCCACATCTGCAAATCACATCCACAGGGAAAATGTGACTCACCCAAATTACTGTGTCAAGTGTTCATGGATATTATTCAGAGAGTGGGTGTTGTCTCAGAGCCAAATCACTTGAAATCAGAATGACATCAGCTCTGTTGCTAAAAAACTGACTATATACCCACAGGAAGTAGGGAGGCGGTAAGTGAGGGGACTCCCATAAAAAGGCTGTTGTCCTGGCCATCTGACTATAGAGCTAATATAGTCTAAGAATAAGGCGAAGTGCTCAACATGGGTCAAAAGAGCTACAGAAGGTAGACCAGCAGACAAATCATCTCCAACATATAAGTAATATGATTCAAGTCTTTTTGGGAGAAGATATACAAACAAACTGTAGTTTAAGCCACATAGATTAAGGAAGGACATTACAAATATGCTCCCTTCTCCTCAATAGAGTCATCTGACACTATTAATTGATCATTGCATGGTTTGCAGATGACATTATATGCATTCCTAATTCTTCTTGATGCAGCTTTAAGCAGCTGTTATCAACCAATCCAAGATGCCAATGCTCAAGAAACTGTCAGACATGCCCAGTCTAAACCAGGCCCATGCATGCCCGTTGGTCATTCAAACTACTTTATTATGGCTAGCGTACTTTCCCTCCTCCGCCTTGTCTTCATCATGAATGTTATTGTACATGTCATCATACATTTTGGAGTATTTTCATTGAAAGACACTTTAAATTTGATGTAGAACTCATTCTCTGCTTTGGGGCTTCACTTACAATGGCTAAGCCTGTTTCCTAATGACTTCAGCATAACGCTTTCCTTGACTGTCCCCCTAATTCCACTCAAACCCAAACATGCTTCAAAAGAAAGAAAACAGAGAGAAGAAAGGAGTAGAAGACATGCCCACTGTCCCTTTTAGTCCATGTTTCTCTCCCATGATGGCAGTGTGATAACATAAACCTACATTTTCATTTTAATGCATTTGTGACTCCATGAGAACAGGTGAGGCAAAAAGTGGACTCCAGGCAGGGAATGCCCAATAGAAGTTCTATAATACGTTACAAAGGAAGTCAGCTGAAGAGAAGAGTCGAGGGAAGCCTCTGGGAGGGAGAAGAACATCGCACGGCAAGGTAAGGCATGTTCAACAGTGAAGTTCAGCATCATCTGGTTCCTCTTGGTCCTTTTGGTGAAGTTACTTGAAAAAGGCAGCAGCTATGCGTGCAGATGAGTAATCTAGTTCCCCCTGGGCAGTCACGATGATGTGGGACTCAGTCATGAGGAACACACATGCTATTGATGTGTGTGTCCACGGTAGGCATCTTGGGCCAACCTAAATCTGAAGGAGCTTCCCGAGATTCAAGCAAGCAAACAAGTAAGCGAGCAAACAACAACCAAACCCCACAGAGGCCAGGGTTTATCCCAACCCCAAATTTCAAGAGTATTGTGGGGGGGGACACCCAAAGAACAGACAGTGGGCAGGGCCCCAGCTTTCAAGACTTGCCTGAATTGTAGCAAGGAGCTCAGAACTGGAAACCCAAGCCCAAGAACACTACTGACTCCCAACTCCAGCTCCTGCAGGCCCCATGATCTCAAAGTGAGGAAATCAGGACTTGAGGTGAAAAGTGAAAGTGGGCAATTGACGCGATCTGTCATGTGACCTGGCCAAACTCCTCACTTCCATTTATATGTTGGATGTAAGGGACAGCAGAAAAGGTAACATCAACGACAAGGCTAAAAATGCAGTGAAGGTTTCCTTACATATGAGCAAAGGCAGTTTGTGTTTGCTTTGGCTCTGTGGCCTGGGGCTAGCCCAATCAATCGACTAATATATCAACACACAGCGCATCCTGCCAGAGCCTGTTCTCTCCCCGGTATTAGCACTGGGCAGTATTGTCCGTGTCCACAGAACACTGACTCCTGGAGGATGCTATAGCACTCCACATAAGGAGATACTTAAGGGCTCCCCACACCTTACAAAAAGCATTTGTCTTAGTTTCCTGGAACAGGACTGGGTGAGTTAGACGAATCTAAAGAGGTCTTCTGATTTTAAAGGTCTTAGATGTCACTTCCAGAAGGAAAACTTCTAACTGAACTTCTCTGCCCCTCCTTTCCCGTCCTCTCCCTTTTTCTCCCTTCTCCTCTCCTTCCCTCAGTTTTCCCTTTCTCTCTGCCTCCCTCTCTCCCCCACTTTCTGTCCCCTCCCTCGTCCCTCGCTCTCTCCCTCTTCTCTCCTCTCCCCTCCTCATCTCCCAGTTGAGATGTGTGCTTTTCATGCTTTTCCTGGCTCCTCCAGGATAGCTTGTCCACTGCAGAGTCATCATTAGACGTTGAAGCTTGCTCCTGAGATCTTCCCAAGGTCTAGTTCACAACATGGCTCATCTGATGTCTCTGGATAGGAAAGAGCTGAAGAGAAGGAAGTTCATTCAGATTGGCTCAGGATTTCTCTGGTGTGTCCTGGAACTTGAACAAACCAAGACAGTCAACCATCTCAACAAGGATGGAGAGCGAAGGAGAAGAGAAGGGAGACAGACTGGAAAGACAGAGGAGGTAGTGAAGCAAACCGGATGGGTCTGGGGCAGAGGCCCCTACGCACTGACTTGGTGGCAGTAGGAGCCCTCTTCATGTAGCTGTTTTTCTTTTTTACCCTTTTGACTCTTTCTCTTTGGGGCCCATCACCCAGCTTCCAAATAAATCACACACAAATCAATCTTCCTTATAAATGCCTTAGCTTGGCTTGTCTCTAGCCAGCTTTTCTTGAGTTAACCCGTCTACCTTTTCCTCTATTGCTGTGGATCTTTTCTTTCCTTCTTATTCTGTGTCGGGCTGTGTAGCTGGGTGGCCGGCCCCTTCTTTTCTTACTTCCTCAGCTTTTCCTCCCAGAGTTCTCCTACTTATTCTCTCTGCCTGCCAGCCCCGCCTATCCTTTCTCCTGCCTTGCTATTGGCCATTCAGAGCTTTATTGGATCAATCAGGTGTTTTAGGTAGGCAAAGTAACACAGTTTCACAGAGTTAAACAAATACAACATAAAAGAATGCAACGCCTCTTTGCATCATTAAACAAATATTTCACAGTATAAACAAATGCAACACATCTTAATTTCCACAACACCTTCCTTCTGAAAAGATGGAAGCTGAGTGACAGGTGATTATTGAGACCATGGGGAGATTTGATGAGCTCATCCCTGTGAAGGAGCAAAGGGGATGACTGGGCATCCAGTCATAATGGAAGCCTGAGAATATAAGTGTGCTAGCCATTTGGGAAGCATCTCTGGAGAAGGTGCCCTTTGTCAGGTTCTATGCTAGATCCTGGGAGTTCAGAGGAAATAAGAAGAGGCCCTGCCTCCTGGACTCAGAGGAGGCATGCCAAGGACATGTGCCACATGCTGCCTGTGGTGTACCTGTGAGGGAAAGCCTGCACATACATCTGGGACACATTATAAGAGTTGGCCCTTGAGATTGACATACCACCCCGGGAATCCTGAAGAACAAGGTGCTGCCCATCATGACAAACCTTCTTTAGGTATCCCTGAATGTGAGTAAGAGACCCATTGCCTTGTGTGTTTCGATGGAGCACAAAGGCTTTAGCTTAAATTAGACTTGATATCATAAACAGGGGAACAGGAGGACTACTAGGTCAGCAGACACTAGTGGGGGGGCAGGGAAGAGGAGGCTGTGGGAAGTTTCCATTAAGCTCAGAACAGATGGAGCAGATAGATCCAGATGCCAACCCCCTGCTCTTTCCTGGGCCTCCCATTCTCTAATGCTCCCAGGGCCAGTGTCCAGGCAGCTGTCCCCTAAACCACAGACATGGCACACAGGCCTGAAAAGCAGGCCATGGCCCAATTAAAATGGGCTTGGTAACTTTTTGGCATAGGCCACCGACTAAAAACCTGGCAAATAGAGTGGACTAGCCCATCAATCTCTTGGTTGGTCTTGAACTTCCTTGAAGTCTGACTTCCACAAGTCTGACACAGTAGCTACAGAGTTTTTATTAACTATTGATAAGTTTTCTTTCCTAAATCTTAATGGCTTCCTTCCCTCTATAGCTCATGTAGGGAATGTATTATCTTATGGAATCAAATATGTCTATGAGTGAGTTCCAAACAAACAAAAAAGTTGTAGGAAGCTCTTTCCTCCATGGGTCAGAGAGAAGCAGATATGAACTGTCTTCTCAATTAAATCAGCAAGCCTGAATTGAACGTCCTTTTCACCTGTCTCTCCTTCCCTTTTTCGTGTCTGGTTGGGGGTGGGTATGACAGTGAAACAGGACTTGTTTTCTTGCTCTCAAGAATCTGCAAGTAATTGGGGTTGATTCTTGTCACAGGGGAAAGCATTGGAGGTCAGCTTAACAAGCAGACTCATAAACGAAGCCTTCCCTCAACCATCTGCCTGCTGCATGCCATGATAACAAATTACTTAAACATAGCAAGCTAAGTGGGCAGGGAAATGGGTGTGTGGAGAGAGAAATCAGGGAGGCTTCACAGAAAGGGACCTTCAAGTTGAGACTTGAAGGATGCATAGGAGTGTGTTGCACACTTAAACACCAACAAGGGCCCCCTCAGCATCCATGATTCAGATGAGTCAAGCATATGAAAAAAAAAACAAGTTTGTATCGGGATCACCCTTTTAGGACAAGCAGAGGGACTGGGCATCTACTTCAGCCAGGTGAGATTCCCTTCCAGAATGCAATTAGGATTCATGTTCCAGTTGCTGCTCTTGACAATGCCAAAAAGTCCCATGTTCGCCATTAGAAATAGAGATTGTTTTTTTTTTTTTTTAAAGGTGAGCTAACTGCTTGTGGAAAGCTTTTTATAAACCCGGGGTTAAAAAACAAAGAGACCGTGGCGCTCTTCACCGTTAACTAGAAACTTCTTCACCTATGTTCATTCCCCAAGCTGGCTTGAGTTTGGGGTTCGCTACACCTGGTTTCTTTCTTGCTTTGTTCATCCTCCTGTTTGCTCCAAAGCCCCCCTTCCACTCTGGGAGGCAGGGCTCCTGCCTCTGCAGCCGCATTTTCTTGTGTGTTTCTGTCCCTTCCCGCCTTCTCAGCCGTCAGAACTGACTCACCCGGAGCTGTGTGGGTACCAGCGTGGGGTGAATCACTGAGTGGGGATTCTGAAGGGACTGGTCACCTGGTTACCCCCGAGCCCATCAGGCACATCTTGTTCCTGCCTAGCTGACCGTTTTCGTGGACGCTATTTTTGTGAGTGAGGCCATAGCCCTGGGCTCTAGGCAGAGTATAAAAAGCACAGAGCACATGGTGTAGCTGGTCAGAATCATGTTTCCCAGGGCACTGACTGGGATTTTGACAAGACACAGCTGGCTGAGGGAGTGTGCTGGAAAACTCAGCTCTGGGGTGAGGGAGAAGAGGAGGAGGGGCCCTTTAAATAGCAGGCGGCTTCGCTGTGTCTATAAATGAAAATGGTACCTTTCCACTGAGCGCTGATTACAAAGACGGTCTTTTATTAGACAGCTGTGCCAACCCATAGGCCAGCCCTTGAGGCTCTATCAGGGGAAATTTCCCTGCGGATCACAGACATGGTTGGCTGCACCTCTCTGTTTAGTGCCAAAGCTGTTCGTTTCTCAGTTCTGCCTGCGGATTCTGCGCAGGCCCGCAGATGAGTGGCCTGTCGGGACACAAGTAGAGTCACGGTCCAGAGCCGTGTTTCAAACACTGCCAGGCTTAATCTTCCTTCCCATGTGTGTTCACCTGGGTGCAGTTCACCTGCCTTTGGAAGAAACTTAAAAGAAACCCAGGTGCTCCGGCCTGAGGGTGGGATGGAAAGGAGAGAGATAGAGAGGATGGGGAAGACCTCCAAAGCCTGCAACTCTCTCCATGGTGGAAGGCTTTTAACCAGCTCAGACATTCTTCTTGCAAATGCAGAGTGAGGTGGGTAGGAATGTGAGGTGTACTGCAACTCTTCCCAAGCCACACAGGCCATTAAGCCGCCTCGCCCTTAGGAAGCTCAGCACCACGGCTTATGGCAGTTTAAAGTGATTCATTGGACCACCGTCCTTGAAAACGCAGTGGCCCAAGTGGTTGACAAGTCAACCTGGGCAAGTCAAAACCTTGCTGGCCAGACCTCCACCCCCCTCCACTGTTGTCTCTTTATTAAGCACGAAAAAAAGCTAATACTTAATGAAGAATCTACGCTATATCAGGCAACCCTGCTCAGTGTTTCATCTCTTTGCAATTTTTAAAGCTTTATTTTGCATCTTCCAAATGTAAAATAAACAAGAGCATACATGCAGTCCTGGGTTCAACCCCATGGATGCAAACATTGAAATGCACTGTATTTACCTTATAATTATTACTGTTACCATGGGGGGGGGCATATGCATGCCATAGTGTGAGTGTAGCAGTCGGAGGATAAATGGGTAGAGTTGCTTCTCTCCTCCCATCTTTACATGTGATCGGGGATTGAACTCAGGCCATCAATCTTGAGCAGCAAGCACCTTCAACCAATAAAACATCTTGCTGGGCCTAACCCTAACAACTGTGAAATTCTTTGTATTTTCAGATCAAGCCACCAAAGAATCACTCACAGGGTCACTCCTGGAAGGTGGCATGGCCAGGAGCTCAACCAAGTAGGTTGAGGTTCAATGCTGTTACCCATCATCTCATGGTGCCTCCAGCCACGCTACACCTACCCCTCACACCTCATTTCACCTATCCACCTGTCTTCCAAGACTTCCCCATAAAAGTGTGGGGTTGTTATATTATTCTCCTTGCAAGTGGCAGATTTCCTTGGTTTGGTTAGCTTAGTGTAAGATTTTTCTGCCGAGAAATCTAGAAATGTAGAAACCATGAAAATGTATACAGAAGAGCTCCCCAGTCCATCTGCCATGCAGGAAGAAGAGCTGTCTAAAGGTTCGCTGAAGGAACCGCCTTCTTTGGAAACTCAAGAGGACCCAGAGCCCCTAAAAATATCCACATCTCCCCTGTCTATTCTAAGCCCCTCTAGAGAATAGTGTAGAGGCCACCACTCAAGAAGTACCCACAAAATAAACGACTCTCCAAACACACTATGCTAATCCATTTCTTAGCTTTCACGGTAGCCCTGAAAAACAAAAACAAAAACAAAAAAAAAAAACTGGGTCTAGAACAAACACGCAAATAAGTCAGCTAGCTACTCCAAGTAAAGAGTCGTCAAGTATAAAGCTTCCCTCCTCCTCAGAGGACAGTAGGTTGGCAAAAACTTACATGCTCCAGAAGCAGGAGTCACAGACATCTTGTGGTATGTCCACCCCCCACCAGTGGGGACAGAAGGCAAACACATTCATTTCCCAGATGGCTATGCTGGAAGACAGGGGACTGGCTGGACCCCAAAGCCCTTTCCTGACCTGCTCTTGGATGGGGGTACTGGGGTGGAGGCTTCTCCTCTGAGAAATAGATTTGCCCTTTGCTTGCAAAACATCTTTGAGTGATTGATGAACCTGTCCCAGGGCAGAAAGGAATGGCACCAGCCTCTAAAATATAGCCACTTTAAAAGAAAACATTTCACTGTTTCAGGAAGCCTCGGCTACCTGGACGTATAACAGGATCAAAAGGGATCAGATTGCAATAGATGTGGTGGGGACACCACAGCCCTGCGAGATGAGTCATTGCCATGGGCGTTTGTAACAAGATGAAAAATGCATTCACACAAAGCTGTGACCTCTGTTTTCTTCATTGGCTAAATGTCCTTAGAACCAGATCCAGTTCCCAATAGGAGCCATAACTCTTTCTCAATAGATTATGTCTGCCTTGGGAAATGGGTTGGAGGCCCCTAGTCTGCAGCTGGGAAGGTTGCAGACCATGTTGACCCACTACTCATGGTGACTCAGGACAGTGCCCAGCTTAGAATCATCAACAAGCTGATGTTACCTCTATCCTTTGACCTGGTGTCCATGATTATTTCACTCACGATTAGCTTGGCTTTTAATTCTTCTTATATAAAAGGTAGACAAGGGCTGAATAGGACTTTTATTGTCAGTGGTATTGTGTAGACTAAATCCTATAAGCATCTAATAACACAGAACACATAGAGCAGAGCTTCCTCAAGGTTAGAATAACTCCGTAGAGAGGTTTTTATGAGTTTTGTTCCTGCTCTGTCACTTGTCATCTGTGGGACCTTGGAGAAGAATCATAGTAATCCCTACTTCACAGAGTTATTGTAAAGATTGATGAGATCATCTATGGAGAGTGTTTCATATAAAAGGGTTCAGTAGCATTTGCTACTACCCATTTAGCTATTATACACCATATCCCATCTCTGTCTCAGTTAGGAGCAGGGTGTACCTCCAAATGACCCCTGTGGTCTCAAGGTTGCATGGATCAGACTGGCAGACACAGGGCCTATGCCCCACATCTTAGGAGCCTGCCTAGCCTGTTGGGACACCTCAGACTCACCCTCTGCTGACCTCCTTGACTTACGCTCTTTGTTCTCAGCTTCTGGGGATCCCAGAACTGAGATCTCTGCTTAGCCCTCCTCCCTCTTCCTTGCCCTGCTGTGTTCTATTATTGCCAACATCCTGGTGGGATAATTTCACGGGGTGGTGAAGTGAGTGCATCAGAGAAAGAAATCTAAAGACATAACATTTTCTGCCTAATCTGTTTTCTCCCCAAGGGTCAATTTGGCTGCACTTTTTCTTTGAAATAAAAAGAACCTAGAAACCAGTGAGCAAACACCTTATTATTGAGAGCCATCTGCAGAAAATCCTATGCAGGTTCTCCAAGGTCAAAGCTATCTGTTCCACCTCACACACAAAACAACAGGCAGGCAGGCCGGATCCGAACTCACAGGTTCATGAGAAGCCTGGGCAAGAGTAAGCAGAGTGTGATCAACTGAATCTGACAGTCCCCTCTGCAACCCACATCTTCAAGTCATGTGTGTGTTTCACAGAAACATCTATGATCACTTGAAGTAAGCTAAGGGGACAGGGAAAACTTGACAGCAACCTTGAGCCTGTTCTTGGCTCTTCCCTTCTCTCTGATCCCAGATTTTCATTTTTTTAGAGAGTGCCATCTGTTCTTCTTGTGACTTTCTTGTCGAAGGAAATCATTTTGATTTTTGAAGCTGTATGTGTTCTCTTTCACGCTCCTGGGCTGGTTATTCTGACTGCATTGGTGGAGAAGGGAGTTAAGAGGCCAGTTTCTGCTATTACATCAAAGACTCCCCTCCAGGGAAGGCTGAGGCCTAGGCTGCTGGGCAATTGTGCAGATGTAGAAGACAACAGTGGAATGTTGTTCAGAGTGCAGGGAGATCTAGCCGAGGTGACTGAAGTATTCTGTCTATAGCGTCAGTGCAATAGTCAGACATGGCTGCTTCAAGTGGGGAACTACATTTTAATTTTTAATTCATTTCAATTAGCTGACCTAGTCTAACTGTAAATGGACAGTTTTTTAAATGTGTGACACAGTTCAGGGGTGCACATGTGGGAGGGGCTTGAAGGAGTTGAGAAGAGCTGAGCTCCAACTGCAACAGGCTCAGGCCCACTTCCCCTCGTTCTGGCCCTGTCCTGGTGGAAGATCTTACCGCAAACCACTACCAACTAGCATACGATTATAACTTCAAACTACTATTGCTGTATGGGTTTCCCTGATCTGACTAGACTCCTCAAATATTCTAGAACAACAATGGCAAGAAAATAATAATAAAAACAATAAAATCCAACTGTTTCATTTGAATGTTAACTCTAATGCAAACCTTGAAGCATTTTGTTGAGGAGGAAATGTGAGTCCAGTCTCAGGTCAGAGAGAAGAGTGCTACAATCAATTAGCAATGTCTGCAGAGGTTGAAGCCATGGGTGAAATGGTAATAATTTGTTCTCTTTTTGGCCAATCTAATCATTGGTCTTTGTAGCTTTGCTTCAAGAACTAGTGAACTAAATTATGTCACTTATCCAGTCTGTCAAATATAGCTGCCTATATAAACTATATGCTTCTAAACTTATTTTATAGCAGCCTCATGTTTTCTTTCTATATTCCCAACATCTTTAATGTACTAAGCCTCTTAACAGGATATCACTGAAATATATAAATAGTTTACATGTACTTTATTTTTTTGTTGGATGAAGGCTGAGATAGGCCAGTGAGATTTTATTAAGTACAGAGAACCCAACCTTCCCACAGATTTACCGCTCTGGGCTGATGGACAACAAAAACAATCAGTTCCCGTTTTTTCTCCCCCTCAGTTGTTGGAGAGACTTTTACATAGTTACATGTTTAAAGAGAAGTTGGTCATTGTCTGCCATAAACTGACATGAAAAAGGGCAGGTCATGCTTAGCGATGATGAAGAAAAGGATGCTCAGAAGGGACACATGCCTTACAGATGCTCATACGGCTCTTTATCTGCTTGATGTGGGATCCCCAGATTGAAACTAAGAGCAGATCCAGAGTTGAGATTACATCTGGCCTGTTGTTTTAACTTCAGCACATTGGTGGCATCCTAATCTACTGCTATGTCAGCCTGCAACTGTGACTCCACTGTTACCTGCCTGCTTCTCCAGCCCCCCTGGCCGCTCAGGCCACAGCCCAGTGGGAATTATGTTCCCTCAGGCACCGGCTCTGATGCCGCCACTAAAGGTAGCTTTAACTAAATCTCAATTATCCTATTTATTCAAGGGCTGACATTCAGTCCCTGACATTCAAGGGCTGGAGTGAAAAGCTGCAAGCTCAGAGAGGTTGAGTAGCAACAAGCTAACCTTCTCTCATTGCTGGCATCTCCAAAAGACCTGTACTTCCTCTCCATCCAAACCAGAAAAGGCTTTGCTAATCCAAACCCCACCCTACTACTTTCTGTGTCTCTCTAGCGCTCCCAAATACCCTCTGATGCTCTATGATTGCTTTCTGTCGACTAGTTGCTAGTGCAACCCCCTGACCCAAGGTTAATTTTTTTAAGTTAACACAAATGCTAACTTGGGGTCCATAGTGTGATCAAATATCCCCCAATACTGACCAGAAGAGGGAGGGTCTGTGACAGGATGCCTGGGATAGCTCCTTTACCAGTCTGTTGAAGGCTCGGAGATGAGATACAGAATGCTTCCCAACTCCCACTTGCCACTGCCTTGGGACCCACAAGTGACCATGACACTCAACCCTTACAAGCGGGGAGATGGGGGACAGAGGAGACCACAAGACTTCAATGACATGGTCTGAGATGCCACAGACAGTTTCCCAAACAACAAGATATGCTTGGCCATCTGTTGAGGGGGGCGACAGGCAGTGATGCTTGGGTTATTTTTGTTCCTGCAGCTTTTCTGTTACCAATAGGCTACTGAGACTTGTAGAAGCTTTATCACTTGGAGCTCTGGTCTGAATGTTGTGTTCCATCAGTGTTCTGTGTTGAAATGTTGAAGCCTAACCTCCAGATAGTGAAGGTATTAACAGGTAAAATCTCTGAGGGATGATTAGTTCATGAGGACTCACCATCACCAGGAACCAGGACACCTCTGAGGATTGAGGAAGCCCCTTTGACTCCTTCGCCATATGAGGTCTAAGCAAGAGAGCGCGTGAGAGCAATTCCTCAACATGTGTGGAACTTGCTGACCTCTTGGTCTTGGATTTCCCAGCCTCTAAAACTTTAAGTCATTAATTTATGTTGTTTATACAGTACTCAGACTAAGATATTTTGTTATAGCAGCAGGAACAGACCAGATACAAGGCAATAAGCAGAAAAACCCAGGTCTAAATGGATGTCAAATGTCATCCTGGCTCTTGGCAGTGTGTCCTGCCTGCTGCTAAGACTGTGCAGTCAGGCCTGCCATGCCTTCTAAGGCAGAGATGGAGCATGGAGGAGGGAAGAGCTGGAGCCCAACATGTTTGTAAAATACAATCATGGACCTAAGAGAGTCCCAGAGGAACAAATGCTCCCAAATACATTGTCAGAATGACATCAGCAGGTCCCCTTTAATGAACACCAGCCTTGATTCCGCTTTGTGGCTGTCTGGTGGCAACCTAGGCCAGGGGGTCTGTTCTAGTTGCTTTCAGGGCCCCAACAAGGGATGCTCAGCAAATACTTGTTAGCTGATTATCTAATTAAAAATTTTCATGCTTTTACTATTTTTCCCCCCAAGGAAATTTGGCAAAGAAAACCAAAGTATTATTTTTGGCTTCTCTTTATGTTACACTTTCTTCTGTTCAGTTCTGGGCCAATACAGTAAGAATATATAATTCCATATGGGGTAGTGTTAGCAGCTTTCTGTGAGAGGGACTTCCTTGCCGCTGGCATGTGTGTTCTGATGCAGACACATGGAAAGAGGACACCACTGGATGGCTCCGTTTCTAGACTCCTTAACCTGGAATCTTCTTGTTCTTTGCTTCACCCCTCCATGCCTTCTTTCTTCTCTGGGGTCCGATCCTATGGAACTGGAGTTACAGACAGTTGTGAGTCACCATGTGGGTGCTGACATCTGAAGCCAGATCTTCTGGAAGAGCAGCCAGTGCTCTTAACCACTGAGCCATCTCTCTAGTCCCTTCACCTAGATTTTGGGCCTCAAATGCCCCCAAAGACTCACACGTCACCTTTGCTCCTTCGCTGTTGGGAAGGGATAGGAATTTTAAGCAATGGGGCATCGTGAGAGGTGTGTGCCCTGATGGGAACTTCCTCTTTCTCACTTCCTGTTGAGTGGTTTGGTACTACTGCTCACTCCTGCCATGACTTGCTCCCTCCACAAAGCAATGGGACCTTAATCATGGATTTGAACCTCTAAATGGTGAACCAAAATGAACTGTTTGTCTGAGCATGGGCGATGTCTCAGGACACAGTCACGTGTATAAGTCCTTCACTGCGATCATTGCTAACACTTTTCAATACCTACCTCATGGGTCTTGGCTTTTATTTTAATCATGGGTAGCATGCATTTTTAGGTTTAAGTCTCTACTGGCGTTCTTCCATGTATGTTATTTTAAATCTCTTCTTCTAGTTGTATCTGTTTTTTAAAATATACTCTGAACATTCTTTAATTAGAATTCTAACTTTCTTCTAGCTTCCTGTACACAAAATGTCTTGTGTTTTAGTTTTTTAATTTGAAGCCTAGAATTTCTCTCATTTTCAGCCCAATGTATTCAAATTATTTTTCCTTTATATTGAAATGTTAAGCCCATCTTGAGCCTTCCATCTTCTTTCAGCATTGGACTTAAGCTTTCTGAATTACTGTCCAGTTCTTCTTAGATCTCTTTGTCTTTCCAATGGGAGAGGAAAGTATGGCCCCAGAGATATTGATATAGGAAGGTGGCTCAACCCCAGCAGGGCTGGAGGTCACTTTCTCTCCAGCTGCCTCTGTAGACACCTTTGTTCTCTTAGTAGAGAAGCCATCTCACATAAGGGTTGTCTGGTGAAGGCTCCTCCCCACCCCCCATCCTGGCTTGAGAGTGCTTGAGAGAGCTGGGACTGTTCCGAAGCAGGGGATCTCGCCTTGCAGGGGAGAACTCAAGGAAACCATCTCCAGGCCTCATTTCCACCTCTCCTGAGCACAAAAGATCTTTAAGGCCTGGGAATGCATCTAAATCTCCTTCACCCCATGTGTTTGCTCTACCTGGGGAGAGTACCTTGCTTCTCAGGGAAACAAGGGTTTAGAGGCCGCCTGAACCAACTCTCAGAGTCTCCCTGGGTGGATGAGATGCCAATTCTAGACAATTTGACTCCAAAATTCCATTGAGTCCCTTTGGAGGAAGTCCCAGGGCAGGCTATCTTTCTCCAGGGGTAGATATCCACTACTACATAGCTCAGCGCTCTGAACCCTCACCGTATTTGGGGGAAAAAAAAAAGCTGTCTTCCTTGGACCTTTCCTTACCAAGAGACTGTATGTACAGACCACCGTAGTCTCACGCCAAACCCATTGTCCATGGTAGTGAGTCGGAAAATCAATAGGCTCTTATGCCAGAGAGCCTTCTCCTAGTATAGCTTGACTGGTTCAGAAATCTTATGAGCCCCTTAATTTTAGAATTATTTAAACATAAGCTGGTATTGTTTGAAAGGGCTAACCCCATTAAGTCATTTGACCATCATACTGGGAAAAGATGAACCAAATCCAGTCTAAAACCTTTGCCTACCCCCCCCCAGTATCTCCAGATAATCTGTGCCCCAGAAAAGCAGTGAAGCTTTGAACATATTTAGCCTCTGGAATATTCTTGATATCCTAGGCAGGAGCCACCCTGATAAGCAATGTCCACAAGACTAATTTTACTAGGGTATGTTATTCTTTGGGGGAGACGGGAGTTAAGAACACTTTTCCCCCTGCTAAATACAATAGATTTGCATTTGTCACAATCCAGCCTGCATCTGCCTGTGGCTCTGAGGAGATTGTCACTGGGATCCACCAAGAAGTCTTCATCCTGTAATCAAGAGGCCAACAGATGGGTTGCAAGGAGGTGGGATCCAGAGAGCCGGGGCCATAAACATCTCTCAACCACTATGAACTTTCATCTTTCCTATGACACTCACTTGCAGTACTTCCCCTCCCACAGTAGCTGTCCCTTACAATGTCTCATGCTGCTTAGAGCACAGAGGCAGGTGCTGTCCAGGTCCTGAGGGGGCGCTACATCAATGGAGCAAGCTGGTCATGTGAAGCCAAGAGCTTTTGAAAAGTCAATATTCTAAATTAAAAGGTTAATTTTTATTGTATTTGTAATTTTTAAAATTATTATTAGTGTGTGAGTGTGTGTGTGTGTGTGTGTGTGTGTGTGTGTGTGTGTGTGTTCGTGTGGTGTGCGAGTGTAAGCCCCTGCACCATGGTGTGAATGTGGAGATCAGAGGGCAGCTTTGTAGAACTGGCCGTCTCAGGGGAATAAGTACCTCCCCCTGCCCCCGCCATCTCATTGGCTCCAAGACCAAGTTTTAAAGAGAAAAACTATTGGAGGCAAATTAGGGACAGTATCTAGAATGTAGAGGTAAATGAGCAGAAATGGACAAAAAGAGGCACCAAGGGTGGGGGTGGTTGAATTCAAGCTTGCACACGCAGATAGACTGTTTTGCGGACGTCTAGCACCAGGCGGTCTCTATCAACACAGAAAGACGCCTTTTAATAGAACAGACACAAATTGGCTTAGAAACCTAAACCAATCATGCTTCTCAGTCTCTGAGATACAAAATTGAAAGAACCAACAAAATGAAGAAATGATAGAGCATTAATTATAACATAAAATGTAAAGTTTCATCTCCAGAAACATTCAAAGGTAAGAAACGGATGTCTTAGAAGAGAAGAAACAGCCCTGGGATTCCTGGTCACTTGAGCATTGTTCTTTGGCTCTTCAGTGTTTTCCAGGTCTTTACCAGTAAACCTGACTGGGCTGGGGAGTGCCTGGATCCTGCTGATACCAAGGTTCCTCATGGTCCCACCTCCCCCTACCCAGGGATGCTGGGTTTCCAGACTGGATCTGCAAGTTTCTAGCCCCTGCTCTTTCTCTACAGAAAGAGCAGCCAGAAGCTACTCCTTCAAAGTACCCAAGTTCACCCCAGCTCACATGATTGGAAGCAATAACCCCGCCCACGGGAAGGGAGGAGGGATAGGAGGCTACAGAACAGAGGTTAAGTTCAGTGTTTGGGAGCCAACTTGCCTGCAGTCATAAGTATGGTCCTGTGACATCAGGCTTACCAGGAAATAGTAAGTAAAGCACAGAAGATGGGTGCTATTTATTGGACCTTTTCAAAACTTCAACAAATTGGTTGAATTTCATAGTTAAACAGAATGGTTACACAAAGAAGAAATGTAATAGAACACGGCCAACCTTGGTGGCAGATATGCACCTGGCATGGCAAGCTCTTTGTGGGCTTTGGGGATGGGAAATGACCCGGGCATTCAGGACTGAGCTTTTGAGGGACTTTTGAGAACAAGCAGTAACCCAGGCAGGGCTGCCCACTTTCAGCCCTGCTCCTCGGCAGCTCAGTCCTGAGATGCTGCTGGGCGAAGCATCTGCTTCCTCTTCGCTTTGCAGTGACTCTTGGTTGCTAAGCAGATCCCTTGGGTAACTATGTGGGCATAAAACCTTTGCAGAACTGCCAGATATCTGCTTCACCCAATTGTCAGAGTGAAAAATGAAATCATTCCTCTCACCTGTCACTACTTTGCACAAAGCTTCCATTATTGAATGGTGATGGCCCGAATTGTATTCTTACCTACTTGGGGGAATATAAATGAGTTTTGCATATTCTACCTCCAAGAGAGTAGGAAGGGAGAGAGGAGGTGTGGGGAGTTGATACTCTGGGGATCCAGTGATGGGGAGGAAGTGGGTAGACTAGATCAGCTCAGTTGCTACCATTGGCAAATGGATGCTTGGAACAAGGGAAGACTTCCCTGCTTTTGGATAAGCCCTCCTTTGTCTCAGCGGTGCCTCTGACACTGAGCTATTGAATGAGTATCTCTGGGGGAGAGGCCAAGGCCTCTGCTTTCTAAAGGGATTTCTTAAGTGGATAAGCACTGTTGAAGTTGGAAAACCACTGCTTTTCTAACACATGTATGAACACTGGTAGATGCAACAAGACATTACAGGTGCTCAAATAAATGTGAAAGAGTGAGATGCTGTCACTGGGGTGACTACTCTTGAAAAAATATGGCGGCTCTGAGCCTTGGACAGAATGTCTTGGTCTCACCCTGGAGATATCGATTCAATAGCTCAGCATCAGAGGGATCCCCAGGCACCACTGAGAGTACGGAGGGCTTATCAATGTATGGGAAGGAAGTCTTCACTTGTTCCAACAGATGGGGCAGATTCATCTCTGGGTAGGGAAGGTAGTGAGGAACAGATGTGCAGAGAGAACAGGGAAGGAATAAGAGATGATGAGCAGAACTCAAATGGGTAGTGATGGGGAGCATAGCTAAGGATGTGAGGGGAGAGGGTGTCAAACTCTGGACTGTGGTTAGTGAGTTTCTGCCCAGAGTGTCGGGTGAGAGAGAGCTATGACCAGCTGTGCACTCAAGAAAGGTAGCCTTGACCTGTGTGATGGGGCGTGCCTGTAATCCCAGCACTTGGAAGGTTGAGGCAGGAGGGTCAGGAGTTTAAAGCTAGCCTGGGCTACATACTGAGTTCTGGGCCTCCCTGGGCTTCATGAAATGACACCTCAAAACACCAAAACCAGAAACTAACAGGAAAAACAAGAGGAAGAAGGCTAATTCTGAAGGGTAATGCAGGAGGCGGACTGGAAGAAGACAGAGGTGGAGGGGGAAGCAGCAAAAGCTAGTTCTTCTTAGAGCTCCAGGGAGGCCCAGCCTGGGCGGGCAGGGGTGGGGTAGGGGGTTGTAGACGCCATGAGCTCTTTCTAGGTCTTATCCTCACAGCCTCTAGTACACAATATTGAAATTGTATGCCATGGTATTGTTCAAATAGTGTGCCTGTTCATTGTTTTTTAATTAAAGCATGTGGAACTTTCAATGTAGCACCAAATATGTGGATGGTATTTATTTTAAAGAATTTAAAAACAACGTTTAAATTAATCCTACAAAATAAGCTTCAGTTCTCAGGAAAGTTAATAAAGTCGGTGCTTTTCAAACAAGGATGTGAGGGCGCTGAGCGTTACATAAAACTAAGACATTTTCAAATGTAGCTCTTGCGGGGATATACCTCAGTTAGGAGAGTATTTGCCTGCTGTGCACAAAGCCCTGGCATTGCCTAAACCAAGTGTGATAGCACACAATTGCAGTCCTAGCCCTGGGAATATAGAGGCAGAAGGATCCGAAATTCAAGGTCATCCTTGGTTACACACCAGGTTTAAAGCCAGCCTGGCCTACACGAGACTGTCTCAAGAGAAAACAGGAAACAACAACAAAACAGTAGCAAAACTCTGTGCCTTCTACAAGTACACAGTTGCTTTAAAGATTAGGGAAACTGTTTCTTTTTTTAAAACATGCAAACATATTATACCATGTGGAGCAGCTTGGACAGATGGCTCATTCTTTCTGGCTGTGGGCCCAGCAGGAAAATGCCAGGGTTGGATGCCATGTGATCTCTAAGGAGCTCTTAGAACCCCAACCTGCAATGACTTTTATTCCTAGCTAGTTAATATCATCTTTTCCCTTTAGATTTTACAGAAAAGTCATTTTTTTTTTTCTATTTCTGTAAGGTCATCCTCTTTAATTCATATTCCCCCTTCTGGCAGCTTTTCACCAGGATCTCAGATCCTGGAAGGCCCAGGGTGGGGCCCTCATCCTCTGGCCTTCCTTTTGCTCAGCCAGCAGTATCTCCGGCGTTCCCCCATCCATCTTCTTAAGGGCTCATCCCTCTCCTCACCCTAATTTAGCCCTTCGCTCCTGAGAAGGAGCCATCCACCCTTCGTTGACTTTTCCCTCAATTACTGCTGGTTTGACATCTTTTCCTTGGTACTGAGCAGTCCCTCCCTGAACTCCCTCACTCAGAATTTGAATTATTTTGCATTCAATGACTTTTCGGCTTTTGATTTAACATTTAACAGCATTGCCTGTCAGCCTCCCCTCCTTCCCTTCCAAATGCTGAAAGAGAACTCAGAGCTTTCCCTGCTGAAAGTCATAACACTGCTTAGAGCAGAGTTTTGCTTAAATCAGAACACAAGCTTGACTGGTTTCATCCAGCAAAGGGGCAGAGACAGAGGGGGCGGGTGGTTAAAGCTCTTTATTTGCCTTCTTTCAAGTCTTTAATATGGCCACACATGCACACACATGCACGTGCACACACGCATGCAGACACGCACATGCACACACACACATGCATGCATATGCACATTCACATACACATGCACATACACTCACACACACAATGCACATACACATCACACACACATGCACACACACATGCATGCATATGCACATTCACATACACATGCACACACACACACATGCACATACACATCACACACACATGCACACTCACACATGCATGCATATGCACATTCACATACACATGACACACACACACACACACAATGCACATACACATCACACACACATGCACACTCACACATGCATGCATATGCACATTCACATACACATGCCCACACACACACACGCACGCACATGCACATACACATCTCACACACACACACACACACACACACGCACATACACATCACACATGCATGCATATGCACATTCACATACACATGCACACACACTCACACACACACACACACATGCACATACACATGCACACCCACATGCATGCACACACAGGCACATGCACACATATACACACACACATGCACATCAGTTTTTAAACTTTATTTTGGGGGACTGTGTGTGTCAGGGATTGTCAAGCTTTGTCCTGCATAGAACACAGATATATAGCAGAACCCCAAGGATGGAACAAATTAATCTCTCAGTGGAGAAGAATCCGCAGCAGGGTCTTCCCAAGATTGTTGCAGGACAACTCTTACTTAAATTGAAAAAATAAATAAAGTCCAGAGGAGAAAGCACTCCATGAAATCTTGCTTTCAGAAATCTATCTAGACTCTGAAACTGACCAGGAAGAATACAGAATGGTCTCATAGACAGGTGACTGAAAGATCCTTGAAAAGAATCAGTGTGAGAAAGTTCAGTCACAAATCTAGGAAGAAAGAATTTAAATTGCACTCAGAAGGTAATAACATCAGAGTTTTTATTAAGTTTCAATAATCACGCACAGCACTGTTCTGATCAACGCCATGAATCAACAGGGAAATGCAAAATCAAACAACAAGAAGCTGCTTCAATGTGTCTGCTCAAATTCCTAACCTGGAACCCAAGCTTTCTGGAGAGAGGTCAGCAGGGTCAGTAGGCTGAGTGAAGCTAGAGGGGATGGTTTGTGTGTTAGGGGCACAATGGAAACTAAGTGTGTTCTTCATGATAAGAACAATGATAGTTAGGACTCTCTACCCCACATACTCTAGTGTACCTATCACTGGGCTTTACATTTGCATATGTAAATGTTTTTATCTATGTGTGTGTGTGTGTGTGTGTGTGTGTGTGTGTGTAAAATCAACACCCGAGCAAATCACCCCAGGATTAGAAGCAGTGGAATGTAGAACAGCTATAAAATGTTATATCACATTTCAGGACACAGACAAAGAACACACAAAGACTTTTCTATCTGCAGAGACACAACATAGGCTAGGGGGGATTTTAGCTAAGTTTGCAAAACTTCTTAAGAGTTTATCATATCAAAGGTTATTAGACAAACTGATTTGAAAATGTTCAGGTAATTATGTAAAGACATATAGGAAGTAAAAAGTAATTGTGAAAATGAGGTATTGGTATAACAGTAGAGACTGTTTTGCAGAACAGAATGGGCAATCTACACACGTCTGGTCAATTGGCTTTTGATAAAGATGCTAAGTCACCTCAGCACAGGTCCGTGATTCTTCAGTGAACAGTGCTAATAACTTGATAGCTCTCGCAAACAAACCAGGTCAACCCAAGATACAGTTACTATTGCTAAGAACATGTCCCATGACCAAGGCAACTGTTAAAAGAAAGCATTTAATTGCTGGCTTGCTGGCTCAGAGGGTGAGTCCACAACAGTCATGGCAGGGAGCATGGCAGTGGGCAGGCAGGCATGGTGCCAGAGCAGAGGTGGAGAAGTTCTAAACTTCTCTCCTTATCTCCGGTAACTTATCTCCAGTAACTGTGGACAAAGCTCTGAAACATCTGAGCCTATAGAGACCATTCTCATTCAAACCACCACATTCCATTCTCTGTCCCCCCCCCCATGCTTGTAGCCACATGGTAAAGCAAAATGCATTCAGCATTCAGCCCAACTTCAAAAGTCCCATAGCCTTTCACCGTCTCAAGACTGCTTCAAGGTCCAAACTTTCTTCTGAGACTCAGGGCAATCTCTTAACTGTGACCCCATGTAAAAGTAAAATCAAATAATGGATCATATGCTTCCAACATAGAATGGCACAGAATAGGCATTACCATCCCAAAAGGGAGGAAAGGTAGCATACTGGACCAAAGCAAGACTGAAACCCAGCAGAGCAAACTCCAAACTCTACATGTCCATGACTTAGGGTGCAGGGTTTATTAGACGACTTCTCAGATCTCCTATTCCTTCCCACTTTGCTGACTGCAACACACGTCTCTCACTTAGGCAAGTTCCACTCCCCAAATACAGCTCCCTTTGGCTGGTATCCTATAGCTCTGGCATCTCTAGCATCGAGGGGTCTCCAAGGCATTCCACTCCAAGGCAGTGGCCTCTCTGGGCCTCCGTGCAGGGACTCCCCTGCCACATTCCTGGCCTCAGCAGCTTTCCTTAAGCACAAGGGAAGTTTCCATAACCATTTTATTTCTGTGTCCCTCTTGATAAAACCAAAACCACATGGCTGAAGCTGCCAAGCTCTGCTGCCTGCTTAGGCTGAAACCTGGCCCACTCTGTGGCTTACATTTGCATGAGTTTTGACTTGATGCTTCCTAAGCAGAGAAAATCTAAGTTTACTCCCTTGTTGGGCTGTGGGATTAGCTGGGTGGGGTCTGGCCCTGAGGACACTACTCTCTCTATTTCCCCTAGCATCAAGCCTTTCTTTAAACTTCTTATCTGAAGCACAAGAATCTCCCAAATTACTTTTCTTGGTGCTCTTTTTCCCTCCAACTGTACAGTTTGTATTTCTCTTTGCCCCATTTGCTCTGTTTTGTAGAAGATCTGCACAGAGCAATCACTAACAACCATGTAACATGGTCAATACTGGTCTTGAAGTCTCCTCTGCTAACTAAATTAGTTAGGAACTATGGCCTCAGGCAGATCTTTTTGGACAAGGGCATAAAGAAGTCACATTCATGACCAAAATATCTCGAGAATGGTTTTCAGTGTTATTACCCCCTAAAACATCTTAAGTTGGGTCTCTGCAGTCCACATTGCTCTCAGACCTACTGTCTTTCATTCTCCTACAGCCCATTAATCCTGTTTAAGGTGGTCAACTGCTCTTCTAGTCCAAAGTAACAGCCTCCCATAAACAACCTTCAACAAACATCATGATCAGGCCTGTGACAGCAATCAATACTCCAGCCCTTGGTACCAACTCCTGTCTTAATGACTGTTCTACTGCTATGAAGAGATATCATGACCAAGGCAGCTTATAAAAGAAAGCATTTAATCAGAAGCTTGTCTATGGTTTCAGAGGGTTAGTCCATGATAACCACGGCAGGAAGCATGACAGCAAGCAGACAGGCATGGTGCTGGAGCAATAGATGAGGGCTACATCCTGATCTGCAGGCAGCAGGCAGAAAGAGAGACACTGGGCCTGGCATGGGCTTCGGAACTTTCAAAATCCCACTCCCAGTGACACACCTCCTCCAACAAGGCCACACCTCTTAATTCTTCCCAAACAGTTCCACTAACTGAGAACAAAACATTCAAATATATGAACCCATGAGGGCCAGTCTCATCCAAAGCACTGTATTAATCAGAGTTCTCTATAGTAACAGAAATTATAGAATAAATGAACACACACACACACACACACACACACACACACACACACACACGGGGGACTTATTAGAATGACTTACAGGCTGTGGTCCAGCTAATCCAACAGTGGCTGCCAAATAACAGAAGTTTCAAGAATCCAGTAGCTGTTCAGTCCACAAGGTTGGATGTCTCAGCTGGTCTCCAGTGTGCACTGGAATCCTGAAGAAGTAGGCTCTGACACCAGCAAAGGAACAGATTTACTAGGAGACAAGAGCAAGCATGCAAAGCTCTGATGCCAGCAAAGGAACAGATTTACTAGGAAAGAAGAGAAAGCAGGCAAAGAGTAATGCTTCCTTCTATAGGCTTCCAGCATAAGGTGTGGCCCAGATTAGAGGTGGATCTGATGGGAGATGTTATTCTGTAAATATTTTTCTCATACTGGTTAATTAATAAAGCACCGTTGGGCCAATGAGATAGCAAGATAGGCGGGGCTAGGAGACAAGGAGGAAAGAGGAAGTGGTAAGGAGAAGTCAAGATGTAGACCGGGGAGGAAGAAAGACGCCGGCCAAAGCTCCCCGATATGATGACCACATGGAAACACTTAGATAAGTAGAAATGTGTTAATAATTAAGACAGAGCTAGCCCATTAACAATAATAGTCATTGGCCAACAGGATTGTATCAAATACAGAGTCTCAGAGTGTTATTTGGGGCCGGCGCAGGCTGGCAGGCTGGCGGAAAACATACAAGCTACAGACCAGATATCGCGATTTAATAAGGATCAGGATAAACAATTAGGCCGAATAGATGTTTATTAAGGGAGAAATAACTCACAACATAGGCAGATGAACGCGGCGGGTTCCACCGGATCCTAAGCCTTCCAGCGTCTACCACCAAAATGAGCGGCCGACCCTTTCCCAGCCTTTTCCCCCAGCTCACTTCTGGCCCTGTCTCCGCCCCCAATGGGCATGGCCTAAGCCACAGGTGCACACAAGGAGAAAATCTCGATACAGTGGATCTTCCTACTTCAAATTAAGCAAAGTTCCCTCACAGTTGTGCCCTTCCATTTAGGGGTTTTTAGTTTGTTCCAGAAGTAGTCAAGTTGGCAACCAAGAGTGGCCATTACAAACACCACATAAAGCTGTACAGATCTGAAAGAAAATCTCGGTAATTTTGAATTATTAAGTAGGAACCCTGAAAGACGAAGTCAGTGAACTAGATTTCATTAAAATAAAACAAAAACGTTTGTTCATGAAATGACACCATGAAGATGCAATGAGCAGGGCCCAGGTTGAGAGGACAATGTTAAGGGAGAAAAGGGGAATTTCACAAAAATACAACTAGGAAAAGCATGTGAGAAAAATTATCTTCTTTGTCAGGGAGATAGGAAATGAAATTACAAACAGATGCTACCATGAGTCCATGAGAGAGACCAGGATGAAAGAGCTAGAAAGACAGATTGTCACAAGGCCAAGGGCCTTTCCATCAACTCAGCACTTCTCTTAAAAGTGTAGATGAAGTGACCTCAGGAACCAGTTTATTGTACACAGACCTGTGCATAATTGTTGTAGCAACTGTATTTATAATAACCTAAACTAGGAAGAACCTACATGCCTATCCATGGGTTAATAAGTGAAGTATGCTATGTGAAATACTACTCAGGAATGAACAGGAATGGGCTATTTATATATACAGCAACATAAGTGAATCCCCCACGTGCTTAGACTGAGCGAAGAAACTAACCCAGACAAGGAATTGTAACATATGATTCCAGCTATATTGAATTCTAAAGAATGCGAACTAATCTAAACTAAAATAGGTCAGTGGTTTTTATGAGAACAGCAGGAAATGGGGATCAATTACAAAGAAGTCAAAGAAACTTAGAATGATGAACAGTGGCATCTTAGTGGTGGTTTATGAATATACCTGTCAAAATCCATCAGATAATATGCTTTTAAAAAGTTTTATTTTATTTTTAATGTTTGTTAATTATTATTTTCTTAAGAAAAACGCTTTACTGTCTAGGGCCTTTCTTTTTCTTTTTTTCTTTTCTTTTTTTTTTTTTTTTTTTAAGTCCTTACAAAGTGAGCTTTGAGGAGGGGGAGAAACTGGGCACTTCCGTTGAACCCAGGTGACGTTTTCTCCTTGTTGCCTTTTTTCCCCTTCACCTTGTTCAGGAGCCATCTCAGCTCTTACAGTGCTCAATATGCTCGATCCACACACTAAGTCTCTTGGCAAGAGTCTTGCCACTAACTTGCTTGTTTACAATGATGCCCACAACATGGTGGGTGACGGAGACACTTCCAGTTTTGCCATGGTAACCCTGACGCTCCTTTATGAACAGTGCCCAGTCCCTTCTTGTGCTGTCCGTGGCCAAAGGAGTAACTCCATGTTTCCTAAAAAGCCTAGAAAACAAACAGTGTGTTCCCCTCCTCTCTCCCCTTGTGTGTGTTGCTTTGAGGAGTTTCTGGATGACAGCTGCCACCGGTGAAAAGGACAAGTGCAGTTTGTCATGCAACAGTTATAGCTCTTGATATTTGCAAGTAAAAATCCAGAGGACGTTCGAGGTTTGCACTAAGTTTTTTGTACAAATGAATGTATTTTACACTTTACAGGACTGACAGCAGACTGAGAGGATTCTTTACACCAATGCTGAAGTGGTGAGTGCTTCTCTGGCCTGCACTAGAGCACTGGTTATTGGGTGACTGGCACCTTTGGTCTTCCATCTGTACCCTCATCCCCACTGAGCCCATGAAACCTTCTTTGTGACAGTGGCTGGGGAGGACCTCAGTCAGATAGCCAGAGCTCCGCACAGAAGCATGATGGTGGTTCTGCGGACTTTCCAGCTCATCATGACAGATGAAGTCTCTTGCATAAGGCATGGGCTCTATGAATCATAACCCAGTATATAACGGATTAGGAACGACACCTGACTTAGGCTGAATCGCTGCTCATAGCCCAGCAATCTGCTCAAAAAAGGGGCAGCTCCCTGAATCTTGTTCTAACTGTAAGAATCAGCAATGTCAATCAGTCAGCATTTTCCAGGCTCTCTCTTAACTTCACCGAAGACAGAGGTGACGAAAAACAGAGGCACTGAGAGAGAGTGAGCAGCATCAGAGTGCAGCCTCAGCTTGGGGATCCATGAGTGCAGGACAGAGGGGTCTCCCATCACTCAGAATGTGGGAGGGGGTGAGTTCTCAGAGACTCCGAACTCTAAACACTAGTAAGCAGAACTTGCTATCATTATTCTCCACAGAAGAAGAACATTTAACTTTTTGTTTGTTTTGTTTTAGAGAGTTTATTAGAGGATTCATAGGTAGGAGCTTAAGGGGGAGGGGGCTATGCCATCTAGTTAGACATGGAAGTCAGCTAGATGGTGGACAACCCCACAGTGGGGAGGAGAGGTTTGGGAATGAGTAAAAAAAACCCAAATACCAGAGAAAACATATGTAAGCTCTGGCAAGCATCCGGATCATGGGGAGACAGACAAGAAAAATACAAACTTATGCCTTCATGAGTCCCCAAGGAGGCTTGTGCAGACATGCTGGGTGCAGGAATTTGGGGAAAGGAAAAGTATAGTGTGTCATTAAAGAGCTGAGTATTTCTCCCACCTCTTTAATGTGGCTTAAGGTTAAGCTGTCTTCCAAGAGGCAGTCCTTTTACCAGGCTGGCCCAAGTGGATTAACTTAATTATGAGATGACAGAATGGCATGTGTGCACCCGTGGTAGATTCCATTCTTTTGTCCAGGAGTTAACATCTTCCCTTCAATGCTACTATAACAGATATTTCCTTTTATCTCTGCCTGGACACCGTGGAGGGTTCTGTGACCCATAGCCCATGCGTTGATCTCCAGGGTTTAGTAGAACATATAACCACCCACTGAATGATTTACAAAACAGGCAGGCATCCTTTTCCAGCTCTAGAAGCCAGAAGTCTGCCGTAAAGATTTGTGCAGGACTGTGTTTCCTCCAGAGACTATAAGGGACCCCCCATTCCCGTCTCCCCTTTAGTTGCTGGGGTTGGCAATCCTTGTCATCTCTTGGCAACAGATTTGTCAACTTTTGCCTGTATCTTCAAATGAATTTCTCTGCTGTGTTGCCTATATCCCCGAATCTCTTCCCCTTTATACCAATCATGTGACAATAAGGACCCTTCTCAATCTCTTGATAACATCTACAAAGACTCTAATCCCACATAAGGTGATGTTTGTAGGTATAGGGGTGGGGTGGGGTGAGATGGGGGTGTTAGGACTTGGACATACCTTTTCTCTGAGGCACAGTCCAACCTGTGGGGGGGGGCTGGAGTGAAGTGGGTGTAGACTGACTTAAAGGGGGTGAGAGTGGGGGAGGTAGCAGAAGGTTTAAAGGAATCTTACAATATTCACAAAATAATTGACATATTCATGAAGTAAGGTGAATTATTCTCCCCTCCCAAATCATAGGGAACCAAGGAATTTCTTCCCACCATCTTGAAAAGTTCACAAGGGGTGTGTGTGTGGGGGGGTAAGTATTATTATAAGTCAAGTGGCTATGGCATCAAATGAAACCAGGGTCTTTTGAGTACAGGCTAGATCATTCACTAGAGCTTCTGTGAGGGATTAGGGAAATGCCCAGCTATTAGTTCCCACACCACAAGAAGAACCTGACTGCAGCTTCTCAGATGGTGGCCATCTGAGACAGTTCCCTTGGTTCCCAAGTCTACCTGCCTGAATGGAGACACAGTTGGCAACACTCAGTTACAGTCTGATCCTTGACTGCCTGGTCTCAAACCAACAGTAATCACAGACACCTTTCTTCTCTTCTTTATATGAGTGTGTAGATGTTTCCGTGTGTGTGCATGCATATCCGTATGTCCAAGCAGAGGCCAGAAGTCACCCTCAGGTGGTCTTCCTTCAGAGATGTCCACCTTGTCTTTTGAGCTACAGTCTGTCATGGGGACCTGCACCTCACTGGTTAGGGTAGGCTGGCTGGTCACCATGCCCAGGACACACGTGTCTCCTCTTCCTCAGGCTGAGGTGACAAGTACACAGACCACACGTGTCCCTTCACAGGGGTCTGTCCTCCCGCTTCTATGAAAAGCATTTTATTGACTGATATTTCCCCAAGCCCCTCAGACATTTTCTCCTGCAAATTTGTTTGACCAAGACAAAAATTAAAAGCTTTCAAATGTAATGTTACAAGAAAAGTATAAACTAATAAAGAATGATGGCAGCACATTCATATATATTTACATACAACCAGATACACATAAACACACACAGGCAAACACAAATATGCACAGCACATACACAAGCATACACACATGCATAGACATACACACAAACACGTACATACACACAAGCACATTTTCTACACATATATACCAACACATACATACACACAAACACACATGTATACACATACACTCATATACCTACCCACCTACAATACACATGAATATACATACATTCACATAAGCACACACATGCCATACAAACATACATATAATCACATACATACACATATATACAAGCACACAATAGACATACACATGCATACATACACACACACACACAATATATATATATATATGCACATCCACACACATACACACCTGCTTAGACATATGCAGACACATGCACACATACGTACATATGCACATACAAACACACATATAATACACACATGCACACACATACACATAATAAAACAAAGCCATGAGAGCAGAGATGTTCATGTAATGATGGCCTTTATTCATCTGGCTTGCTCAGAAAGCTCCCTGAGAAGCCCGCTCTATAGAACACCTCAGAATCTTCTTTCCAGAGGCAGTAGTGGTGGCTCTATCACCTTCCTCATTGAGAAAGGAAGGCCCATTCCCCAATGCATGTGCTTATGTCTTAGACCCACACAAAACAGACATGAGTCCTCCTCTGGGGCCAGCCCAGGGGCAGTGGCAGACCAGAAAGCAGAAGGGAGGGTGGGTGCAGTGACGTCACTGTGACCCTGGTAAGCATGTCAAAGCATGAAGTTTCCTTTCCCTGAGTCACGAGGGATGTAATTTTTACTTTCTCTGAGGAACAAATCTCTAGCTTTGTAAAGATAGTAGGCACCTTCCCATGAAACCTTCCATCACCATGGCAACCAAGAGAGTGCCATTCTCCAACTCAGAAGGAGCTGTGTCCTGAAAAGTGCGGAACAGCCAGCGTGGGTCCTCTGCCTTGGCAAGGTGACCACAGTCACTTAACAATGCTCTTTATAAAGCAGGGTTCCCTTAGAGATGGGGTTCCCTGCCCTCTCAACTCTGCTTCTCCTCTTGTTAATGGAGCTAAGAGGGTAGCACAGAAAGCACTGTGTGGAGTGTTAAGTACTTCCCGGTGGACATCCCTTTCTCTACACCCCAGTAGACCCTGTGAGGGTGAGGCCTTGCTCCTCAAGAACGCATCCCTCCCAGGCCCTGTGGTGCTTCCATTTTATTCTTGGTCCCTGCGTGACCCTGGAAATCAAGGGTGATGATGACAGATGAAACGGGGGAAGGGACCCATGAACTGGAAGAGCATTGGGGATGCTGCATTCCTTGCTGTTACCTGAATTTGGGGCTGTAAGGACAAGAAACGAGAGACGTTCTTCTGTGTTGCATCACTTTCTATTTGTTTTTTCAAGTTTCTTTTTTTCATGCAATGTATTTTGATCACGGTTTTCCCTCCCCCAATTCCTCCCAGATGCTCCCCACTTCCCTGCCTACCCAACTTTATGTTCTCTCTCTTTGAAAACAAAACAAGAAATAAAAAACAAACAAGCTGGCTATGGCGTCACAGGCAGGAGGAGCGGCCATGGCGGAGGCAGTGGTGGGGCTGGTGGCAGCCTCAGCTGCAGGACAGGCAGCAGCCGAGCAGCCGAAGTGGTTGTTGGATAAGTGGAAGATGGATGATGAGCCTGTAAAAATTGATGGGTGGGATGGATCAGCTGGAAATATACAAGTGTGTGGAGAACTTTGGTCTAACTGGTGGTTGCCTCGCCATCTGTACCGTCTGCCCCTTTGCCTCAGTGGCTTTGATCTGGGATTACATGCACCCCTTTTCAGACTCCAAGCCAGCTCCGGCTTTGTGCACCATACACTGTTTTGTGATGGTGTTGTTTTCCTTAAGATGCATTTTTGTAAAATCCAAGCACTCTTTTTCCTTTTTCATTTAATAGTACTTTATTTGGTATAGCTTTGTGCCGTGCAACATTTGAACGCTCAGCTCTTAAGAAGCCCTAACCTTGCTGGGTAGTGGTGTTCACCTGCAATCCCAGCTCTTGGAAGGTTGAGGAAGAGGGGCTGAGTTTGAAGCCATCCTGGACCGTAGACCCAGGTCTTGTCTTGGGGAGTGGGATTGTTGATTTGTTGCTGACTTTGTGTTAATCCTTGCTTTATCAACTATTTCCTTCAATCCAGGATACAACTTTTTTGGTTTTTTTGTTTTTGTTTTTGGTTTTTTGGTTTTTGTTTGTTTGTTTACACAGTTAACCTCTTTAAACATCTATTTTTTAAAAAAAATTATTATTTTTTTTCTTATTTTGCATATTGATCCCAATTCCCTCTCCGTCCCTCCCTCTCTTCCACCCTCCCATGCCCCAACCACCACCCTCCCTTCCCATCCGCCCCCACTCCACTTGTAGGGTGATGCCTTCCTGGAGGGACCATCTAAATCTGTCAAGTCATTTGGAGTAGGGACTAGGCCCTCCCTCCTGTCTCTAAATTAAGGGAGTATCCCTCCATGGGGGATGTGCTCCCGAAGTCCTCTTGTGCAACAGGGATACATCCTGGTGCCACTGTCAGAGGTCCCTTAGACTGCCCAGGCCTTCTAACTGAGACTTATGTTCAGGGGGGTCTGAGTTGGTCCAGGGAGGAATAGACTAGAGAAAAAAAAAGAGAGAGAGATTATAAAAGAGGGAGCCATTACAGGTTTCAAGAGAAAATTGACTCTAGAGAAATGTCCAGAGACCTACCTACAAGACTGACTCCAACTAACAATTTGAGCAACAGTGGAAAGGCTACCATAAATGCCCTTCCCTGATAATGAGGTTGATGACTAACTTATCCACCATCATGGAACCCTCATCTAGTAGCTGATAGAAACAGAAGCAAACACCCACAGCTAAGCACTGAGATGAACTAGAATCCAGATACAGAGAGGGAGGACAAGACCAGGCTGCAGAAACCCACAGAGACAGATGACCTGAACAAGGAGGAGCTAATGGGCCCCAGACTGATAGCCGGGAATCCAGGATACAACTTCCTGTGTACGACAGCCTTTCTTTACACACCATTTTTGTGGGTGTATATATTTATTTGGCTTGGGAAGAATTGTTTTTAAAAATACAAAATAGCTTTTTAACTTGTTTTAAATAGACTTGCCTATTACATTTTGTGCTCTTAACCAATTAAAGAAGCCAGTGTCATTTTTAGTTTAATATTCTCTGTTTTTCACTAGTATGTTTCTGTTGATTTGTTTGTGCCCTTTATTAACTGCTATTTTGTAAAATTTGCTTCAATAAATGAAAGAAGATGTGAAAAACAAAACAAACAAGAGACTAATAAGATAAATAAGATAAAAATGCCAGAACAAAGCAAATTAAAACAGAAAGTCTACAAAGATGCTGGGTTTCATTTTTAGATTTATTTTATTTTATGTATATGAGTGTTTTGCCTGCATGTATGTATGTATGTATGTATGTATGTATGTATGTATGTATGTATGTATGAGCACCGCATGCATGCCTGGTGCCTCCAGAGGCTGGATATCCTCTGGAACCAGAGTTACAGATGGTTGTAAGTCATCATGTGGGTGCTGGGAACCAAACCTGGGTTCTCCATAAAAACAACAAGTACTCTTAACTGCTGAACTGTCCCTACAGCACCTGGAATTTTTTTATTGTCTCCTGGGACAGCTAACTTCACATTCATATTGAGTAATTCCCAATCTGGAATGCCTGTGTAAAGAGTAGAGAAGTCCAGTTGTTTGTTAGGAGAAAAGTTAAATAAATATATTTGTATTAGAAAAGTGATCGTGTTGGCTTCTTAGCTGCCTAGTGAGAGATTTCAAACACGCACTTACCACACATACCTGCAGTTGGGATATAACTCTGTACTGGTTTGTCAGTTCCTATCAAACTTTGTAAAAATTCAGTGTGTGTGTGTGTGTGTGTGTGTGTGTGTGTGTGTGTGTGTGTGGTATATGTGTATGAATGCACAAGTGTGTGGGTATGTGCACAGAGCCAGAGGGGGACATTGGGTGTCAGGTTCTATCTTCCTATGCTTTATTCCACTGAGACAGGGTTTCTCACTGGACCTGGAGCTATGCTGGCGGCTCAGCAACCCTGGCCATCTGTCTTCACCTCCTTCTCCTCAAACCTCACAGCACTGGGGTTCCAGGCATGTATCTGGAAGTCTAACAATCGAGTTGCTATGCTTACACAGCAAGCATTCTTACAGTTTAGCCAGCTCCCCCAGCTGACATTCTGTGCATTTTAACCCAAATTCCATTTCTGAGAGCTTACTTAAAGGAAATAATGAAATGTGCATATAAACATTTATTAATATAGATAGCACCTTTGAATCATCTATTTTAAATAGAAGTTAGAGGACATATGTCTCTACCAAGTAAATGATTGCCTATATCTGTGGTAGACTATTAGATACATACTTAAAGCTATATTCCTGGGACTACTTACAGATATGGAGGAAAATACAAAGTTATACAAACTCATAATCTATACTAATGTTAGTCTCTGGCTTCCCCTGGCAGGAAGTAATTCATGGGTGGATGTATTTAGCTCAGTGGCTGAGCACTTGCCTAGCACACAGGAAACCCTGGACTCAGCCCCAGAACAGCCTATAAATAAAGTTAGAACAGATCAAGTGTCTTAAGTACTTGTGACAAAAAGAATATTGCATGCATTCAGAAAGCAGCAGTTATGGGCTGGAGAGATGGCTCCGTGGCTAAAAAACACTGGTTGCTCTTCTACAGGACCTGAGCTCGGTTCCCAGCACCACATGTTGGCTCAAACCAGCTGTTTCTCCAGTTCCAGGGGACCCATAGCCTTCTTCTGGCCTCTGTGGGTATCAAGCACACACATGCAGGCAAAACATCCATGCACATTAATTAAGTCTATGGGAGGAAGAGAGGAGGAACACACTGGGTTTTCCCCACTCACAATTAAAACATCCATTTTGACCTTTGCTTCACACCATATACAAAAATAATATAACATGAGCCCAATATACGTGACAAAATAAGTACATACATATAGATTAAACATGAAAACTATGTTTAAACAAATACAAAATCTAACATAAACAAATCTATGTTAATATCTCCAGGGCCAGACAATAGGCAGAACTGTCTTAAATTGAATATAAGAACATCTAACCATAAAGGGAAAAAAAGATAAATTGAGTTTTACCAAGATATATAAAACATCTGCTTATCATAAAACATCATTCAGATGCTAGAAATTGACGCTGTACAAATGAGGAAAATGCTCACAAGCACATATCCAAGAAAAGACTCACATTTAGAATAGACACCAAAATTCCGCTAAAAAGAGGAGTGGAGTGGTCGAAAATGAGAAAAGCTGAGCGAGAATATGTCTCAAAAGGCAAATGCTGAGTACACCTGCGTGAAGGTGTCCAATTTGCATAACTGTAGGGAAGATGTAAATCTGAGCAACAGTGTGGTCCCCTCCGTATCCATCCATTTGAAACAAACTCGACCAGCAGCACCAAGTGACAGCAAGAATGAGAAGTGTGAATTAACTGGAATGTCCAGCCCCCTCTGGTTGGAACAGAGCTGGGTGTGGCTTGGGAGGCTCCTTGGACAGTCCCCTAAAGCTAAGCACAGACTGGGCACCGAGCCCTGTCCTTTCCCCAGTGATTGCCCCAAAAGGAAGTGCGAGCATCTCACAAAACATCCACGTGCAAAAGTGCTCCCAACAGACATGCTTGCAGAGTCCAAAGCTGATGAACTTTTCTGGACATACAACTTTAGAGGAAAGCTACCATGATGATTTCACATTTACTTAACTTGTGGAAAACTGAAAGTCAAATCGCTAAAAGATTGGGGGACTCCAGAGTGCTAGTCCCAGAGGACATGAAGGACCAGGCCTCGGTCATGACTCCTCCCAATGAGCTTGTACCACACATGGCTTCTTAGGGCTCTGCTGAGAGGGATGGTTTCCAGCAAAGCAGAGCATTGTATTCCTGAATAATTGTGTGTTCAGAGAAGCCCATCACAATTTAGAGCTTAATGAAGTTTTCATAGCTAACATGTGGGCAGACACTTCAAAACAAGAGGAAAGTCATTAGCATCGCCAAGCACAGGCCCCAACCATGCTGTGAGACTACCCAGTAGCCGGAAGTAACCATAGGTTCGCTTCGCCTGTTCTTGAACTTTATCTGAAAAGAATCACACAGTCTGTTTTTTGATTTACAATTTTGTTTTTACTCAATGACACTAGGGTCCCCCACCCATTCCTTGTTCCTTTCCCCTTGTCCCTTTTGCTCCCTTTCTGAATGTCCATCTGTATCCTGTCACCCATCCCCTTTCCACACAAAGCCTAGCTGATCACCCTCCAAACCGGTCTGAATCGGTACAACCTCCACCCCATTTGTGGATTTTCCCTTTAAAACTTGATGGAACCTGTAAGGCCTGAGCACATCTCAACCCCACAATCTCTCTCTGTCTCCTCAGTGGCATTGGGGAAGGACAGGCAAGAAACCAAACACCTTCAAAGAACGTGCCACTGGTCTATGTCTGTGGCATAGAGGTCACTTGTCATATTTGTCACTGAAATTCCTTGCCATTTCCAAGTGCCCCACAGTGATGTGTACTAATGCTATCTTTAAAGAAATCTTTGCTAATTAGATGGTAACAAAGCAAAACTCCTTTAAGTCTGAACTCCAAGTTCTTCATATTCCTCTAGGAGCAGAAAAATGTCCCCGCCCTGTCCTGGAGAGGATGCAGAGCCCCCTGGAGTGCTCCACGAGTCTCCTAAAATGTATAGAGAGGCCTGGTTTGGGGTGGGGTGGGGTCTCTAAATGGCATTCTCCGGGAGCGGAGGTGTTTCTGACCTGAAGCGACTTGGGAAAGAGGCAGCATCCCACACAGCTGGGTTTGCTGTGTAGGTGTGTGTCGCTGATGCTCCACGCTCAGCTGCATATTTTATCCATTTTCTGGGGCTCTGCGGGGAAGAGCTTAGCTCAGAGTAATTAAGGAAAAAATGCAAACCAAGAAATAAGCTTTGTTAGAGTTTAATTCACTAAAAGGAGACGAAGTAATAGACAGTGTAAATTGTATTTCAAGACAGAATTGATTTCCAGAAAGGTATCACTGATCAACACTTCTGAAGAAAGGCACCCTGGAAATAGCAAGTGTTTCGAGCAGGCTTGAGTGTACCACCTAGCTGAATGAGAATTCTTGACCCCAGGCCTTTAATCCCTCTCCATTAGTCATCTCCATCTGAGAAAACTTGGTTTTTGGCAAGTAAATTCCAGTGGAGCTTCCACTTGTAAAACAAAAGGTTTACCTCCCCCTAACCTGTAACCCAAGAACTGTTTTAAAGGAGCCCTAAAATTTTCCAGAGGTGAAAAGCAAGAAGTTGATGTGTGGTAGCTTTACATTATGAGAAAGAGAAATGGTGCTCAAAGAGAAACAATAATCTTTTCAGAATTCAGTGTCAACCATGTTTTTCCTGCTCACTTGGTGTGAGAGGCCTCTTCCAAAGCCTGACCTGAGCAGACAAAACATCATTCAGTACAGGGACCATCACAACTCCCCACATAGCTACACCCTTCACAGACTCTACTAGATACCTCCACAGACACCCTGAGGTCACTGGGTTAGTCAGACCCTTGACTGCTGTGAGAAAATCCACAACACACACACACACACACACACACACACACACACACACACACACACACACACAGCACTGTGAGGAACAAAGGTTTATTTTGGCTCCCAGTCTCAAAGATTTCTGTCTATGGTGGGAAGGGGCCAGGCAGAACTGAGCAGCCCACATCCTGACACCAGGAAACAGAGAAGGGTGTGTCTGCAATCACTGGCTCTTCCCTCCCTTCAATTACAACTGGGTCCTCAGGCTAAGCACTGGAGCCACCCACACCCCTTGGTTAATCTTGTCTGGAAAGTCCTCCCAGGCACACCCAGTGTGCTCCGCTAGTCCTCCTAGGAATTTCCCAATCCAGTCAAGTGATAACTAAGGCTAAGCTATCACAGTTACCTCCCATAGGAACCTCCTCCGCAGATGGCCCCCACTCAGACAGGCTGCCTCAGACTTTGCTTACACTTGGTGTCAGGGACAGTCTTACCCTCTCTAACTGATCAGCTCCTCCAGTCAGCCACTGGACCTCGGTTCAGACATTTCTTCTAGAGACTACAGAAATCCTCTGAGCTCTGCTTCCTGTCGTCTCATTTAGAACTTCTCCCATGAATACATTTTAAAAGAACACAAAGAGACAAAAAAATAATTTGTGTCTTATGATGATTTTATAGGAATCTTGTCACTCAGAGTGATGACACAAGTTAGCATTTCTTGAGCACTTATTATGTACCAGACACTGTTCTAAGTGCACAGTGCATATTAAATGCTAGTCCTCACCACAGCGCAAGGAACAGGATGAGTAGATCTATTAGTGTCACAGTTTTGCAGAAGAAACTCAAGTATGGAAAGGTTGAATTACATCATCCCAATTGCACAGAACTGGTGAGTTATTTAATGCAGACTCCAGAATATGCTCTCCTAGCCTTGAGCCCACCCATGAGCCTGGGGTTTGACAGACTCAAACTCAAATATGTCTCCTACTGAACCAATCTCTTCCCCCACTCTGCAGTCCTTTGGGCTCAGCTCAGGAGATACCTGAGAATCCGAAGTCAAAGGGCTGTGTGGTCTGTGACTCTGCTCTTGCTTCTCCATGGGAGCCTATCGATCGATCCCTTATCACAATGACCGGGAGTCTGCTTGCTGGCTTCCTTTCTCCTCACCAGAATTCTGCTTGAGAATGTCATCCCTGTGTGTCTGTGAGGCTTCCTAGCAACTACATCTGTAATGACTCTTACTGCAACCCCTTCATTCACCACCAGAGATCTTTATTTAACTCTGCTGGAATCCAGAACCAAGGAAAAACACTGTCACCATTTGGGCTCAAAGTACCCTTCAGGCCTGTTGTCCTATTTCCTTACATCTGTGTTCCCTGTCCTGAGGAGGATGGTTCCACCAAAACATCCGTCACACTTGTTTATCTCAATTGTTGCCCCATCTAAACCTTCTTGATTCTTGATTGGGAAGTAGGTCACTGGAAAAGTCCTAGTCTAGCACACAAGAGGTACCAATGCCACTTATATAGTTCTTTTCCTGTCTTGTCCTCATTACCACTGGTTTTACTCACACACAGGACACACCAAATGCTCTGCCCCATGCCTACCATTTAATGGCTGTGCCAGCAGGGTCTCACCATTCTGAACCTCCCTAATTCCAAGCTACATGTTGTGCTGCAGATACTTGTGTGCCTGCCATGGACTCCTTGAATGCAAGGTGCTGTGGAATGATCCTTCTGTATGCTGTGTTACTATGATTGGTTTAGTCAACAAGCTGACTGGTCAATAGCTGAGCAGGATAAAGTTAGGCAGGAAAGCTGGGAGAAAGAAGGGTGGAATCACCAGCCAGATGCAGAGGAAGCAGGAGATGAACATACCATGCAACCAACATACTGCTATGTGGTAGAGCATAAATAAGGGATATGGGTTAACTTCAAATGTAAGAGTTAGCTAGTAACAAGCGTGAGCTATCAACCAAGCATTTATAATTCATATGCAGCCCCTGAGTTAGTTTTTTGAGACTAGTGGCCAGGATTGGGAAAGAAACGTCATTTACAGCAAGGATTGTAAGACCCACGAGGGTGTGGTCCCTCACACTCCCACTCAGGAAAGGCGACCCCCCCAAATCACTCACGAGAAGTGGTCTTGATGCAAACACATGAGGTTCTTTATGTTCCAGTATACTGGGGTCATTTGCCGCACACACCATGCAGGGTGGTAGGCTCAGCAATGAACGACCCCCAGCACAGAATTGTGACAGCTTTTATAAGGTTACAACAATGCCCGCGCATGGCGAACCAATCACCTCGTAGCATCCAGTACGGACCAATTAATTTAAAGCATCCAAGCCCGCTCTTAGACCAGGAAGTCTGCTTTCGCACAGGCTTCTGGGTTTGGCAACAAGGCTCATTTCCTGTGTCCATTCACTCCCAGGCTACCGTAAACATTAAAGTAGGTGACCCTCAGCTTGGGACTTAAGACTCCCAGCTTCCTGGGATCACTTGAGAATTAGACTATATTTTTCCATCCTAACAGGATCACATCTTACTCTTCTTCATTCTTGCCCTGGTTAGTTTATGTCAACTTGACACAAGCTAGAGTCATTTTGGAAAAGGGAACCTCAATTAAGAAAATGTTCCCACCTGATTAGCTTATGGTAAAAGCCTGTGGTGTGTCTTCTTGATTGATGATTAATATGGGAGGGCTCAGTTCATTGTGGGTGGTGCTACTCCTGGGCTGGTGGTCCTAACGAGGTTCTATAGGAAAGCAGGCAATTCATAAGGAGCAAGCCAGGCATCAGTACTACCTCAGAGCCTCTGCATCAGCTCTTGCCTCCAGGTCCCTTCCCTATTTGAGTTCCTGTCCTGACTTTGCACAATGATGGACTATGATATGGCAGTGTGAGCCAAATAAATCCTTTCCGCCCCAAGTTGCTTTTGGTCATGGTGTTTCATCAGAGCAATAGAAACACTAATTAAGACAGTCTAACAGAAGTCAATATGCTATCCTGACATGATAGATGTAAAATACATCATTGAAGTTGAAAGCTGAATTCAATCACATTGACCGTAAATAAAAGTTGGCTTGGAACCATCCCATGAGAGCATTTTACTCATTCTTCCCCAGACGTGTCTATAAAAAGCAATTAAAATCCATGTATTTATAAAAATAATATATACTTTCCCATGACAAAGCCAACACATACTCAGACCAAACAATGAGGTAGAAATGAAATTGGGGGGTTGAAATGATGTGTAGCAAGAAGTAGTTGAGTAGTCTGAGATGGAGTCTTTTCAGTGGACTGTACACCTAAGCAATGAAGCAGACACATAAACCCATGGCTGCTGTGGGATATTCATCACAGAGAGAAACATGACAATTAACCACATGGATTTTTTGAGTTTTAAAAAATATATTCAAAAGAAGAGAAGAGCCTGGGATAATATGTACCAAATACAAACATTGGTTATCTCTGAGTGATGAAATTAAGGATAACTTACCTTTTGTTCAAAATATTATTCTAGATTTTCACAATTAGTAAGAACAGAAAAATACTGCATTTTCTTTAGGATTACAGTGATCATGGATAGTATAATTAATTATAGCCAAAGTTCTAAGACATTGTGGTAATCTGAGGGTTCCACTGTGCTCTGTAATTGTAGCTGGATCAAGAACAGCTGTATTTTTTTATTCTGGACACTCTAATAAGTGTACATATGGATGCACATATATGTAATGTGTACATACATTTTCCATTATTTGTCATAACAACACTTCTATCTTTTGTTTTCTTTATAACATATTTCATCTTTTAGTATTAAACAGGTTACTTATTTATTGCCTTTACTGTCCCTATTAGTTACTTTTCTGTTGCTGCGATAAACACCATGACCAAGGACATATCTGAGCTTACAGTTCCAGAAGGAGAGTCCATAATGGTGGAGGAGGCATAGTGCTAGGTAGTCAAAGTAGAAGCAGAAAGATCATCTTCAGCCAAGAACAGGAAGCAGAGAGAGTGAACTGAGCGTGGAGTGAGACTATGAACTCCCAAAGTTCACCCCAGTGACATACTTCTGTAAGCAAGGATTCACTACCTTCCCGGTCAGTGCCACTGGGGATCATGTGCTAAAATATTTGAGTCTATAGAGACCATTTCTTATTCAAACCACCACACTGTTTATACTCCTCTCTGGAACATGGACTAGACTCCTGGAAATAAGAGTATTTGCCTATTTGTTCACTTCTGTGCCCCTAAGTGCCTACCACAGTTCCTGGCTTCTTACACTTGGTAACTTTTGTTACAGGCACACATGAACAACTTTATGACACCTATGACAAATCCCATATTGTTACAGTGAGGTCTGTAAGAGAGGCTAAAGTTTGCCCAAAGCCACAGAGCTGTGAAACAGAGCCAGAACCCCAGATCTCTAAGACGCCAGGAGCTGAGCTTTGAGCTGCTCTCACATCAATTACAACCCACCTGTAGTCAATCTAAGTGAGAGACAGTAAGATGGGGCATGACATCTCGCAGGGATGGTTCCTTCTGACTAATAAGCTAGGAAGATTTGCACATAATACACTGTGTTCCATCTTCTGCAATAGGCACGGAGACAGACATGAGCTTGTTCACATTAAAAGCAGGCGGGGGTTCAAAACTCACAGCAAGCATTCACTGAGTGGAGAAGTAACAGTCGGAGAAATGGTCTTGTTTTATCTCCTTTTTTAGTGCAGGGTTTTGAACCTGGTGCCTTTTGCATGAGTGGCAAGTGCTTAACTGCCACGTTTCATACACAGCCCGGGGTCTCTATCTAAGAAACTGTAAATGTGAGAACTTGGGCAGAAGAGCTAGGAACGCCCCCAAACATGAGATTTTCAGGGGATCCCAGTGCCAATACAGGGAGAATAAGCACAGACAGCTAAACCCAAATGTATCTGGACTTGTAATCACTTGGCTCAGTAATGCCCACCATGAAGATTGTCATCCACTTGACTTGCCCTGACCACAAAACCATCTTCATCAGGCCTAGGGCTTCCAGTGTGAGCATAAGCTAGTTCTCTGGGCTGTGTGGAAGTTGAGAGAAAGGTGGTCTGAGGCGTGTGAAGCCCAGCTTCACACCAGGTCAGGAGGCTACAGCAATGGAGTCTGGGGGCCCCTACAGAGTCAGTCCTTTGACTAGCAAATACATGTTCTTAGCTACCTTGGACATTTGGTTTTATACAAGCCACACAATTGGCATTCTGATTTGTTAAGTTTTCATGGGTTGGTTAACATGGTGAGACCTAAGAGCCATGGCAATTTGGGGAATATTCAAATCTAGCTTCTGGGTCTTCAGTGGGAAAATCAACCCTACACTACAGTGATAATTCTGACCCTGTACCCTTCCAACCCCAATGAGCGCACACTCTGCATACATGCACATACATTAAATAGCTAGACATATTTACACACCAGAAATGTGCACACACTCACTTGCACACATGTATGGAGATTTCTGAGGACCTGCTTGGCCAACCACATGCCTAGCTGACATCTTCATGTCACTTCCCCTGGAACTACAAAAGGGTGCAGTTGCAATGATAGGAACCCTATGCACTTGGATTTTTCCATCTTTGGTGTTCCTGTCTTGTCAGGAAGGTCAAGCAGGCTGTTCAGCACAAATTCAGCCTGGATAGAATGATATATATGGCTTCTCCAGGAGTTCTAAAGCAACCAGGCTGTGGGGGCTGCTCCTTTTGAAGCAGGAAGTGAACAGGGCCACAGGGTTCCTGGACAGCGCTGAGAGGGAGACAATGTGCCTTTTCATGTCTCAGCTTACAGGAGGCCTTTCTGGACCTTTCTCTGCAGGTGCTGAGACCCCACAAAGGCCAGCCCAGGGGCCTTTAGGAAACTCATGTTAAATGTTGAGAAACACAACACACATTTGTGATGTACATCTCTGATGTAGTGATTCCCATTCCCCTCACTACCACAATAAACATCAATAAATGCATTGAATGAACTAAGGGTGGCTTTCCTTTGCCATGTCCTCTTTTTCCCCCTTTTGTAGTTATTTCACACCCTTCCCCTGAAGTTTTTCAGTACATGAATAACATGTTGGCTCCTGCAGAGTGTGAAGGAAGCCTTGAGTGAACATAGAAGGAACAGATGAAATACTAAGAGAATGTGTTTTGTTGACGACATGAACCCAACCATGTCAAGGACCCCAATGCTTTGGATTGTGGGAGTGGAGAAGCCTTCCCTGGGTGAGGCTCTGAGACTCAGAGGGATGGCTGAACCTTCCCCTGGCCCAAGTAACAATGTTGGCAGTGTATGTGAAAACTAACAGCCACAGCTGTCTCCTCCAGGTGACCGTTTCCCCACAGAGACTTCCTGCAGAGATCAGCAAAACCTGCATCCTCATTCAACCATAAACAATAAACTCACCTCCTCGTTCTGATGTATTAAATAAACAGGCTAAGCCTCCACGATGCTGTTGAAGTTCATGCTCTCCACCCAGAGCGAGCACAGCCCACCAGATAAAAGATTTGCTGTAGGTGTCAGTGTGTCCATTCTTTATTTCCTCGTCTTCCCCCCATCCAGTTACAGCGATCCCTGGAGCCATGCCACCTGTCATTTCTCTTTGATGTCTGCATAGAACTGGGGTAGCTCAACACAGCCTCGGAGGTCCACTTGGTCTAACAGATTTTTTAGTCAATCACTGGCTCTGTGAAACACCACTGGAAAAGGTGTGAGGGAGATCCTGAACCATTCGAAGAGGAAACAGCCAAATCCGTCTTTGGGAGAGGAATGACCGTGAGTATGAGGAATAGCTCTAATACACCTTTTAGTTCTGAGAGGCCCAGGACTTGTGCGAGACGAAAGGGGCAGAAAGAAAGAAGACATATTTTGCTCCCAGACCATTATAGAAGATGTCTATTCTAGCGAGAGGTTTGCACATTTTGATGTTTTCTAGATCCACTGTCTGCACTAGGAAAAAAACTCAAGGGAGCAGAAGCTAGAAGTGTGAAGCAGGAATGTTAACTGGAGGGAGCGTCTGTTTGCTACAGCAGGAAGGCAGCTCAAGACCAGATCAGAAAGGACTCTGGACATTCAGCTGCATGTTCTGTGTTCTTTAAAAATGTCCCCTACTGGCTTCAAGTCTTTTTTTTTTTTTTTTTTTTTTTTGTTCTTCTGCCTTTGGTTTTTTGTTTTTGGGTTTTGTTTTTTACATAGGGAAGGAGACATCTGAAATAGAGGAAGAACCAGAGTAAAATGTAACAATGGGCAGGAAATCTAAAAACTTGGGCTAGGAGGCAGAACATAGTATTGCCAGTGCAATATAGAAGGGGACTGATCCTCTAAAGACTGGGAGAATAGAGCATCCTGGGTCACAGCACTGAGAGGATGCTATCACTTTTGGACTTCTTTTAACCATAGAAACCCTCATATCAAGCCTATTAACCCAATGTATTAAAATTTAACACGTGAGCTGAGAAATGAGATGGGGTCTGTATTCATGCCCATTTGGCTTTCCCATTGGATGCTGAGCTAGGCTCCGGGCATCTCTGTGAAGTGTCATCCCACACTCGGAGCCGTTTCCAGTCATGGCTCTAGAACCCACAGCAGGAGTCTGTTGGGTTTGCTGCTGTTTGGTTGGCTTTTTATTTCCTAGTGCATGTATGCGCATGTGCACTAGAGGATATACTGGGGAGGATGTGTCTATGTGAGCACAAGCATACCACACCTGCCATGTGTTTGGAGCTCAGAGGACAGCTTGTCTGAGTTGGTTTTTATTGGTCCTCTCCTCCCACATGTGGGTTCTGGGGAACAAACCCAGGACATCAGATTCAACAGCAAACTCACTAACTGCTGTGCCCTCACGTTGATCTTACAAACGGCATTATTGAAGCACTCTGGCATCTGGACTCAGGACTACAGTACCATACATTTCTAGCAGAAGTTCAGCCACTCTTAATTAAACACGTGCATCTCTGCAGAGCTGCTGACACTTGGACGATGCTATGAACACTAACATCTGAAAACAAGTGACTTTCTACAATCTTGTAACCACTGATCATTTCAGAGCACCAGTGTCGTAGTCTGTCGTAGTCTGTCGTAGTCTGAGTAATAATCACTGGGTACATAATTTGCACTTGGCTTTGGTAGAGCATGGGAGGCTCAGAGAGCTGAGTTTCAAAGGCCAGGGCTAGTTGTATGGCTAGAGTCTCACCACAAACTATCATCACTACCACAAACAAGATTCAAGCTCCCTGGTGGTGATGATTTAAGCCTGGAGACAATGTGAAAACCACAGGAGCCAACAGTGGGGGCATAAAAATTCTTCCACCTAAGCTGTCGTGACCCGTGTGATGCCAAGCTGTCCTTGATATGGTTGTAATGTACAACTTTACCAGAAACAAACTGTCCCATGAGCATGAACAGCTGGGGGCTCAAGAGTTCGCTCAGCAACTGGACACGTGTTGATTTATGGGTAGTGAATGCAGTGGGGTGAGAGGGGACTTCAGAAACCTGTGAGATCTCAAGAACGCTGCCCACTTAAAAGTGATGATGTCTGGTCTTAAGAGCATTGTGTTGGTTTGTGGATTTAGGGGTGACAATATTTCAGCTCTGCTGGGCTTTAGGGACGTGCCACCAGAAAAACTAATAGAAACAGGTTCTACTTTGCTCTATTTTTGATGAAGGATATACCCACTCAGTGTTGCTAAGTGATATGAATGCACACACATGCATGCGCGCACACGAGCACATGCAGAGAAAGAAAGACCACAGCATTATTCCTCCTTTCTCTTCTCTCACAAACTCCTCTACTAATTACATTTTTGCTAAGATGAACTGTCATGCATGTCAGAGCAAGCGTGTGTTTTCATGTATAAAGTGCCCTTCAGGAAACCTCCCACACCCAGACATTGTTACATGCCCACTGCCTTGTTCCCTGTGGCTTCTAGAAGGACCTCCAACTCAAGTGCACCAGATCAGTGTCCATTGGAGCTCCCATCTCTCCTTCCACAGTTCCTTGACTGCCCTTCCTGGAATTACCTGCTATATGAATAGGCAATGCTAGGTTTTAGGTCTACATCTCAAAGAACCCAGACAGACAAATCTTAAAGTCCACGTGACTGCTTATACTGGTATTGTCTCTAAGCTACATTACATCCGCATAGAAAAAAGTAAAAATAAGCATGGTGGCTCATCAGTCAGAACCCAAGACAAACTTTTCAAATCTTGAAAAGGTGAAGATTACATTCACCACAGGCAGCAGGCTGTTCCTCCAGTGTCACCAAGAACCAAGAAAATGAGGTGATGAAGGCTTCCAAGGGGCTCTATAGGACAAGTACAGATCAAAGCTGGGTTTTCTAGCTATTAAAAACACACTTTAAAATGTATCCTTAAAAAGGTAAAATTTTATTCCTCCAATCAATGAGCCACCGAGCATGGAGGCACACACTTCTAATGCCAGCACTCACCAGGCAGAGGCAGGCAGAGCTCTGAGTACGAGGCTAGCCTGGTGAATTCTGAGCTAGCCAGGACTAGATGCTATTTTTTAAAAAAGAAAGGAAGGAGAAGGAAATGAGAGAGAGGAGGAGGGAGGGGGAGAGAGAGAGAGAATAACGGAGAGTATGGTATTAAAAGAAAACCTTAAATATAATGAAGTATTCCCATCACAGACAGCAGGAGAAATCAGCTCTGCACGCCTTCCAGATCCAGCAATTTTGTACACACACTTTCGAAATATTTTGAGAACTTTCAGTATAATATCAAAAAAATAAGTAAGCATATTTATTCATAAAAAGAGATACATAACTCCTGATGGTTGACTTTATGAACAGCTGCACAGGCTCTATGCATTTGAGACTGAGAGCATTTTTATTTAAAAAAAAAAATTCCATGTGCAAAGCTGCCTAATGAGAGCTAATAGTAGCACTGTCCCACTGGAATTCTCCCCACTGTGTCCTGGCCTACACGCTGGACCAAGTTATGTGCAATAAGTTCACACAATAGATTTTATTCTTTAAGATTCTAGCCATTTATTTGGCAAAATGGACATTTCTGATGTCTAGTGCTGGTCTACATTTAAATTTTCAGAGAAGTGGGGCTTACATTCTACACCATACATGATAAGAAAAGAAGTCATTGTAAATTTAGATCAGCTAAAACATTTTCTGTAATGACTAGGACTCATTTTCCTTGAGTGAAGCAAGGTGACATTTTTCTTGTGGGAGATATCTACGTCTCTTTGTCACACGAGATGTGGCACTGACCTTCCCTCCTCTCTGATGTGGCTACTGGGGGATTTGTTTGACCAGTAAGAGGCAGAAGTCCATTTGTCTGGTTTTGGTTCCCAGGTTAAGTATAAATCCCTTGAATTTAGGAAACAACTCCAACTGTGACCGAAGGGTGGAGGCTGCTTTGCACCCTCCCCACTCACACACTGCTCCATAAGGTTATGGGGTCCCTGGCTGTCCTCACGAGCTGACCGTGGCACCCCTAGCTATCCGTAGTGCGGGTGTGTGGGAGACCATCTCAGTAACACACAGCACCCGAGAGAAAGAATGACAGCTCTCCACCCCAAACTTGAATTCTTACAAACTCTGACCGGCCAGCATCACTTGTGCCTGACAGAATCCGGGGGCTCTAAGCCCAGATGCAGAGTACATTTCCCAGGCTTCTCCAGGGCAAAGGCAGGATGGACACCCTCACTGAATCTATGCCTCACGATGAAGAGCAGCTGTCCACTCTCGGCATTTATAAATAGAAGTCTCTGGTTGGTGTAGTCCAGCAGGATGCCCACTCTGGCTGGACGCTCAGTCGCATGTACCTCGCTCACGAGGCCGCTATAGAAAAATGTGTACCTGAAATGAAACAGCATGAGAAATTTAATTTATAAAATCTTAGGAAACCCTTAAGATTTGGTAAGAAAATCACTTGGAAGCAATCAAGGCCTCACTTTGTTAATCTAGTTCAGTGGTGAGTTGCGATAATGTTGTCATCCTAAGTACATTCGCTGGAGTGCCTCTAGACGCTCAAATGCGTAGCTCATCCAGCGGAGGTGTTTTAATCATTCTGCGCCTTCTGTATTAGGGGGCAGTCCCAGAATAACCAGCATGTGCCTCCCTGTGATTTCCCCCCACGTTCTAGTTCTTTCCCAGCTGCCCACATGTTTCAACTGCCGCATTCATGGTGTGTCATTCTCTTGAATAAACTCTTTTGGCTGCCATGTATTTAAACAGTACTGTGGGCTTGCCTTCCATACAACGCTTTCTTTTCACATTTTTGAAGCTTTAGAGGTAACTTACATAAGGGCCTTTGTGAAGTTCAAGAGCAATGCCGCTAGTTCTCGCCAACTTCAAGCTTTGAATTAGCACCCCCACCCCACCACGCCACGCCCAGACCCATTTCCCCTTTTATCACTAAGTTTTCAACAGCCAGAGGGTGCCTTGGTGTCACTCTCCAATACAAGCACATCCCCCGTGAGCGCTGTGCAGGCAGGTCTGTGTACCGTGTTCCTCTCTGGGCCCTCTGGGGGTGTAGGGGCAGACATGCCATCAGGGATGGGCAGGACAGGAGTGGGCGGAGAAAGCTCAGTAGATGGAGCCACAGGAAAAGAAGGAAGCAGCAGGACGGACGGACAAGGAGATGGGAAAGAGCAGTCGCCAAATGCCGGGCAGGTTGGAGAGGACACGGGACACTAACAATAGGTCTGGGTAGTGTGTTCAGGGAGACAGAGATCCTAGGCCAGTCAGTTCCAGGGTCCCGTGGGTATTAAGAATTGGAATTCTGGGTGACTTGGTTGAATAGAGACCAGCAGTCCCAAATAGGGACAGTAGCCACTAACTAACTACATCTGGCCACTTAAACATTTAACAATGTATAAACCAGATTTTCAGCCTTACCTGCCACAGTTGTCAAGAACAGCTGTGACACCATTTTTCTATTATTGTAGCAGGTACTATTGTGTAACCCAGGTCTAGAGCAGCGGTTCTCCTAATTAAAGGGTCATAATGCTGTGACCCTTTAATACAGTTAGTTCCTCATGTTGTGGTGACCTCCAACCGTAAAATTATTTTCATTGCTACTTCATAGCTATAATTTTGCTACTTTATACATTGTAACATTATCTGTTTTCTGATAGTCTTAGGTGCCCCTGTGAAAGGGATGTTTGTGCCCCTGGGGGTCAGAACCCACATGTTAAGAACCACTGGTCTAGAAGGTTCTGAATGACCCAGTGAACTGATGCACTTCACCTGTGGATTGACAAGTCCCTATTCCCAGAAGGTCAATCACCAATCAGTCCCAAGGCAATCTCCATCATGGAGGCCAGAGGGAAAGACATCCCTTAAACTGTTGACTCCACTAGTCCCACAGGACCTGGAGTACATCCCCACTTCTGCACACCAACTCCTCATTTTCTTAAGTGAGGGCACAGATGATTATCTCAGACCCTTAGGCTTCTGTGCTATGACCCTGGTCACCAGCCTGTGCTATGGCCCTGGGGGCTTCTTTAAGATGTGGAATTTCGTGGAAGAAGTTAGGCCACCAGGGAAGCTCTTTGAAGGGGGTAATGAGACCATGCTTCCTTCCTTTCTTTTTACACACCAAATTATGAGGCAGTCTTCCTCTGCCATGCGTCGTCACCACCATGGTCCAGTGTGCTGTCACAACCAGGCCAAGTCACTGGGAAAAGAGGCCCTGATCTAAAAGGAAGCATTCCTCTGCTTCATGTGGTCTTGCTTGGGCATGACCTCATTCCCCCATTTGCCTGCTCCTATTTGGGACTCAAATAAGAATCATCCAGAAGCCCAACTGTGTGTGACTATGACTCTCAAACTGCCTGCCCTGGGGCTTCCAACACCCTGAACAAAGCTGATCCAGGCTCAGCCAGACCCCTTTATACACTGGAGACGATGTCCCTCCTTCCTTAGCCTGGTCACTACCTCCTGCTTTCCCTTCTTCACTGTGTCCCGTAAGGGCCCCTCCACCCTGAGTTCCGATGTCACTAGAGATATCTGTGGATTGACTGTAGAAGAAAATGGAGGGATGTGGTGCAATAATGTGGCAGACAGGGCAGCATGGGCACAGACGGCGTGGCTAGGGTGAAACTGGTGACGGACCTTGAACCAGTATGGCAAAGTTAAGAAGTTAAGAAGAGCATCTGTTGTCTGCCAAGGCCGTCTTCACGCTTGGGTCCAGTCAAGAGCCACAGCGCTGACTGAACTAGAAAACTGAGACACGGGAGGGCTTGCTCTTCCACTCCCCCAGAGGCCACAGGGGCCTCGTGTGGCACCATCAGAGCATGAACTAAAGGCACCTTAGATTGGCCTCTGTGCTGGCACCACAAAGGTAGGTACATTTGCCTCCCACACAGGGCCTGAAAGAACCAGTGACCAAAGTCACAGGAAGAGCTTGTCACAAAACACACAATTGTGTTTCCTATCAAGTCAGTCCTGGGCATTTGTGATTGGAGGGCTGGAGGCTAGCACTTGCCTTGTGTTCTCAAGTGTGCAAAAGATCCTCGCCATCACCATCACCATCACGACTGCTGCCGTGGGGAGCACTCAGTGCCAGTATGCCTGTGCGCCACCGGACACGTGCAGAGGTCAGAGCAGAGCTTTTGGCAATGGCTCGCTCCTTCCACCATAGACGACAGAATTCTTGAGCTCGCACAACAAGCACATCCATGCACTGAACCATCCTACTAGCCTGTAAAGAGTTGCTTATGCTTTTTTTTAAATAAAATTAATACCTATGTTGGGCTCCTATAATTTGCTAACTGTAAACTCTGGGTTTGCATGATTTTAAACTCTGGGCAGGGCTGAGCCCTTCAGCATGGCACAGCACTGACTATCAATTCATCATAATTGCTCTGATTGATGAAATGGGACTTCCTTTACACAGCACTTGGAGACAGCATCCTTGTGAGCCATCTCAGAGAATCAAACTGTCAAGCAGAGTGCGGGGAACCGTGTGCAGCTGAAGAAATGTAAAATCCCAGTCCGGGTGCGTTTTCCGAGAACTCACAAGCAGGAGTGGCGAAGGACAGCTTCCTTTTAAAACTGGAATAATGCCTGCCACTTGGATGATCTATTACAGCGCCAAAGCTCTTCCCTGTGTCTAATTTTATGTGATCCTACAACCCCAAAAGGTAGCAGGCCAGGCCTCAACCTTACTAAGCCTTAGTGTATGTCAAGGTCTGGCAAGCCAAGACCTTCGGAGATAGACTAAATGAATAAGGAGTTGACCAAAGGGTTCATGAACTTGGGGAGAGTAACCAATAGGAGGCAGAATCAATGGCAAAGCCAGGGAAAAAAAATCAGATCATCCTGTAAGTATACTGCCATCACAGCATATTCACCATAGCCCTAGAGATAATAGAGACCAGAGTTTGGTAAACTTATTTATAGAGACAAGAAAAAAAAAAAAAAAAAAACGCTTGGCATGTGACAGCTACTCAGTCTCTCTCCAATCTGCCACATTAGTGCAAAAGTAGCCATAAACAAATGAACATGACTGCTTTCTAATAAAACTTTATTGTAAGTCAATACTGGACAGAGATCTGGGGAGCCACCACCTCTTTCTCACTCCTGCCAATTTCTTCTCGGTACAGGGAGTCCTTTGAACATCATTGTGGTACTTCTTTCCGCTAGGGATGAGTTTAGAATAGAAAACTGCCAGATTCTTCCTTCCCCTATCTTTTTGTCTTGGCTGGTGAGGGGGCAAAACACCCTTCTCTGCCTCTCCAGGGACAAGTGTGCCCCACAGAGCAGGAAGGTTGGCCCCACTGTGGCTCTGGTGGCTGAGTCTGTATGGTCATGAGGCTGAACATAAGATGCACTCTTGTCTAGTTTCTGTGGTAACCAGGGTGATGTTTCAACTGCCACACCCACTGTGTTTACTGTCTTACTTGTTTGGAAGTTAAGGACATGAAAAGCTCCTCATTATGTTCTGCCTAGACACTGTAAGTGACCTTTGGATTGAGTTAAGAGAGGCAGGGACCTGGCTTACCTTTGTGGCTCAGAGCAATGCATATACCACGAGGTCTCCCCTTGTCCCAGGGCACCAGCCCTCACAGCCGAGCTGGAGCAGATGCCAAGTCGATAGGCCGGGCAGTCTGTGACTGTGGTTTCCCAGTAATGCTGGCCACAGGCAGGCAGCTCCTCCCCGAGCACCGAGGGGATCCTGTAAGCAAATTTGATCACATGAAGGTTACCACAGAAGTCACAGCCTTTACCCATGAGCATCAACTTTATGCAGGGGTTTATCTTCAGAAACTGCTGGCAATTGACTAAAGATACCGTCTGTCCCTTATGCTCCTAACCCTGGCCAGATTGGCCCCAGGATTCACAAACCTCCAGCATGCATTTGACATATGCCCACCATCTTACGCATGCACATATGGTACATTGTGTTTCTTCAAGGGCCTGGGGACCAGGCGATGACTGGGATAATGATGGGAAGGAAAAGAAATGCTGTAACCTCTGCTCGCAGAGAAATGAAAGGGTTGTCATAGAGGCAGGTAGGAGAACATGACTTAAAAGTCTTCTTCCAAAACCTGCAAGGTTAAAAATGGAATCTCCGGAACTTTTCACATTTTGGATTTCTGGCACATGGGTTCACTATGTAGCTCACATTGGCCTCAGACTCTGGGATGCACCTTGCACAGCTTCCCTGAATGTTGGGATTATAGGTGTGCACAAGCAAGTTCAGCTTTTCAAACCTTCTAGAACTGAATGCTAGCATGAGCTGACCTTCCTTGTGACTGTGACCCCGTGGGGGCACAGCTCTTAAGTGTCAAGACATCTGGAAAGGCCAGAGCATAGAAGTGGGCAGAGTGACCAGCGGCTCTGGGGAGGTGCTTCATAGTCCCCATGGCTGCAGGTGCCTCTGGGGTGGGGGTGGGGGGGGTGAGTTCAAGGCCCCTTTCTGGCTGACTGTAGGTATTTTGATAAAGAACACAGTGAAATGAGCCTGAGCCCTCGCAATGATGAACAAGTGACCTTGTTTGCATGGGTTGCTCAGCTTTGCTGGAAAATGGCTGAGACAGCAAGGAGGCATTTTTAACTTCATAGGTTAATATTCTGTCAGCATTCCCTCCCTCTCTCCTTGAACAGTGAGGAAATGATTAATTCAAGTAAATGTATTTCACTTGCTCTATGTCTTTACCCAATAACTTCATCTAGAGAGGTGCCAACTGACAAGCCCTCGCTCCCTGGAGTAAAGCCAGGCATCCTGATACTTATTTACAAGCTAATTTTCATATATTAATAATAAATAAACAAAATCCTATAAAATACACCCCAGTTTCATCAAATAGCATCTATAAACTCTACAACTCCAGTCAACTTCTTTTTCATTATTTTTTTTAAAAATAAACCCCATATATTTCTCTTTTAAAATTATGTGTATGTGTTGTTATGTGTGTGAATATGTGAAAACTAAGGCAGTTGCCCGCACAGGCCAGAAGGGGGCACCAGATCCCTAGGAGCTTGAGCTGCAGGCTGTTGTGAGCTACCCAACATGAGCTCTGAGAATTGAATCCGGGTCCTCTGCAAGGGCAACAGGTGCTCTTAACCACTGAGCATCTCTCCAGCCCCTCCACATCTATTCTCCAGTCGCTTTTTACACTTGTTTTCTCAATTCATGGATGGTATAAATTTTAGCAACTACAATGTTCCAGTTCTCAGGCTAGATTCTGGGGATTCAAAGAAGCTAAAACAGGGCCACACTTCAGCAATTATTTGTGGTTAAATAGACTTATAGATACAGATCAGAGGTTCTGCCACCTGGGGAAGACTTGGCCACTTCCAGAAACATGTAACATTTAAATCTGGCAGTGGACCATCGAGCATCAAATTGGGACCAGAGTGCGTGCAAGTTACCAGAGACAAGGATGAATGTGACACTGTTGTTCCTGCTGGCAGCCTACATCTGGGCACATCAGTGTCTTCTACAGCATGTGTTTCAAAAGCTTTGATGCTATGGAATAATCGTTGTATGCTGTAAATAGGCATTACTCTTATTGGTTAATAAAGAGCTGACTAGCTTCTAGCTGGGCAGGAAGAGATCGGGCAGGAGAGACAGCCTAGAAGGACTCTGAGAAGAAGATGGGAGGAGTCTCATGGACTCAGGGAGATGCCATCCAGTGCAAAGCAAGCAGGATGAGAAGTATATAGATGAAGTAAATGAGCCTTGGGGCAGCACACAGATTAATGGAAATGGGCTAATTTAAGTTATAGGAGCAGGCATAAACAAGCCTAAACTGTTGGTCAAGCATTGGTATTATAAGTCTCAGTGTGGTTATTTGGGAGCAGCTGACAGGACACAGAGAAACTCAGCCAATGCTTTGCCCATACTTTATCCCATTTGACCATTTCAACCTGCAAGATAGCTGAGAGAGAAAGACAGGAGAAACAGAGAGAGAGAGAGAGAGAGAGAGAGAGAGAGAGAGAGAGAGAGAGAGAGAGAGAGAGAGAGGGGGAGAGGGAGGGAGGGAGGGAAGGAGGGAGGGAGGGAGAGACGGAGAGAGAGAAAGAGAGACACAGAGAGAGAGAGAGAGAGAGAGAGAGAGAGAGAGAGAGAGAGAGATACAGAGCAGGTAAATGCCAGACAGTCTCCCACCCATCCCAAGCTTCCGGTTCCTGTTCTCTTTGATGTCACTGCTTTTTGTGGGGGCTGCTGGAGGGCAAGATCCTGTGGCCAGAACTAAGAACTCAAGAAACCATCCCATTCCAATCCAAGTGTTCCACACCTAGGTTGACTGAAAACTAAGAGCCATTACTGGGTTCTGGTTTTCACTGAACCAGAGATAATACCTTAAAGCAGCCAGTGGTTCAACCAAAACCATCTGCACTTATGGTCCCAATAAAACTATTGACACTGCCCCAAGCTGTGAGGTCTGCACGCGTCACAGTGAACAGTGCCTGCTGTACATATATTTGTAGCATAGCATAGCTGAGCAAGCTCATTGAACCAAGAATGCGCTCAGTTGACACGGTACTGGGGAAACTGATCCTGAACAGCTGAGCATCAGCCCAGCTGTGCTTGCTTCTACTTACTCAGTCAGCCGTCTCCTCTCTGAGAAGCTGATCACTGTCCCATTTGCGGAGATCTGGAGAGCTGGGTGAGCTGTTTCTCTCAATAAGAGAAATCGAGTTCCTATGGAAGAAAAGATGACAGCATTGTCACAATGCCAAGCACTAGGCCAACCCATACATGTCAAGCATAGGCTCCCGTTCTCCTGAACTCAGAAGTCCTAACTTGGAATTTTCAGTCTACAGCTGACACTCACTCCATTCATGAGCAGGCGTTAACGGACGCCCTGGGCTGGTCAATCCAACCTGCTGCAGGTGCGGTCTATGCTAGGTCACGTGTGCTCCTTGTAGCATCCACATCACCTGGAAATGAAGCCCCTATCCTGGATCTATTGAATTTGAATATCTACTTGGACAAAATGCTCAAAGACCAGAGTGTGCTTTGAAATAGAAGAGCCCACAGAGGCTCCAATGATGGAAGGTGTAAGCAGTGTACTGAGATGGTGGGAAAATATTCCTGGATAGGCAGCTCTCCTACCTTTTCCTACAAGTCAGACAGGCCCTAGCAACATCACAAACAGGGCATAGCGCAGTGACTTAATGTGCCCCCTCAGTCTTGTGCCACCCATGGATCTGGGATAAGGCAGCAGAATTTCCACCTTGCTATTCTTCATTCCTCATAATTGAAAGATGGAATGTTTTCAGTTAACGTTCTCTGGGATGCCCCCCCCCTCAAATGTTACTGAACTGTTTTATCACCTATTTGAATTATTCATTTGTTCGTCTGTTTGTTGGTTCATTCATTTGACAAACATTAATTAGCATAAACTAGGATAAGGAGGACAAAACTGGAAACCTGTCACAGAGTTCAAAGGATAACAGAATGAGAAAACCATCACACACATCCCACACCTACAACTTACAGTGCATTCTGAGAGAATCACAAAGCATCTGGGAAGATTTCTAAGACCACAAATGTTTCAACCCATCCCCAGATCAAACACATCCATTTCTCTGGGGGTGAGACCATGGGGTCAGTATTGTAAGTGCCCTGGCTGATTGCTAAGCACAGCAAATGCTTCAGAACCTTTGAAGAACACAAATAAAAGAACCATCTTGTCGCTGGATCAATGGGACCTCATGACAAGTCCTCTCACTGACAGCAGGCTGGAACTTTGTGAAGTCACCCTAGGGGTCTCCTCTGGATGACAGAAGGGGAGGAATGGAGACAGACACCCAGACATTCTGGCTCTGTGCTAAGCAGAAAGTACCTCTGGTGGAGATAAGGGCAGCTTCACTCTGCTCGCTTGTCCCGAACGCATTGATGGCTCTCACATAGAAGAAGTAATTGTCGTTGGGTTGGAGGTTAACTTTCAGCTGGAGGCCTTTAATTCCAGAGAAAGATCTAAGTACAAAGGGAAGATAATTCTGAATATGATGTCATGAGACTAATAATTCCCTTTTGTAGGGAATGGACATATTTCATTATCAACAAATAACTTATTTTCTTCCTTTCTAATCAATGACTTAGCAAGACTTAAAAAAGGGGAGCGGGAAGAAAGAAAAAAAAAATCACCATTGTCCACTAAGATTACTTCACTGAATTATTTCTATTTTCAACCACCTTTTGTTCCGTATATATCTTCTAGGATATTCGTCAGGACAAAAACAGACACCATTTTGAAAAACTTCAGATTGAAAAAGAATACCAATGATCCTGTGGTTAATGAGTCCCAATAACATGTTATTTTTCTTAATTGATTTTGGACGAGGTGACAGTTTTGGAGTGAGATGATGTGAAGACTGTTTACAACACAAAGCATCCCAATTATCTCATCAGCAGATCCGAACTGTAAAAACCTCAGGGTGCGGGATGATTTTGTACCTGGCTGTGCCAGTGCCACCAAGGTTAGCAAGAATGCAGCTCTTCAAAGCAGACAGTATCTTTTCAAAGAAACACAATCTTGGCAAGAAAAGAGAATTCTAATTGCCGCCTCCCCAAAGTCCTCAAAGCTGCTATTATTCCTAAACTGCCCACTTAAATTAAAGGGAAAGTGCACCTTCATGGCATTGGCCTGCAAGTGAACTGTGATAGCCCAACCACTTAAACAGAGGAGAATGAGTTTGAAGGTGGAACTCTTTGGATTTGCCAGTGAGCTGGAATGGGTTTCCTGCCCAGTCTCTACTCTGCATGATATCCTGGACTGGAGTGTGGATACAAGCCCATGGGCCTCTCTCCTTCAGAAAGTACTGGGAGTTGCTTGGAGAGTTGTTAATGGAAATACTGTGGGCCTGGCTGCTGGAGGTCATGGTCTGAGTGGTCAGGAAAAGCTCCCTGTTCTAGCTCACTCTGGGGCTGTGGACTTGGCTGCTGTTTTTATTAATGAAATGTGCTACGAAAGCATTAAAACACGATTTTCCCCCACGGGATTTCTATGTATTTCTTTCCTTGTTACCTGTTGTAGAGAGTAATATGGAGAACCAGAAAAAGAGAAAATGCATTGTGGATTCAGAAAACAAACTATTTAGTTTATTGGCAATGTTGGGGGTTGAACCTAGAGCCTGAGCTCTAACCACTAAGCTAAAGCTGCACCCTCATTCCTTGCTCTGTAGACAGAGTGCCACTTACATAGTTCCAGCTGCCCTCAAACCAATTCACAATCCTCCTGGCTGCTGCCTCCTGAGGGCTAAGATTCTAGGCTAAGACATGGAGAGCCCAACATGTCTTCAAGAAAAAACAAAACACAAACAAAAACCAATGTCTGGAAAGAATGCAATCCATCGGGAATCCACCCGATGACTGCAAACACAAAACTCACAGTATGGCCCTCAGGAAGGGTGGGGGGAGCAGGTTGGTTCTGTAATTCTGCTGGTCAGTGCCTGGAAAAGGTCAGCACACACTTCTCAAATGATACTGGTTGTTATTTCTGGACCTACCACCCCTCCGGGCCTCCAGAGAGCAGTATATTTAGCTATGCTGAGAAAGGAGGGGTGACCATTAATGATTAGCTGTGCTACAGTTAATTAGTAAAAACACATGTTCTACAGTGGCTAGTGTAATTCCCAACTAATATTCTAGAATATTAGTCTGGGGCAGATGCATTGCTTGTCTTATCTGAGTTGACAGCCAAAGGAATGTTTTAAATAAACACATATAACAATCAGTAATAAAATTATTGTTTTAATACACACACTCAGCATGAACTGAATTTTACACTTCATTTGCTCATTAAATAACTACAGATTGATCACTTATCATTTTTGCAGGACCTGTCACCCTGGATCCTGAGGGGGAAGGGGCAGGGGAAGGCAAGAAAATTTCAGCTCTAGAGACTACACATAATACAGCAGCCTCATTTTGTAATATATATCAAGAATGTTTTCTGAAGTCTGTCAAGGAGAGCAAATGCCACGTACATCATTAACTTCATAGCATGCGCCATTTACTTGGGTAAAGTACAAAGATTATATGGTGCTGAAATCAGCCCTCAGCATCCTACCCCACCTTCAGCACATGAGATGGCCACACCCATGTGTAGAGGGCCCTCATTCTGTGTGTAAAACAAAAGCACCAAACATAAAAACAGAAGATGGAATATAAAATGTGGTGGCATTTGCTGTCACAAGTCACTGTCTTCTGCTCAAGCACCAGGACAAAGGTCAGATACAAACATGCTTTGCCTTGTCTCCTTATTTACCTGGATGTCAGCTAAGTTTTCATCTCAGCCATGACTGTTCTTCAGCCAAATGAAAACAAAGTCTGTAATCTCAAGAGCTACTTACTCCCTTGCATAGTTTATGACTTTATTACCTCAAAACAAAAAAACCTGTCAGGATTTCCATTGAATCCACATGGAGTTTGACCTATACTACAGTAGAATTTAGGTTCAAAGAACATACAAACTAAAGTAAGTGACAGAAAATAAATAGAACGACGGCAAATTGTTGTCCCTTAGATAATAAGGGAGGCTAGCTGAGCGTGGTGGCACACATCTAAAAATATCAATATCCAGCAGGCTAAGAAAGGAGGACCCTGAGTTTGAGTCCTGGCATGTGCTATAGTTAGACATTGTCTCTGTGGAGGTGAGGATGGGGTTATCCCAGTAAGAAAATTGATTACGACTGTAAGTCTAGAACCAGTAACGGAATTCAAAGGACAATAAGAAGTGGCTCAAATGGTCTCATTTTGGGTGGGTGGCTGTGGGTTTCTTTGTATAACGATCAAGAAGTGACTTTGTGGGTAGATGATGAGATAAGGCCGGGATGGTGGTGAATTGACAATTGCTGGTATCCTGGAAGTAGACTCAGGATGCTGAGCCCAGCAGGCTCCAGGGACTCTCACCTGCTCATCTCTCCAGGACAATTATTTGTTGTGTTCCTGAGCCATCCAGCAGAGAAGAGTCCTGCCCAGCAGGCCGAAGGGCTGCTTCCTGAGTGAAGGACGCTGTCTCCTTCTCAGTACTGCTGGAGAGCAACCAATTGGAAGCCAGTGGAATGCTGTTTAAAGGAAGACCTGCCTAGCTCGAAACCTATCATTCTTTTCTCTTTCAAAGAAAAGACTGGGAATTCTGGCCTAGTTACTCACGACTGACAATGGAGCAAAGGTCATTTTAGATAGGACTTGAAAAAATGAATTTCCAGGAAGAAATCTTTTAATACACCGTGTTTATGAGGGAAATTACTAAAAGCACTCCCACTGTCAGAAAGAGAGAGAAGGTGAAAAACTAAATTAGGAAGTAGGGGGTAAAAGCTACTGCCATCTGCAGATGACTTACCTAGAAATCAGCTGAACACTCTTCCATAAGAGGATTCTGTAGGATGGCTAGATATGAAACTAATGGAAGAAACCAGGGTCCACTTGCCTTGCATGCTTGAAGCCCTAGACTCCAACCCCAAAACCTTCATTCAAAAAATACAGCCAGACGGAAGCTAGAGCTGAGATGGGAGAACAGCAGCAAATATGAAGATGTATAGGAAAATAAATGAGATACATGTTAGGGACATCTGTCGGTGCTACTAAAAGAAACTCCATTTCTTCTTCAGGAAAATGAGGTGTCGCCGTACCTTCAATTCCCTCCGAAGATTATCTATCAATCCAGCATGCTCCCTACATATAGCAAATTGGAGGAAGCTACACAAGCTAACTCTGAAAATAAAATACAAACTAGAAGTAGGAAAAATTATCATGAATGGGCCACCTAACCCCCAAGGCCCCTAGATTGGAAAGCGTGTAGTGCTCAGACTCTGAAGCCCCAAAACCACCAAGAGACCAGATCCGATGCAAAAGCAAAGAGTCCTTTTAATTAATGAGTTAGCTATATTAACTTGTGTCCTCTATCCATCTGACACAGCAGGCAGAGTAGGAGAGACCCCGAGCAGCAGTGGGGCAGAGAATATATTGGGGTAGAGCAAGGGGAGTATCTGAGTGTCCACTGGTTGCATAGCAACAGTCTCAGGATTGGTGCACTTCAGGGCTTTGGCAACCTGTCCTGAGTTGACCGGACAGCTGCAGCTACAGAAAGGTTGCTATGCCTAGAGGCCAGGTTGCTATGCTCTGCATCACTATTATCAGTAAAGTATATCCAGAGCCCACCAGCTAACTTCTGATTGGTTCCTCACCACATGGAGGGTATCTGGCTTGCTAATAATTAGGGCAAGGTCAGGCAAGGTCGGGGGCTCAGCACATGCTACTGAGTTAGGGGCCTATGTCTTGCTGGGTCTTTTCTGCAGCCTGTCATGGCTGCCAAAGCAGGGGGCTGGGTAAGGGTCTGGACCCTTCAAGTTCTGCTACTAAAAGTAGTGTGGCATTTCTGTATAAGCACAAAGAGTTCAAGGTCAGGAATGGGGCCAGGTGCATAGACTCTTGGGTAAGCATTTCAGATCACAAGAAGAAATAAGAACTTCTTTTTAAGGAGGGAAGGAGGAAGAGAGGACAGGTGGGAGGGGAAGAGAGAACACTGAGTTTAGGGTACATACCTATAACCTGCAATCCAGCACTTGAGAGGCAGAAAAGGGGGATTGCAGTACACTCAATCTAGGTCAGTCTGGTCTATACAGCAAGTTCCAGGCCAGACAGGGCTGCATAGTGATTTCCTGTCTCAAAATCAGTCGACCAAACAAATGAAGTTGGAATTTCTACTTCATACCTCCTACACAAGTAATGCCAAATGATAAAATAGATTTTTAAAGCAAAACTAAGAAAATGGGAGGACCTGTATAATATATACATGCATATATTCAGAGAGAAGCATTCTAAAATATTATTTAAAAAACATGGAAACTTTTTTCAAGAGATTGATAAATTCAACTAAATTAACATTTTAAAATATTCATGACAAAATATGTTTTAAAAGATTCCAAACTCACACATGAAAGCTAACTTCCTTTAAAAAAAAAAAGAGAGAGAGAGAGAAACTATGAATAAAAAAGAAAATGCCATAATCTAACAGGGGAGGAAGGGTAAGAGAAGTGAATAGCCATAGAGAAGGAAGCATGCAACTCAAGCCACATGAAAAGGCATCAACCCAACAACAGAATCGAACACTTAAACTGTGGTTATGATTTCCAGCTACCTACCTGTCAAAAATCAGGCAAGACTGTGGGGAACCACGTATTCCTACCCACTGCTAGCTAGAAAATAAGCCCTGGAAATCCCTATGAAGTTGGCATATCTATCAAAATTCAAAAGATACACAGCCTTTTAACCAGTCTGTTTTGAGAAATCCATTCTACAAATATATTGTAGATCAGTGAAATTGTGTACTCGTGGGTTGTTTCCTACAGCATGGTTGGGGACAGCAAGAGGCGAGGGAGGTGTCTCCTCAATTGGTCAAGTAAGTTGAGTAACATTCTGAAAACAGAATACAGTGGAACTATGTTTTAAAACATAATTGAGGCAGCCCCATGGGCATGAATGCTCACAGAGGTATATGTTTAAGCAAGGGACGCAAATTGGCAGGATACACGTAGGATTGGTGGCATTTGTTGGGATGTTACAGATGCTTTTATCTGAAAGGTTAAAAATGAATCAAGTGACAGTTATTGCCTTTGGGGACAGAAATTGAGAGACGAAGAATAGATACAAAGAAAATTAAAGTCCTCTTGCCTTTTTTGTCTTTTGAATTTGTACCATAAGCACATGCAATAGACCCAAAGTTTAAAAAATTAACTTTTAAGAACAATATTATTAGGCAGCAAAGAGTTCAAGAGCAGATTGAACTTCTTTACACTTGCGAGTACTCAGGCATCTGCACTGGCCTGTCCTTGGGGTTCTGACAGGATACGCCCTCAGCTGCAGTCACTTAGAGCACCACTGGTGCACATTCACTCTGTTCCCCTTTAAAGGGGCCCTGCCCACCTCCCATCCTCCTCTCTTTCTTTCTCTCCCTCTCTCTGTCTGTTCTCTCTCTCCCGTCCTCTCCCTCTCTCTCCCCATCTTTCCTTTCTTCTCTCTCCTGCTGCTCCAGTCTCTGGAGGCTTGTCTCCCCTCTTCCTTTTCCCCTTTTTATGATCCCTTCCCCTAATTCAGACAAACAAACAAAAACCCCTCTGCTTGAACCTTGTTACATGGTGTCCTTCTCTCCTGTGGGCTGCTTTTCTTAAATTACAACAACACTCATTTGAGCACTTTGAAGGAGCTTCTCACGGATCTGCTAATCTGACGGCTTGGCCCTGAGAGAAAGAACACACATGGCTAGAAAGGCCAGCAAGTGTGGGGAGGAGCTATTCTCTGTACTGTTGTGTCCTGGGGGGGGGGCAGGTGGCCTGTGTGCAAACAGTATGGGAGAATCCTGAGCCACCACTCCTGGAGGCAGCCTAGGGATGGTGCCATCACCATAGTGCACAGCAGATGGCTAAGTAGGAACTGTTGTTTAGAAACACAGTTGGCTCTTATTGGCTTTCATGTTGGCAGCACCAACACCCAACCAGCCAGTCAGTACCACTTACTGTGAACCGTGAACAGAGCTCATGCTGGGTCTGTGGGAGCATTGACTGAAGCAGTGTTTCCCAACCCGCCAGGGCATCCAAACTGGCAAGCTTGAAACAAATCATTTTTTAATTAATTCGGTTTTTAGATAGGGTCTCACTGTGCAGTCCAGGCTGGCCTTGCTTGCATTCACTGTGTAACCTATGCTGACCTCCATCTCCTGGAACTCTTGCCTCAGCCTCCAGGGTACTGGATTCCAGGCAGAGGCCACCACACCCAGCTTCTGAACTGGGGTCCTGAAGGGGGCATCTGAAGTACAGTCCTAACAGCAAGCGATGGAGAGGAAAAAGAAGGAAGGGGGAAATTACATAACATAAGTGACATTAAGTACAAAGGCAAGCCAGAATGGTAGCTCAGGCTATAACCTCAGTACCTGGAAGGCTGAGGCAGTAGGATTGCTGTAAGTTCCAGCCAGCTACAACATGAAACCATCTCTCAAAACAACAACAAAAAAACCCAAAACAAACACAAGATGCAAACTAGTCAATGGGTGCTCCAAGCTGTTTATAAATCCTTAACTAATCACAAATATAGAAAACTTTTAAGATGGAAAACATCAGTTAAATCAGGGTTAAGAAGAAAATTCTTTTTTATACTAATTTTCCATGATTAAAAAAACTTGGTAAATAAAATTTTAATACAACCATTTTTCTTCTGATAAACAGGAGTATTATGAGGCTCTGTGTTGCTAAATAGCACCATTATTTCATAACAGTGCAGAAAAACAATGCAGGCACTTCATGCTGACAGCCACAGGGCATCGGCTTTCCTGTGGCTTGAATCTGTCAGCAAATCAATGGGAGCCAAAGGGTCCAGGAGGAGGGTCCCGGAATTCTGTTTTCTCCATCTGAACTCTCCAAAGCCTGAACAACACTGTTTATATTCCAGACTGAGGTTCCCGAGAGTCTTGTAATACTTCGGATCCTCCTAGCTCTCCTTTACTGCCCCCTGGTCGTCTCTGTGGGCAGTTACTTGAGGTCCCCATGCCAGTCTGCTAAGAACAGCGATTAGCACTATGCTCTCAGACACTGCCTGGAAATGATTAATAGGGTGTGTGTGTGTGTGTGTGTGTGTGTGTGTGTGTGTGTGTGCGCGCATCTTTTGTACAACTGCTCTTAAAGACGACTACTGTTATCTTAAGAGCCCTTATATAAAGATCTCCATGAAAATTCATCTCAAAGCTGCATGTTATGGAATATAATCATTTTAGTGGAATGTTGTGCTTCCTTTTAAAAGAGAAATGAGTTACATAACCTCCTTCTCTCTCTCTCTCTCTCTCTCTCTCTCTCTCTCTCTCTCTCTCTCCATCCCTCTCTCTCTCTCTCTCTCTCCATCCCTCCCTCTCTCTCTCTCTCCATCCCTCCCCCTCTCTCCAGTTTTTATTTAAGCTGCCAGGAAGTTCAGATTTGAATTTTATCTTCCACCAAGGTTCCGTTCTCAGCCTGGTCTTTCTAACAGTCCTCTCTCCCGTTGCTCATTCGGTTCTTGCACTCATGGAACTGCCCTGAGGGCTCTGTCACCTCCGGGTGCTTCACTGGGGATACTCTGGGAAACTGACATAGCATACATGAAGTGGAGGACAGGTCACATCCCTACTGTCTGAGGTTCTATTGTACAACCTGGGGAGGGACGCGAGGTACCCAGTGACCAGTTCAGTTAGAGTCTTTTAGGTAGAAAGGCTTTGCTTAGAAAATGCTGAGTGTCAAGAACACTAGGGGGAACCATCACATCACGCCCCTCCCTAAGGCTTCTGCAATGGGACCAGGAAAACAATCCACATAAACATAGCCCATTACCTCGAAATCGCCCGGTGAATGTGGGCTCTGCTGTGCATATCTGTTGATTGTCCTGTGGCCCAGAGAAGCAAGCTGGAGCTCTGTACCCTCAGGCTACAGAGAAGCTCCAAATGCTTACTGCCAACTGATGGGTCAATTATCCACCATCTATCTACCTGGAAGCTTACTAAGGAAGTTTTTAAAGAGCCGGAAACCTGGCTGCCAATAAGGACAGAGCAGCAGGAGTCTGCCACTGGGACACCTGCCTCTGAGTGGCAACCCTGTCCCTGCTCTATGGTTGGCCCCACAGTTGGACACAGGAAAGTGAACTCACAGGCCTAGCACTCATGCAGACCTTCCTAAGGATACTCACCCTCGAGGGTATGGTCCAGAGATGATCTCTGGATGCCACTGCCCAAGGCAGAGGCAGGGACAGGAAGCTCACCCCCCAACTAATTTGTGGAGTATTGCGTCTCACAGACTTGTCATTCAACGACAACTTCTCTGCACAGCCCACACAGCTAATCCCTGTACTATATTTCTCTCAGTTTTCCTCCTCCGCCCACACTTCTGCTGACTTCTCTCTGCACCAGGGAGACGGAGCAGCTGAGGAAACAGGAGAGAGGTGGAAAAAATTGCAAAGTGTTTTGAGCCCACCCAACCTGAGAAGAGCATTCACAGAAAAACAGGAAGAGTAGGAGACCCTCCATCTCACACACAAGCTAAGGATTGTCACGCCCTCCCACCCACCTCCAATCCCAACAGGGGCTGACTGGTGGGACCAAGCTTTGGTGCCCACATGAAAAAAAAATGCAAAATTTTAGAGGAATTATGAAAGAAGCAGCATTGCTCAGCTATTTCAGATTCTGTGTCATGGAGCAGAGGGACACAGTAGGCTCCCTCATTCCATTCAAACACCCTCCCCCTACTCCCCTACCCTGAGAACTCAACCAGCACCATTGGTCTTAAATTAGAGTATCTAAGAGGTCATCACACTGGGAGAAGGAGCACAGGTCTTCAGATGGATGACTTCATTCTGGCAACTGATATAAGATTGCCCAGCTTCGAGCAATCAATGAATCAGTGCCCGCCCTCCATGAGTGCAAGTGTGTGTGTGTGTGTGTGTGTGTGTGTGTGTGTGTGTGTGTGTGTGTGTGTATGTGTGTGTGTGTGTGGGCATGGGTGTGGGCGGGATTCAATATTACTCATTCTTCTTTCCCTTTTTTTCATTTCAACTCTTCCTACAGCACTCCAGATTTTTCAAGGCTCCTTCCCCCTCTCCCCAAGGATCTAGGGTGATGAAAAGACAGAAATGAATATAGTTCTTGCTCTCCCTCTCTTTGCTGGAGGTGTCAGCTAGTTTGATAACTTAAGTGGGCAAAGACCAAAGGAGATGGACTCATCCCATTCACTCTCATTTGTTAACAGAGCTTTGAGGATGTCTACACAGATGAATTTTCAGTCTGCTTTATGATCTAGTCTCGGGTAAACAGACCCTCATGAGAAATATGTCATCCCTGGTCTACTTTATTCTTTTTCAGGAACCTCTAAATTAATTTCTCAACAAACTTGGAGCATGTGTAGGGGTTATATAACCAATGGTTAAATGGAATTCTATATGCTTGTCTCTCTCAGTGATCCACAGAAAGGTTTTCTGCTAACAGAGTCATCTTTTCTCCCAGTGATGTACCGACACTGGAGTGAACTCATCCACCATCCTTATCTACTTTGTCGAGAGCTTATTATTTTGAAATTATCCTTAATGCTGATCCAACTATTTCTACGCTTAACATTATGTATTTGATGCTAATTGATATTTATTTGTTAAGGAACACACACATATTCATTGTGCAGCTACAGTGCCAGGTACTGCCTCAGATGCCAGGGCTACAGTTGTTCATGCTAATCCCTTTACGAAATCAAAAAAATGAAGGAGGCCAGACAGCGCTCAGCACAATCCTTCCAAGAGACAGCACCATCTTAACCACTAGCCGCTATACATGCAGCCAAATGAGGTTTTAATATGATAGAAAGTAGGAATTATTGGTAGAGGGGATAAAAACGATTATTGTTCTTTATATATTGATTGCATGATCTGACTAGTTCTCCTAAGCTGGCATCATAAAGATTAAGCTACATATAATATAGATTAAATAGTATTTTATAGACTTTTGAAATACCAAGCTCTGAAGTGATGTTCTGTCAGAAGATCTAAGACACTTGGCCACTTTCAAAGAGCAGAATTTCCTTTGCTTCTTGGATTCTTAGAAAAGAGAACCAAAAGACACATGCTATCCTGAGTCTCTAAGATTAAGGATGAGTTATTTCAGAGTCTAATGAAGCCAATATGAGGTACAAAACATGAAGGCTTCAATGAGCAAGAGATGGCCCTGTTGTGGTAGCTCGGCAATAGATTTGGCAGGGGGGCAAGGTAGTAATCTAAAGCCAAGAAAATTATGCTTGCTCCAGAAGATTATCTACTTACTGTCAGCCTCAGCAGAAATCCAGACTTAGAAAGTCAGCCCTGAGCTGTTGTGGATACTGCACATCCCACCACCCAAGGCCTTTGAGCACCTAATTGGAAATCAGCTCTGTCTCCGACACAGCTCTAGACTCTCCTGTGCTCAGCAAGTAGAGCTCCTCGTGATTTTTGACCTTATTGGACTTGATCCACCCTGTGACAAAGAGCCTCCATATAGTTCTAATGCTGCTGCAAACGTCTGCTCATCCAGCCTCCATATATTTACTTGCAACAGAATGAAAAACACATTGGCAGCTGGGCGTTAGTGGCGCATGCCTTTAATCCCAGCACTCGGGAGGCAGAAGGATCTCTGAGTTCAAGGACAGCGAGGTCTACAGAGAGAGTTCCAGGACAGGCTCCAAAACAATACAGAGAAAGAGTAACCCTGCCTCAAAAAAAAAAAAAAAAAAAAAAAAATCACCACACCACACCACACAATGTCAAAGCCTCAAATAAAACAAAACAATAACTAGCTATATGTCTCATTAAATTCTACTTTGGCTTCAATAAAATTGGTGTTATGACCATTGTCTTTTTTAAAAACAACCGCCATTGGTCTTTTTGACTTTGACTTGACAGGAAGGTTTGTTTGGAATCATTCATTATTGACAGTGAATAGAGCCCTCTTGGATAGTTTTGAGGGCCCCATGGTGATCAAACAAAGGAAAATGGTCAACTAAAGAAGATATGAATTGTGGTTCCATTATCTTCTCATAACTTTTTTTCACATGACAGAGGAAACTAAAGACACACAGTAACTCCCAGGTGCCAGGGTGATGTCTCTGAAAGCTCAATGTCTGCAATGATAAGAGTTTGAAAACCAGTAGAGTGAATAAAACAGACTTGGGTTTGAATTCTAACCCCAAACTTACAGTGCTTAATAAAAGCAACCCATGTGAGCTTTTTTTTTTTTTTTTTTGGTTCTAATGTAATAGAAATCATTACCTACCTCACAGGATCACTGAGAGACTTCAGTAAGAGCAAACATAACTTCTGGTACCATAAAGACCCTCTACAGACACCACCCCCTCTCTCCTTTCTAGTCTCTCTATAACTACACTTAGGAGGTGACAACACAATTCTCTAGATGAGATTGCTCACTACTGGGTCTTAAGGTTTTCAGATTTTTGCTGATTGAAGTATCCAACTGTCCTGAAATGATTTATGTAAATGCCAGCTGGGGATGAACGGCACAACAGATGAGTCATTTAAAAGCACTTCTGAACGGGCTGATCTTTCCTGAGAACTGGGTCTTCTCGCGGAGGGTGGCAGAGACCACCCTAGGTCTCAGGGTTTCCTGAAATAGTATCTTCAGAGCATCAATGACCTTGTAGAGAGGGTTGTAGACTCCCAAAGTAATCTTACTCAGGGGTTAAGGGTTTGAATCTTTAAATATTTCAGATCTGTGATTGAATTCTGATTGCCACTCAGTAGCTGAGGAACTTTTTAGCATCCTTGTGAGGACTACTAACTGAAGGAATATACCCGAAGTACCTTGGCCAGTGGCATCACAGAGAAGGTATTTAAGTCCCTTATCCTCCGTGCAGGTTAGGTGTTGGCTGATGCCTAGCAACCTTTTCTGGTAATTTAGCAGCACAAGTGTCAAAGGAAGGCTTTCTTCTTAAAGCTTTGCATTTGGGTAGCATATTACAATGCCAAACCTCCGAACTGTCTCAGATTTCGTGTGATTGTCAAAACCTCAAAAGGTAGCAGCCAGGACTCTACCGTAACTGGCATTAGGGCTACAGCAAGGATTGGCAAACCAAAGCCTGCTGAGATAGACAAAGGATTGTACAAGGGCTAACCAACTTAGGATGAGTAGCCAGCAGGATGCAGAATCAAGGGTAAATCCAGGACTAAAACAAGGCTCTGGCTCAGCACAGTGCCCTCTCAGACTGTTTCATAAGCATACTGAGATCACAACACGCTTGTCTGAGCTCTCAGACTGACACAGATTAGTGGCTTTGCATAGCAATCAACCAACCAACAAGAAAAACGTAATGTATAATAGTGTAATGACTCCTGAAGCTCACCTCCCAGCAGTCAGAACACAAGCAGACAGGCCACATCTCACTTCGGCCGAAGTGCCTGCACCCCACCCCTCCTCATGTATACAACCCCAATATACATGCCCATCATTATTTAGCAATGCCTGTCTTCAACCTGAAAGAAACTATAACTATTGCTCAGTCGCATGAACCCTTATATCATAACTAAATAAACAGCTGCTTGAGCATGATACTAGTCAAGAGCTTGAATATGCTTTATTAAAAGGTCGCTTAATTTCATGCCATTACTCCTAACTTCCTGGCAAAATAGTTTGTCTCAATAAATGTGGTTAAAAAGAAAAACAGAAACACTGCCTATCAAAATACAAATATCAGTTAGAGTAACCAGAATATTCATCATGGCATGTGAAGGTGCTTTCTATATCCAGGACTTCAGAGGTTAAGGAAATATCACCTCATAGACGGGTTAATATTTACTAACTGCCTAATGAATGTGTGTGGTCCTTTCTTGATGCATTTCAGCACCATCGTTTTAGTGAGAGAGCCTCACATTTCTTTTATTCTAGAAGAATTTCTATATTCTTCATGTTGTTGGAGAGGCAGGTCTGTCTCTGTGATAATATATGTGTAATTGGCTTTTTTATGTCCAGTGTATCGTGGAGACATGCTAATTTACATCATATGTAAGCTCACTATTAGTTTCTTTAGCTAGGTGGAGCCTATTCTGATAGAGCTAGTAAAAATGGCATAAAACGTGCATAAATCCTGACTAATGACTCAAGTTAAATATACCTCAAAGAGTATTCCATCTTATTAAAATCTGCATCCATTTTTCTTACAAGGGAGTTATTATTCTGCACTGTAGCATGTGTTTTATTACAAATGCAGAGTTCATTGATGAATAGTGATGGCACTGCAAATCAAGTCAACAGCTTAATTGGCTCAGCAGGGTTCAAAGATGCCTTTCCTGCTGGCTAAGCAGAAGCTCGCATAGCCTGGAAGCTGGAGCATGGTTCCTGGGCTCTGGACAGTCTCGTGTGGAGAGGGACCCTTACCTCAGGCCCTCGCCCTCCGGAGAGTGCTGTCTGCAGTACTCCAGAGTGTAGGTGTCGGTGGCCTCGGGGTTAGCAGGCCGCCATCTGACTGTGGCCGTATTCCAGCACACGGTGCAGTCTTCTGCATGGATCACAGGCGTGGAAGGTGCTGAAGAGAGAGAAACCAGTTGATCACAGAGACATGCCAGCTCTGAAGGGGATGCTTAAGCATGGGTTTATTTTTAATTTTTTGCATCAAATCATTATCCTGAGTTAAAAACTCAAATGAGATTAAACAAACAAACAAAAAATCACTTACAGAGGTAATGTCTCTCTCCCTCCTCAGCATTACATATTGTCAGGTTCTAGCTCAGCCCCAAGCAGTCTCTAACAGTTGCTTTCTATAGAGTCTACCCTGTTTTCTTTACATAGTGACTACAAAAACAAACATATTCTTTCCCTTTTCCTTTTATCCAAAGGGCAGACATGATTTTGTCCCCAGCAGGTGGCCAGTACAAGTATGGGTGGGAGGATTGTCCGTTTTTATGTTTTAAGTTATTGAGACAGTGTCTCATGTAGCCCAGGTTGGCCTGGAACTTGCTATGTATCTTCAGCCTCTGTCTCCACCTCCAAATGCTGGGAGTGTATGTATGAGCCACCATGCTGAGCCAAATATTTGTTTTTTAAAGGCAAGAAGATAGGATACAGGACTGATGGGTAGGAATAAGCTACTTCCTCCCTGAGGCAGCTGTAATGATCTTAAAGGCAAGACAGCCCTGGACAATACTATATCTCATGATGCAGTTCCCTGTGAAAAGACTTCAGCATGAGAATATATTTTTAGTTGAACAACACTCTGTGTTTTTCTGCATCTGTATAACAGAGCTCAGTCTTACTAGCTTGCAAGGGTTAGCTCCATATGCTTACCCTTTCTAAAATGATGTTTTTCCTCATTTTCAAGCTTAAGGAATAACATAGATCTTACAGTGCCCTACACCACACCTTCATGTCCACTCGTTTCTAGGGGAAGAATCTGTTCCAGTTAACTCGTGATGTCCCACTGATCATCTGAAGCATTCTGTGAAGGTATCAGCTCTAGGGAACCATCCCTGATCCTGCCCTTACTTACACTGTCTGTCTCAGTACTCTCTTGAGTGCTTTCATGATGATCTAGACCCTTTCCAAACCTTCCTAATGATGTTCTGCCTTTTTAACTGCTCAGATGAACTCGGATCATCTTTCAGATAGGAGGTCAATCATGTTGCTGTTGTTATTGTACTTGAGGAATGATCCTAAGACTTCCCGCTGCTGGATCGATGCTCTACCACTGAGATCATCCTAGGCTCTATCTCTGTCTCAGTCTTATTTTATACCAGTCATTTTGCCCAACATATAATCCATAGCTAGTGCTTCCCAAATACTTCGTGGCTGATCTCATGAGTCTGGGAAGAATTGAGTAGTACCTCATAATGATTAGCATCTGCTTACCTGTTCTAAAAATTGCTCTTTCACTGGGCAGACTACATCCGGTGAAGTTGATGGCCATCACCCACACTTGATAACATCGGTCAGGCTCTAAGTCTTCAAAAATGCAGTAACTTTCCTTCACGGTCAATCTGTACTCTTCTACCAATTCTAGCATGAGACACAATTATGAGTTCAAAGGTGACATCTAAAGTAAACTAAAATTTAGTCATAAGAAAAAGTAGTCTATGACTTTTGCAGAGGACTCAAACTGATGATTTTACAAATATTATTGTATGATAATTATCTATGTGATATGTTATTTATGATTTATTAAAGCTTGTCTGAGGATTCAGAAAGCAAAGTCAGGCACAGCCCATAGAAGAGAGACACACATCTTTAATCCCAGCAGCCAGGATTTAGGAGGTTGCGGTACACAGTTTTAATCCTAGGACTCAGGATTAAGAGGTATACGGATCTCTCTGAGTTCAAGGCCACCCAGGGATACATGAAATTGAATCAGCCTAAAAGTAATGGATCATACACCTTTAACCCCAGCACTAGAGGGTATAAAATATAGGAGCGGGGTCTTCAGTATCAATATGAGGCAATCCTTCTCCAGAAACTTTGAGGATTCTACAGCCATGCTGAGGAGAGGTAACAGGAATGGCCCATTCAGTCTGAGGTAGTGGTGAGAGCTAGTGGCCTGCTGCTTTGCTTTTCTGAACTTCAGCTTGAAATTTGAACCCCAATATCAGTCTCTGGGTCTTTTATTTTCCGTGTTACAATTATCTCTTTAGCGTATGTAAGAAAGAAATAGCACTCTAAAAACTGATATAAAAACTTAGAATGATAAAGATTACTAGTGAACATTTATCACAAAATAATAGCATGTTAGGACATGTCTGAAGCTCATAATCCATGATTAAAGTAACTTATTTCAAAAGCAAATGTCAAACTTATATAATGTTTATGTCACTTATTAAAGTAATACAGTCTCAAGAAAAGCCTCAAGAGCCAATGCCAACCTTCCACGGGAGCCCATCCCTGGAAAGGGCAGCTAGGAGCTTCTGTTTAAGACTGCAGAGCATCTTTACAGACTAGTCAATAAGTTTGCTACTCAGTATGACATTCTGAGGTTCAGATCCTGACAGTTTCACCATCTACAAGCTTTAGGGATTGACCTAACTGGGGTGACAGGAATAAAGACATGGTTGACACATGGCCACATGTACAGAAAAGCTGGGATTTGGTGGGCCATACATTGTGATGGAGATGCACCACCATGAGTAGCAAACTTAGCATGGTTATTCTACACAATTGAGCAAGGAGGCAGGCTTAGCTAATCTTGGTAGGTCTTTATAGGGGGTCTGTAAACATCAGGAAGAAGAAGGCTAGGGTGATAGTTTTCTTCGTACACTGGTCAATCATTCCTAAACACACACACTTGGACCACAGGAAGGCTTTGCCACCCCTCTGAGCCTCACCAAGGGAAGCCTTGGCCATCCCCATAGGTCTGAAGCATTAGGGGCCTTGGCATGGGTATGCTTACGTCAACAACATACATTCACTCAAGACTTCATTATTTCCTTACATATTCACCCAGGTCTTCTTCCATACCCCACATTTCAGAATCCCTTTAACTATATATTTCTACTTTTACAGGGCAATATTTAAATTTGATAGGAGAATGAGCTATTATAAGAAGTTGAAATCAAGACTTTTTTTCCTTTGAAAATTTCTTGAATGGTTATACTTTAAATATTTTTATAGTGAGTATTGTTAAATACTATTAAAATGCCTACCCCTTTGTCTTTTTATTTATTAGGGGTTTGGAGCTCTTTGATGTAGGGCCTCACTCTAGAGCACAGACTGGCATGAAATGTAGTATTCTCCTGTCTGGAGCTATAGATTCAAGCTACCTACCTCATCTAGTGACACCTTACATTTTAAACCAACTCGATTGTTTTTACTGAAATGTTCTCTCCCTTTAAAAGAATAGTTTGCTTCCTGAAATTAGCATTTGATAAATGTAGTTATCCTTCTTTATTGCCCCAGAATGTCCCTATCTCAAAATACCTCTAGTTAAGAACCCAGATTGTTTCCCAAAAGAAACTTAGGACTCTGGCTAATTTACAGAGTAAATTCAAGGGCAGTCTGGGATATGAGAAACCATGTCTTTAAGAAAAAAAAATGATTAACTTTTAAAAGTGATTTTGAAGCCTCCATACGAGTGAAATGTTCCCCAGTTTTCCTTGTTATAAACTGGGCTCCTGAGTTTGTAATGGGATGTTGCCACATGCTCATCTTAACTCCCCAAGTATGTGGGTCTGTCTTCAACAAGCGACACAGAATGCCAGCATTCCCCACACTGATTCATCAGGAAGTACAGCCTCAAACTGCCTGGCTCTTAGGTCTTAATCAGAAGTTCTGAGCCGAGTGATCTTCACAAAAGCTCAGTTCATAAGGCCTGCCATCTGCTTACCACACCAAGCAATGCCACTTCTATCTACCCATTACTTTGGGTCACTGGATGACTGTACCATAGATAAATCCATGCCTTGAGGCTTGTGAATGTGACTTAAACTTACAGGCTTCTTTGAACCTGCAAACCTGACAGTCAGTGTTAAACTTAGAGTGGAGGACACTGGCCTGTGTACAGCTCTTCCCCCTCTACATAGCCGCCCTTCAGATGGGTTAAACCTCCATTCTTTCTAAAATCTCGGGTCCTGTCATTTTGAGAGCTCTAACCTGAATCTGAATCTTAGTTATAATATTCATGTTGACTATTTTGATGATATGTATATGCTTTTTCCTGATACCATTTTCTAAATTGTTCTTTCTGCCAATATTTTAATATATGATTGTTGAGGGATTTTTGTTATCATTCTTGTTTTCTAAGTGACTAATAAATGCTCTGTGGAAATGTACACATTTCAACAAGTATATGTGCATAAATTTATATGCATATATGATGTGTATATGATTAAGTATTTCACATTAAGATGCAGAGACACAGGCCTGCATCTGTCGAGGTGTAGCAGTCTTACCATTTACTTCTTGGTCGTCTTGAGGTTCCTCCACGCAGTACACCTGGAATGAGTCCACAACATCCTTCTTGTCCGTGCTCCAGTACACTGCGATTGTTGTGCTGGTAGCAGAATTTGCTTCCTGAGGTTCTAGCCTAGGAGGCTGTGGGACTGGGATAGAAGCACAGTTCGCTATGACTAATGTCGTTTTATTGATCAATTGTTTTGTTCCAAATACATTTAACATGTTGTTAAAATTCCAGTGCTATAGAAATCTATGGGATAAAGTAGGTAGGGTCCCTGTTTCCAACATGCAGCCCAACTTCACTCCACTGTAAGGACTGTTTTTGCGTCCCTCCAGAATGTTTCCCAGGCACTTCTATAAGAGCATAAGCAACACATGTGGAAATGAAGAATAGCGGGTCCCAAACTACGTCACACTATTCTGTAGTCTTATACTTAGAGAAATAGACTTCCAGTGACTAATGGATTACCCAGTAACTTGGTTTTACTCCTTAAAATCCCCCTGAATATGCTTTTTTAAGATAAGGAATGCTATACTGTTCTATATTGACATAGTTTATAAAGATAAAAAGTCGTGAGCCCTCTCCAGAAATTCATATAGAATTTTCAAGGTGAAGAAAGGCTTGCATTAAATATTAGGCTAGAATTTTTAAAGCTACAATCCATATCTTCTCTTTCTAACATGATATCTCTACAGACTTTTTAAATTAAAATTTAAAAACTGACAGGGGGTAGAGGTAACCTCTTGATGGAATTACATGTAAATTTTAGATGCCTAATCTAATTATGTGGCTCTGGATTTTAAAAACAGCAATATTCTCGAGTGTATTACTGAAGATTTTTGGAACTTATAATTATGTGTATTGAAACATTAATACCATATAGACCACTCTCTGTGTAATTATCTTTCTGAATTTATTAGACATGATTATTGGACATATTTTATACATCATAGAAAAAGTTATTCACATAAGTTGAAAAGATGTCACACTTTTTAAGATTTGTGCATGTGCGTTCCCCAGCCAACAATTTCCTAAGAGATAAACTTGGCAGAATAATGTAGCCCAAATTTATAAGTTGACACTCAGGGAAAAGAAAACAAAGGTTAGTTCAGCAATAAGGTCAAAACGAGAAACAAAATAAATGGATTTGAAGAATGGAATAAAGAGACAAATTGAAATGATTCAATAAAGATAAGGAGGTAGAGAAATAATGCAATTATTAAAAAAATAAAAAACAAGCAGATAAGGAGAATGGTAAAGTTCATAGGCTTCAGAACAAAAGCTAAATGCTTTTCAGGCTAAACGCAAGACCCCCAGCTACCTGCATTATATTAACCTCTGTTTCTCCATTTTTTTTTTTTAAACGAATGACTAATACTATTACATCCTAGGGTTGTTGCATGAAGCAAGACAATATGTATAAGTGTTTAATAAATTTGCCTGGCTGGAGGCAGCATTGGGAAGGCAAGGCAGCCTAGGTGGGAACACAGGAAACAAAGAAGAGAGCAGGGAACTCCTGACTGAAGGCTGAACTAGAGTCCCAGTACTTGCCAGGTCATAGAGGCCACAGAGACAGGACAGGCTGAGCAGGCTGCATGGGAAGGTAGATACCCACCTGGCCCGGCCTTTCCCCCAAAGACTGACAGCTGTATCTTCCAGAGAATCAGAGCTACACTCTGAAAGTATCCATTCAGAGAGAGGTGGTCCAGCAAGGTTTCATGTTACCCAGGCTTATGGAAGAGCCAAACAAAACGCATCAACTCTTCCTGGTGTTCTATGGAGTGTGTGGCAAGCTTGGAGCGCGAACAATGAGATTGCTCATTCCCACTGTAAGTTACATGTGGAGTTGGAGCTAGTCTTGTAAAAATGGCACCTTCTTTCTATATCTTCCTCTCTAGCACAGCTTAGCAAGCCTAAAACTGATAGCCAGCCCCGCTATCAGTTAGTGTCATTGTAGGGAATTAAGCAAAGTATGTAGGCTACAAGAAATTGTGTTTCCACATATGCTCCTCCACCCAGAGAATTCAAGTCAAAATATCTGATTCTCCAAACAAGAGATGTGTTTTCTCCTGAAAATGTTCCAAAGGGGAAGAAGACTATCCCATAAACACTCTAGCAATCATGACTATGTTTGTAACTCGTAATTGTAGAACACTGAGACCCAGATTTTACCTGTAAGTAATTCTTCCTACACTTTTACAGGAGTAAATTTGATGTCAAAAAGTACAAGGGGAGTCTTGGGGCTTCTATGCCAGAGGTTGGGCTCCTTGAGGAGTCCCTCAGATTGAATGCACCTGTAGAGTTTTCACACTCAGGGAGCTAAACATTAATCTGCTTGGATTTCAGTGCCTGGGGTTGAATGCAGATTCCACTCTACCTGGCTTTCAAAATTTCCACAGAAGATACAATCATGGTGCCATGCACCTATGATTCCAGCACTCAGACAGCTGAAGCAGAAGGAACATGAGTCTGATGTCAACTTGGGACACTTTCTCTAAAAAGCAAACAAGTCTCCAGGAAAGCAGCATCAGTCACAATAGTCAAGAGGTGGAAACAACCCAAATGTCCATCCATGGATGGAGAATAGATGGCTGGATGATGGATAGAGGGAGGATGGATGGCTGGCTGGCTGGATGGCTGGATGGATGGATGGATGGATGGATGGATGGATGGATGGGTATAACCCATGGCATAGGCATATAATAAGTCTTTAAACATCCAAGTTGTGACACATGTTACAAACATGAGTGAACATTGAGGAAAATATGGTAAGTATAATAAGCAAGTCACTTATTCAGGTCATCGCAAGTCATCAAACTCAGAGAAAAAGAGAGGAGTGGCAATTTCTGGGGTCTAGAGACAGGAGTTAGTTTTAATGGATGCTGAGATTTGGTGTTGTAAGATGAAATTCTGGGGATATATGGTGGTAATAGTTGTCAAGACTATGAGCACACTTCATGCTATTTATACATTAAATGTATATAATTAAAGATGGTGAATATGCCAGGTGTGGTGGTATACACCTTTGAACCCAGCAGTAGGTAGGTAGAGGCAGGCAGATCTTTGAGTTCTAGCCTAGCCTGGTTGAGTACCATGCCAGCCAGGGTTAATAATAAGACAAAAATAAATAATAAATAAAACAATATAAAATGACTGGTAATATGGTACATTATTTCTTAAATTTTGCTTTCTTTCTAATTATGGTATACATGTGTGTTTCTATATGGGCATATATACATATGCACACATATATATATACATACGAGAGTTAATACTCGTGGAGTCCAAGAGAGAGAGCTCCAGATCCCATGAAGCTGGAGTTAGACGCAATTGTGAGCTACCTACTGTAAATGTTGAAAACTAAACTCAGGTCCTCTGCGAGAGCAATACACACTCTTAACTTCTGAGCCCTAACATGGTAACTTATATATGGATCTTACCACAATTAAAAACAAATCTAAGATCCAGAGTCAAAGAGGCCTAGCTAATCCTTCATTGATATTTTCCTCTCTTTTCTTGCCATGGGGGCAGTGGATAAGGTACAAAGATTCTGAGCCCAGATTCCCCCCACATCTTCAACCAGCAGTGTGGTTGAGCAACATGATGCTTTGTTGTGTTCCTCTCTCTCCTCACCTGTCCACAGGGATAATAACTAAACCTTCCTCCTGGGGCTGATGTGGGAGATGAGTTGACTCCTTATGTTTCACTGGGGCCCAGCCTCTGTGGGGACTGAAGAAAAGGCAGGAGCAGCTGCTTCTCATGCGGGGTGGGGGATGAGGGATTGGGGGGGAGAGATGGGGGACTTGCATTCCGTGCAAGTCAGCAGGAGCCAGCTCCTCAAAGGCTTTTTCTCTGAGTGGTTTCTTGGCCACAGAACAAAACATATAAGCCCTGGGCCTCACACTCTGCAAAGCAGCAGCAGTGCAGCTCTGGTCATTCAAGGGAGTCTCAGAGTGCTACACACACTTCCTGGCGTGATGGCTAACAGTCTGTGACTGTAATTCTGTGGCTTCTAAAATACACAAAAAGCCCTCCCATTGAGCATCAGGCACTCAAAACTCTAGTCTTGTAAATGGACAGCTGTGTACAATGAAGCCTTAAAGCGGACAGCAAACACCCTTCGGTGTGGGACAGCTCTGAAGGAAATTCATTAGGGTAAATGACTGACTTTATTAACTGTGTTGGAGTGTGAGTATTTTGCAGAGTTTTTGATGGGGGAGGAGGCTGTCTTTTTTTAAAGACATGGCAGCTTCTGGCTGATACTGAAGCTAGACTATTTTCCACAGGAATGCAGGTTTTAAACACTACTGCCTGTGAGGTAAATCTGACAAGGGTACCTTTTGCTGAGGACATCTGAGCACCGTGTACAGTAAGCAGAGCTCGGTAACCAGGAAAACGGCAGCTTTGAGCATTTAAATGCTGCCTGCATTGCCTTGTTTGCTAAAATAGAACATTAAAAAATAATTTGAAAAGCTGGCAGGATGCGCTGACAGCTGAGTGGGAGGCTCCTGGCTACAGACCATGATGTTGAGCTGTGGGTTCTCTAAGCTAAGCTGTGTGGCTTGGGGGGGGGGAGTAAATAAAGAAGAAGAGGAAGGAACTGAGCGGAAGAGGAGAAAACTACTTATAAGGTAAAACCCATTCACGGCATGAGAAAGTATTTTATTCCTTTTTACTTATCTGCTGGGCTGCTGGTGAGAGGTAATTCTCTTATACAGAGGGAGAGAAATTCTAGTGTTTTTTTTGTTTTTTTTTTTTGTTTTTTAAATAGAACAAAAGGAGAGGTGACTATTCAGTTCCATCCACTTCATCTCTCCTGTTCGATCCAGCAGAGCCACATAGCTTCAAAGGGAAAAGGATGACAGTCCAGAGATGAGCGGCTGGCTCCTGCATTATTTCAGTCTAGCCTCAAACCTTTACAGCCCACGCCCAACGTCACCCACTTACAGAAACTTGACGAAACAGGCAAGCAAGAGCTGCCAAGATCCATCGAGGTAAATAACATATCAAAATGCTCACCAGCCACTTGTTTCAGCATCTGGTCACCTTGTGCCAAGCCGTCGTCGTAATGTTCAAAGAGCGAGAAGGCGGCAGGCATGTTCTCTAAGGAGGCCGTGCTGTCCATGGCAGAGAGCAGCCTGTCAAGGGAACAGATCTCCACTAAGTTGGAAAAGCATGGACACAGGACCAAAGGAGGTCTTCCTGTGCCGGCTCGAAGCTGTGGGAGCAACTGAGCTCTGTGAGAGGCAAGGCGCCACCCCCACCCCAGGTATCCAAAAGCATCGGGAAATACACACATCTAAAACCCATGTATTCTTAGACTCCGTAGACACCCGGTGATACTAGAGGTCTCATCCCCCGGGCTCTCAAATTTGAAAACTTTCCAATTATCTAGCCTTGGATTCGTTTCTCATAAATGAGTCCTGGACATTTCTTCATGTCCATGATTATTTTATTTACTAAAGGACACAGTATCCCAAGCCAGTCTGGAAACTTCAATACAATAGGGATGCCCCTGTGTTTAACCCTCAACACCAGGCTTCCAGTCAAACTAAAAATAATACTCACCTACTATGTGCCAGGCTCTGCTCTAGGGACTGGGAGTCTAGCTGTGAAATCAAGGCCAGGCGTCTTAGGAGACGGCCTCTGCTTCCAAAGGGATGGGTTCTGTAGACCCAAGCCCTTCTCAAGGAGGGCGGGTGCCCACTCACACTGAGCACTCGGAGTCAGGTACAGCATAGAAGCGTGCATACATAAAGACCAGGAATGGGTCTGCTCCGAAGGGAAAAGATGCCAGGGAGTTTACAAAATGACCTGTCTGAAGGGCCTCAGACGGGCCAGGGCTCTTTGTCAGGTGCTCTCACACAGGCCTGGAATGTTCTGCTAGCAAGGAAGTCAACTCGATGAACTACACTGGCATACTTAGTTTTCCAGCGCCGGACCCACCCTGAGGCCTTTGCACTGGCTGCTGGTACCCTCTCCTCCCACATATACTGTCACAGTGCCTTCCCTCTCTCAGCTCAGCTGTCTGTTCAAAAGTCCCTGCTGTGGAGAGAGGCTGCAAATCAGACAAGGCTGGTCCCTGCCGGCCTCACTGCAGCCCCTCTCCCTGGTATTTATCACAGATATATTCTTTAACTGTCAACTTTACCAAAATATAATTTTCGTACAGGAAAAAAACAGTCTTGTCTATTATTGTATTGTAATGCCTTACTTGATGTATGGTAGGCATTTAGTAAATATACGTTGATTTAATAAGATTTCATAATAATTTAGTAATGGTTTAATCTGTGTAGAAATCAGGATCTCAGGCATAGTAAATCTGGTGTAACATTAAGGGGTAAAAATCATGAAATATTTTTTAAAATCCTTTCTATGCTTACTCTTGTTAAACTTGATAAAATTCACTATTATTCGATTTGGGGGAAATGTTTCAGTGAGGGCTTCAGGGTCTTAAAAACGAGCAGGAATCTCTGAGGCAGTAGAGAGAGTAAAGGTATTGCAGCTGGAGAAATGACATGAGCCCAGGCCAGGGATGCCAAGGAATCTGGCTCACTAGAGAGCAGAATGTCATGGGTGTTGAGAAACAGAGACAGATATGAAAAGGGAAAGTCTTTTTGACTTGATGGTGAAGGGTCTTTCACACACACTGAAAATGTCTATTTTATCTCTTGATGAAAGATCAGGACCAGCACACAAGATAGGCAGTCCCCACAGAGGCTGGGCCAGTGAAACATACAAAGCCAGTCATCTTATCTCCCACATCAGCCCCGGGAAGAAGGTTCAGTTATTATCCGTATTGACAGGTGAGGGGCAAGGAACACAATAAAACATCATGTTGGGAGGCACCCACACTGCTCTAGATAGTAGAAGATTAAAAGCCTACATTAAGACTTTGGGAGTGCAGAATACAGAAAGAATAGACTAGGAATTATTATTATTATTATTGGTGGTGGTGGTGGTGGTTTGTTTGTTTTTTTGTTTTTGTTTTTTATTTTTTTTTTGTTTTATGTTTTTTGTTTTTTTTTTTTTTTGAGACATGGTTTTTCTGTATTGTTCTGGATCCTGTCCTGGAATTAGCTCTGTACACAAAGCTGGCCTCGAACTCACAGAGGAACTATTGTTTTTTAAGTGGTGATCAGAATTGGGGAGTGGCTTAGCAGTTAAGAGCACGTGTTGCTCTTGCAGAAGAGCAAGGCTTAATTCCCAGCACCCACACAGTAGCTCACAACCCAGTTCCAGGGGATGCCAGTGTCCTTTTCTGACCTTGGGCATCAGGCATGCATGTTATACACAAACATACACACAGGCAAAACACCCATACCAAAAATAATTTTTTAAAAAAATGTGGCCAATATGCACACTGAGTCTTTTCAATACATTTCACCGACTAGCTCCTCCACAGAAGCTGACTGTAGATGCCACAGTAAAATGTCCGAGTTTTTGCTTGTACACCAACCCACTCAGTTTTAACAGCAAGTTAATATCCTTTTACAAGTCAGTCCTACAATAGCTAAGGCTCTCCTGTTCAGTATTATAATACAGAAAAACAAAACACAGAAGGGAATGCATCCCCTTAACAGAACAGCATTTGTAAAGCGAAAATGTGTTGTTCAAGATATGCAAATTTTGGGTCTAAATATGCTTGACAGAATTCCTTAATTTAAGCATTTTAATGCTGAGAAAAATCAATTAATATAAAAGTACTGTCTCCAGAGATATAATATGAAGTCAGGAAAAAAAGCAGGGAAGAAACAAATAAGAGAAAATAAACCAGACAGCATTTCCTATAGAAAGGAAGTAGAAGTTGTCTTGAGGACTTAAAGTTGTGTGTGTGTGTGTGTGTGTGTGTGTGTGTGTGTGTGTGTGTACACGCAAGCACACACAAATGTGCATGTGTACTCATGCTTATAGGGCTTTCTTTAGCTACTCATATTTCTCCCCAATCCAAAAGCTGTGTTGTCCTTTATTACATAAAAATACTGGTTATCCCAAAACCTGCACAACTCATTGGACATGGAGATGTCAAACCAATGCCTATATAAAGTCCCTACCCCTTTATTCTAGTGTCTTTGGTACATGAGTGTACTTTGCACACTACCAAAAGAGAAAAAAAAAAAACACCACCCAGCCACAAACCCTTCAATCCATAATGGTACCCAGCATGCAGGATATACTAGGGTAATGGTGGCACAAAGTCTGTGAGAATAACCAACCAATATTTGGTTTGACTTGAAGCACACTCTATGAGATGGAACTCATATCCAACACTATTTGGGTGACAAGAACTAGTGACAGGATAGCCCAGGGACCTAGGATAAAACCAAATAATATTGACCTAAAAACAGAAAAAAATAATTCAGTCAGTGCCTTCTTCAGTCATCATCAGAGAAGCTCCCTCCTGCAGCAGATGGGAACCAATACAGAGACCCACAACCAGACAACATGCAGAGAGTGGGAGACCTTGGAATACTCAGCCCTAAATGGGATGTCTCCATCAAATCCTTTCCCTCAGAAGTCAGGGAACTCCGAAGAAGGGGAGGCAGAGTTAAGGGCCACAGAGGATGGAAGACACCAAGGAAACAAAGCCCTCTAAATCAACAAGAGAAAAATCTCCTGTGAGCTCACAGAGACTGAGGCAGCTTGCACAGGGTCTGCATGGGTCTCCTTCAGGTCCTCAGTGCATACAGTATGGATTCCGGTCTAGTATTTTTATGGAATCCCCAAGTGTGTGAACAAGTGGGTCTTAATTCTTGTGCCTTCTCTTGGGCTCTTTCCTTCTGTTGTTGGTTTGTCAGGTCCAACTTTGACATGATAGTTTCTGTTTTATCGTATCGTTCGGTGTGTGTGTGTGTGTGTGTGTGTGTGTGTGTGTGTGTGTGTGTGTGTGTGTGTGTTTTATGAGTGAATGAATGAATGAAAAACTAGCCACTAGGGTAAACTACCATTTATACCTTTTGGGAGAGGGAAGATCAGTTTTCTCCAATGGAGTGACACTGGGTAAATCAACCATTCCAGGACAGGCCTCATGTTCAAGAATAGTTGACCAACATATGACATATAACATACTCCAGTGGTTTTTGTGTATGCTTTTAGTTGGTTACAGTTTGGTGTCTTATGGGTTTTTTTTTTCTTGTTGTTTTTTTCTGTTTGGGTTTTTTTCTGTTTTATTTTGTTTTCTTGGTTGGGGGGGTTGTATTGTTTTTTTTGTTTGGGAAAGAACTTAAGGTTAGGTGGGTAGGGCAGGGAGGGGGAGAGGATCTGGAAGAATTTGAGGGAGAGCAAGAATATGATTAATGTATATTTAAATTTAAAAGTTATTTTAAATAATAAAAACATAATAAAAAGAAAAATATTGGTTATCCCAAGTGTATTCCCTTGTGACATGCAGCAGTAATAAAGATTAATTCATTGTCAATTCAGAGTAAAAAACGAAATTAATTAAAACGACATGTAAATTACCAAATTAAAGCATAAAACCAAAGGAATGGTGTTTAGTATGCAATGGCTGTCTATTCATATTAGTGCTAACCCAGTATTTAGAAAAGTAAAACCATCTTTCAGCATTTTTAAAGTAAAAGCATTTCTAAATTTTCACCAGCCCAATTTTCTTCCTGATCATTCATCTTACACATATGGATGAGATAAAAATAATTAAATGTGCATCTATATGCTCCTGTATATGTCCACATATTTTTAACTTCAAAATCAATAATTGCATTACTGATCTTTAAGTTTAAAAATATATGGATCATTGCTTGGGTATGAGTTTCTGAAACTCATTCATGGGAACTGGTACAGAGCCTCACACTTACTTACAAATCCCCAAGGAGAGGGGCTGGGGCTCCAGAGTCTGGGGCATACTGTTATCTAGGGGAATTCATGCACTGTCAATTTGGAAACCCATGGGCCTGAGGTCAGAATCCTCTCACCCAGAGGTTCGGTCTGCCTGTCCATCACAAATACCCAGGAAGCTCTGAAAACGCCCCAGACCACACTTCAAACCAATGTTAGGACTTAAGAATCAGACAGCATCAACATCAGCATAAGCAGGCTTTCAGTTTTTTGTTTTGGTTTGTTTTCCATGACAGGGTTTCTCTGTGTAGCCATAGACATCCTGGAACTCACTTTGTAGACTGGGCTGGCCTTGAACTCAAAGATCAGTCTGCTTCTACCTCTGGAATACTGAGATTAAAGTCATGCACTATCATGCCTGGCTTAGCATCAGAGGGTTTTAAAGCTCCTCAAGTAACATTCACAGTACAGACACTGTTATAAAACTCTGGTCAACTAGTGCCAACACTAATACATAAATGGGCCTTGTAAAGTATACTGGCACTATATTTCAAGCAACTAAGATTCATTCCTGCAGCTTCAGTTACCTGAAAAAGTTCAGGTTTCCTATTCAAAGTCCTTTTTTTTTTAATATATGTCCCAGATAAATATTTCCGATTTCAGTCTCAGCTGTTTACTCTCTGTCATTGAACTTCGGTAGAAATAAGCCCAAGATAATATTTATAACGTAGAAATGGACATTTGCACTAACATGATAAAACCTTGGGCTCAACTAGAAGGAAAGATCACAGTTCCTGCTGTGTGGCAAGAGGAAAAGGGGGGAGATCAGTGTTGGAGCGTCAGCAGGAGATGCTCATAAGACAAACACGAGTCTGCTGTCTGTGTCTTCATGGACAGCACTTTCCAATCATGATGGTGTTTCGCCTCTCAGAAGAATGAAGAATCTCTTAGACCAAGTGTTAGGAGCATCATCGAAACAAAACGCAATCAAGAGGGTAGGGTTCATCAGATTAGCTGAGCAAGGCTAAGCACGGAGCTACCTTCTGAAAGGAAAATGTGTGAACATGCCATCAAGGCGACATGAGTCCGAAAATTGTCCACTCCAGCAAAGAATGATTGCTTCAAATGCTCATATTTAACCAATAAGCCTAATCTTTTCTTTTTTTTAATTTAGCAGCAGGAAAGATGGTTGAGATTAGATTGGAAATGCGGGCCACATCTCAGGAAAGCAGTTACAAACTACACTATGATAATTGTTATTTAACCAAAGCACATGCAATTTTCTACTGAGGCTGACATTTAACATTCAGAAGCACTGTGCCTCCAGTAGAAACCCAGCAGCTCCCTGGCTCCGCGTGTTTTTAATTGGCAGCTCACTCCCACCTCCACCCGCCCAAGCACCCCGCCAGGCTCTCCTCAGCCTTGCTACTTCACACCATGTTGCATATACCTTTCATTGATTTCCTCAAAGGACTTGGGTTGGGAGAGGAGGAGGATGAGAAAGAGGAGGAGGAGAGAGAGAGAGAGAGAGAGAGAGAGAGAGAGAGAGAGAGAGAGAGAGAGAGAGAGACTAATTAACAATAGAAAGTAAAAGCAACCAGGAGCATTAAGATCAAACCTGCTAACAATCTTTACCCCTAGGCATCCCTGAGGCCATTTATTTGTCTTTGGGACTTTAGGATGAATAGCAGAAAACTATACTCAGAGGGGGTAAGAAGAGGAGGGAGGGGCCTTTATTTACAGTTTGCCTTGCTCTCTTTGATGGGCAAGGAGACAGTGAGCTGTTGTATTCTACTTCTATTTAGTAACAAATACTTTAGAATTCTGTGAAGCAAGGGGGGGGGGATGAAATGTGTTCAGTGTGGGTTTTACATATAATGGAGCCAGCAGTCATCTTTAAGGGTTATCTTCCCTCTGCTTCAGATACTCTGCACCTTTTCTAGAGTGGATAAATATCACCACCAAGAGCAGAAACAAATGTTTCCTCCCTCGTCAAAGAAATATTCTTATCAAAGTGGAGAACAAAGTGCCTTATTAATGTTATACCTCATAAGAGGGTCCTGATTTAAAAATATTAAAGCATAGTTTAATTAGACATAAAGCCACCTAATGATTTTAAATTCTCTATTGAGGATGGGCAAATTCACTTGTTTTAAATTTGCCCCAGACAGAGGTGTCTCCAGATGGCCAATCATGAGCTTTTATAATGCCTATTTTTGCCTCACTCTGTCTTCCAACTTCAATGGAAGTTCTAGGAAGATGGGGAACTTTGAAAGAGAGGTCCCCTCTCAGCACTGGTGGAGATTTCCCATTTGACAATTAGGCTTATGTCTGCCCTTTGGGAAAACATCTATATTACTCCTGGTTAAATATGAGTGTGTGGGAGAGCCAGCATCTTCTGGAACATACTAGGAATTTTTTGAGGAACAAACTAAGGTGTATCCAAGAGAGGCTTGCTCTCCACCAGTGCCTTGTTTTAATTAAGGAATCCTGTCATGAGGAAGCTGCCTCTAGCAATATCCCTGTCCTGTTTGAGGAAGCTGTCCCCAGTTAAGTCTCCCTTATACATCAAAAAGGAAACCAAACATGTTACTGCCACTGCCATCTGCTTAGAAAGGGCATGTGGACTGATTCATATGAGAGGGCAGCTCAGATGAGAGAGTTCACATGCAGGCCAGAGATGCTAGACAACAGGAGGCCAGGCTGACTCTCAGAGGAAAGGCACAGCATAAATAAGGCTGTGAAGGACTCTCCAATCAACCTTCTGTAACGTGAAGAGAGGATGACCGCCGTCCATGGATCTCTTGGGGATCTAGGAAGTTGAACCATTAGGATGTCCTGGGCCTTTTCTACAGTGTAGGCATCATGGGTGCCCAAAGAATTTTGAAATGCCAGAACTGTGTAAATTTCATACTGAGAGACAGAACATTCTGGGTTTGCTTTGGAGTTGTTGCTTGTTTTGTTGTTGTTGTTGTTGTTGTTTTTAGTTTTTGAAGACAGGGATTTCACTATGTAGCTATCCTGGAACTCACTCTATAGACCAGGCTGACCTCAAACACACAGAGATCCTCCTGCCTCTGCCTCTTGTGTGCTGGGATTAAAGGCATGTGCCACCCCCCCCCACTGCTTTGTTTGACCCAGAGTCCTGAGATATAGATCGGACAGGACTTGTAGATGTGGTTGTGCTGCCCCTGCTTCCCAAGTGCTGTGATTACAGGGTTGTGCCTCTATACCCAGTTTATAAACAAATTTAGTAATCATTTTTAAAGTAGACTCATGTCAGCATCAGCACCAGGTATTGGGCCTGCTTCCTGTGCTACTTACAGCCAGGAAAACTGTCTCATCAAGCTCCTCGGCTTCTCTCACGATGGTCTCCAAGGTGTCCTTGGCTGTGTCCATGCTCTGCAGAAAGTGGACCATCTGGTCATGCAGGAACTCCATCTTTTTCCTCTTCACTTCCTCGAAGCTTTGGGCTTTCTCATCATACTGTGCCAAAACCCTCTTCATCATTGCCTCATTCTGCTCTTCCAGCCGTTTCTCGTTTTTGCTGCAGTTTTCCTAGAGGGTTGGGACAAAAGCATTTCTTAATAAACAGAGAAGCAATGCTTCTCTTTCCTTTGGAAGAACTGGCCTCTGACATACCAGGAAAACAGTCAAACATGATGAACACAGTCTAAACTTCCAGCTTCTGTATCTGTTTTGCTGTAATTAGTTCTGCAATGGAATTCACTGTAAGAGTATCATCAGGAAGGAACAGAAATATCAAAAATTAAAAAAAAAGGGGGGGGGTAGAAAATCACATCCAGGAAGCATCCTGGCCATCAGGACTTGTGGGATTTTCTCTGTACCAGTATTTTTCTGGGAGGGGCAGTTTTGCCACAGTGTAAGGAACTCTACTATGCATTTGGACACAGCTGGTGATTGGTATCCTCACTAGAGTGACTGCGGAAGGGGACAATAAAGGAGGTGTTCACTAATCTACGTGGCAGCAAGGAGACCTCTTCACTCTTGATTGACAGCCACAGGTATCTGGGCCACCTCTAGCTAAGTTCAGAACATTCATACCCACTCTCTTCACAGCACAGGGGCAGAAGCTAGCAGCCAGAAGTATGAGTGTTCAGAGGTGCCCTGAGACACCATCGGCCCCAAACGTAAGACTCAAGTCAGTGACCAGAACATTTCTGGAGGCCAAGCAGTGAGAGAAATGGAAATAGTAACACCTCTTAGTAACTGTCTGAGGCTTGACTTTCAGAAATGATCTGCTTTCACATGCCAAGGCTCCAAGAAGTGAACGTCTTTAGGGAAAATTCTTCATCCTTAAACAGAGAGCAGCCTCGTTGCCCACAGCAAGGGGAGACTATAAAAACCCTCACTTTGAATTAAGAAAACCAATGATGTAAACCAAACATACACACACTATCCACACATACACACACACATACATACATACACACACACACATTATACATCACACATATAGATATACACTATATAATATACAACACACACTCTATACCACACACACACACACACATACACACTACATATTACACCACACACAGAGACAAACACTATATACCACATATACACATACATGTAGTTAGTCTTTCTTGTCAGACTTTCTTGAGGCCACCAGCCCCCAAATAATGCCACAGAGATTTATTATTAATTGTGAAATCTTGGCCTAAGCTTAGGCTTGTCTCACTAGCTCTCATAACTTAAATTAACCCATTTATATTAATCTAAGTTCTGTCATGTGGCTTTACCTCTCCTCCATTTTGTACATCCAACTCCCTCCATGTCTCATTGGCTAATATCTCCATGCCTAGATTCATTCCCTGCCCAGAAGTCCTGCTTAACCTCTCCTGCCTAGCTATTGGCTATTCAGCTTTTTATTATACCAATTACAATGACACATTGTAGCGTGTATGTTTCCGCCAGCCCGCCAGCCCCAAATAACACTCAGAGACTCTGTATTTGATACAATCCTGTTGGCCAGTTACCATTACTGTTTATGGGCTAGCTCTGCCTTAATTATTAACCCATTTCTACTTATCTAAGTATTTCCACGTGGTTGTCTTATCAGGGAGCTGAGGCACGCGTCCTGCTTCTTCCCTGGGCTACATCTCGACTCCTCCCCTCTACTTCCTCTTTCCTCCTTGTCTCCTAGCCCCACCTATCTTGCTATCTCATTGGCTACAGAGCTTTATTAACCAGTATGAGAAACATGTATACAGAATAACATCTCCCATCATCTCCTCTTTTCTGTCTAAAGTAAAAGAAGGGGTTTAACCTTAACATAGCAAAATGTACCATACAACAGTTATCAAATAAGAATCACAGTAAACAATATTTAGTCCATTAACATTTTGTAAGACTTAAAGAAAATAACATCTATCCTATCTTTGTGAGTCTAAAGTCCTATATGTAACTTATCTTTAATACTAACTAAGGAAAACTATAACTATAACTATCTGTCTTCAACTCCTTCAAAGACCACAGAAGGATAATATATAAACTCTAGAAATGACAGAGAGAACTCATTGCCTGGTCAGTCACCCGAAGTTCTTCTGTAATGTTCCATCTTCAGCCCATAGGCCATAGTGTGTGTCCAGACTCCTCAACAAGGCAGGAAACTTTTCTCTGTGTCCTGTAGACTGTCTGGCTGTCTGGCAGCCTCCTCCATGAAGCAGGAATCCTGTAGCAATGTCCATCTTGCATCAGCAGTCACCTTTTTGTGGGTCCTGCATGTCCAGTTTCTACAACATAAAGTCAAACAGTCCAGAAGAGCAGTACCTTGCCCAAATGGCTAGTCTTGCCATATTAGAAGCAAACTTCATAACGAGTTTCTTCAATGTTCATCTTCCTTTTTGATGCAGGTGGTGTTACCAGGAGCAGTTGTGCCTCATTGCCAAGAAAAATCCTAAACCATTTTAAATGCCATATTCTGTAGGTCTTTGAAAGGTTTGAAGAATGCCTATTCATCTCAAATACATCTCTATATATCTAGAAAACCTAACTAACTTAACTCCAAGTTTTGACTATCATAGATAACTCTCTAATCTGTACTAAATTATACATTACATTTTTCAATGAGCTATATAAACACAATATCTAGAGAAGAGGAGAAATATACATATCACAAAATTGACCTTAAATTGTATCAATAAAAGGAAATCCATTCCAAAGCAAAGTATTCATATCTATACCATAATTCCCTTTTTACCTTTAAAAAGATTGCTTGTGTCATTAACCAGTTATAACCAAGTCCATTTAAATGAAAACAAACATTTATAAACAATATTTGGGAATTTGGGCGTCATTCTTTCCAAACTACTTCCTGCTGGTAGAGGGCGCTGTCATGGGGGTCCAAAGAAGACGCAGAAATCTTTGCAGTAGTCTGCAAGGCTTTGTCTCAACTGCTTTGAATGTTGAATCATCTGGGGCATTGTTTCAGGGGGTCTGGCTTGATCAAACCACATAAGTCTGGAAAGAATCCATAGCTTTTCATTTTCTGTGGAAACAAAAATAGAAATCCTTTTCCCCAGTAACTTGTCCTTAGGCTTAAATTTTGGAGTCAAAGCATTTTTAAAATATATAAATTGAATTAATCCAGCAGCATTTCTTTTATCAGTAGTTATTTTCTCAGCAATCAAATAATTTAAAGACAACAGAAGTGCGTATAGTATACAAAATTTCTCTGTGTTTTCCATCTTTACGTGGCTTTTTTATTACTCTATCTATTCTACTTCTATTTTTACATATTTTGAGACAGGGTTTCTCTGTGTAACTTTTATCTGCCCTGGAATTCACCGCTTACCAGGTTTGCCCTGAAATCACAGAGATCTGCTTGCCTCTGTTTGCCAAGTGCTGGGATTAATGGCGTGCGCCACCATAGCCATCCATTTAATTCCTTTTTTCTTTTTTAAACCATTGTATCTCGTTTCTTTTTCTCTCCCAAGCCAGCGTATTTTATAAAACACAGTGTAAACCTTCATTGCAGCTCTTGTACATACCAATGAATTGTTAGCAGAGCTCTTTAAAAGCAAGGGGGCTTTTTTGCCGCTTATTATGCTAATTATGGAAACCTCCCTTAAAGGAGCCATGCAACTCTCTGTCTATAGCAAAACAAATCCAACCGAGAAAATGCTGCTACTAAGATGTCTTGCTAGTCTCTGTTCCTTTGTTTCTAAAACATTTCTTAAGCTCTTATTAGTTTTAAGTGAAAGTTCTTATAGCCACGTTGGGCGCCATCTGTAGCTTGTTGATTTCCGGCCAGCCCGCCCGCTGCTGGTCTGGCGTGCCGGCCCCCAATAACACGCAGGAGACTCTGTATTTGATACAATCCTGTTGGCCAATTACCATTATTGTTTATGGGCTAGCTCTGCCTTAATTATTAACCCATTTCTACTTATCTAAGTATTTCCACGTGGTCGTCTTATCCGGGAGCCGAGGCAAGCGTCCTGCTTCTTTCCGGGCTACATCTCGACCCCTCCTTCCCATTTCCTCTTTCCTTCTCCTAGTCTCCTAGCCCTGCCTATCTAGTTTTCTATTGGCCACAGAGCTTTATTAACCAGTAGGAGAAACATATATACAGAGTCCTGCCTAACCTCTCCTGCCTAGCTATTGGCTGTTCAGCTTTTTATTATACCAATTACAATGACACATCTTCACATAGTGTTAAAAAAAATATCCCACAACACATACACACACAAAAAAAATGCCATACTACACACATACACACACACACACACACACTACATTCCATACCCTCCCCACACACAAACACTTTACACCACACACACCACTATTACATACATGAACACACACTATACATCTCTCTCTCAGACACACACACACACACACACATGCCACACATACTACACACCACATTACACATTACAATACACACACCAATTCAGTTCCAAGTAGTTTAAAGTAGATACAATGAATAAAGCAGGACAAAATAAAAAGAAGTATGCTAACTTACCTCAATGGTGTTAAAAAATGATTCAATCTCACTAACAAAAGCTTCAATCCTCAAGGATTTTTCTTGTAGGTTTTCAAGAAATTCTCCTAATTGAACCTGAAGGGAAGAATTAGTGTCTTTACAGCATAATATTAGGGGGAAACATTTCAATCAGTGGGTTCTGGTTTCCTTCATATGTTTGTGGAGATTTACTATACCATATTCACTAACAAATAAAATCTTAGGGATTTTTGTGCTTCTCCTAGATGGATTGGACACAGTTATGTGTGACAAAAAGTGGCATTTCATGGGGCTGGAGAAGTAGCTCGGTTGGCAAACCACCTACTTTGCATGAGGACATGAGTTTGCTTCTCAGAACCAATGTAAAGCTGTTCATGCTAGTGTATGCTTGTAATCCAGAGATGCGGAAGTAGAAACGAAACAGACAGATTCCTGGCTCTCCAGCCAGCCAGCCTCACCCACTCGGTGAGTTCCAGGAAAGGGAGAGACCCTGTCAAAAGTTTAAAAAAATAGTGGATAGTGCCTGAAGAAAAATATTTGAGATTTTCTTCTGACCTCCACATGAATGTATGCACACATTTGCAAGGATATCCTTATTTAATAAACTCCAGATTTGAATTATTACTGTTCATAAGGCCTGGAGTTGTGTACAGTCAGAAGTAGAACTCTATGGTGTTGGTTATCAGTTTGACAAGCTCTAGAATCACCTGTTGATATAATGTGACCCCCTACCTTTATCTCCTGCCACTGTGACTTTTCCATGGTGGCCTATACACTTGAATTTGAAACCAAAATAACTCCCGCCACCCCATCCCTTCCTTAACTTCCCTGTGTCAGGCATTTTCACAGTAACATGCACAGCCTTTTGCCTGAACCTCTGTTGTTTCTTCACATGAGCATCACAACCCCAATGTGCCTGGCAGAGCTGAGAAGATGATCAGGGTACCACAAGCCAACACACCAGCACACCCACTGATACTGAGGACTGCATTTTGAAAGGGGTTAAGGTTTGTGGTAGGTAGCAACCAAGTAGAAAATTTATGGAGTGTAGTGTGAGAACAGGCCCTACTTCAACCACAGTGCTAAGCTAATGGTATCCTGGCTTGATAAACATAATAATAAAAACAAGACTGAACAACAGAGCTTCAATGACAATGATGCTACATGATGAAATCTTCAAAAGACCTCTAATTCCCTGTAGGTCTCCGTCCCTAACCAACCCCTGAATCCTGTAGGCTCCTGTCACACAAGCTGCATCTTTTTGTAGCTTCTTCTCACATATGTGTTTTTCCCTACAGTTTCCATTTCTAGAACATCCTCTCTGCCATTGACTAATGGATGATCTCGGCTTCATCAAGGCTCAGCCAAGCTTCAGCTTTTAGAGACTCTCCCTGCGCCCCCCCCAACTACCCTCCAACTGGTGAACTCCCAAAAGCTTAGTCTCTCGGCATCCTGTACTGCTGAAAGCCAGCACCGATCTGAGGAAACTCTAAGTCTATCTCCTCATTTCCCTTTCTTCCTTTCTCACTCCCAGTGACTGGCGTCCTTCCAGACATAGAACGTGAGATCAATAAACACTGAAAGCAGGAAAGAAGTGAACCAGGGATGAAGATGAATTAATAAACAACCATCATGGTGGAGAAGAGGAAAGGAGAAAGAGCTGGGGCTTCCAGAAGCTGCAGCCAATGGTCTCAGAAGAGACACAATTGTCCAAGTTACAGCTGTCTGTGATAGCCGCTTTTTAATTCTATTGAGATTTACTTATTTATGTATATGAGTGGTTGTCTACACGTATGTATGCGCACCATGTGTCTACCTGATCAAAAGAGGGCATTGTGTTCCCTGGAATGGAGTCGTAGATGTCTATGAGCCACCATGTGGATGCTGGGAACTGAACCCAGGTTCTCTGAAAGAGTAACAAGTGCTCTCAACTGCTGAGCCATCTCTGTAGCCACCAGACTTTCTTTTTTCTTTTAAGTTGCCTCCAACTCTTAATTATCATAGGTAACTTAATGGAAAATAAATAAGTAATAAATAAATAAAGCCTTCCTGGCTTTAGTTACCAGTTCTTAGAGAACATCAAACAATCTAACAAAACCCTTTAAAAGGTTGTTTTAAAGATGATACCATAATCTTACTTCTGAATTATTTTTTTAAATTGAAAGATTTATATGATCTAAAGAGATCAGAGTATTATTTTTGGACTTTTAAATTGTCAACATTTGAGCAAAACTTAGGAACAAAACATAATTAATAAAAAGGTATGAAAAATTGAGCAGACAGTGACCAATAGCTGTCAGTCTTCAAAGAAAATGTAATCCTAAAATGAGGCATATTTCAGCGGATTTTATACACCCTATATGTGACATTTCACAACAGAGGTTGCTTTGTCCCTTCCTCCCAACTTTAACCAGAAAAATGTCGATGAAATCTCACTCTTGAGAAGTAAAAGGGTATTGGTTTGATAGGAAAAAAAATATCCAGGTTCTAAAATGCACTCATATTTAATCAAAATGATCCTGAAAATTATTTAACAGCAACATCATTGAAGGATCATTTGAGAACCACTGACAGCAAGGCACTGAGCCCAACAGTACGGACACACAGTCAAGAACTCCAATGTCAGGCCAACCTGGGCTGGGTATCAGTCCCAGCTTTGTCTCTTGTGACCTCCACAAGCACTAACGCCCCACGCCCATTTCATCACCTGTAAACTGTGATGGTAAGCTATAAGAATTAAAATGTACCCTGTATACAAAGAGCTCAGCACAGGCCTGGCACAGAGAAAGCACTCAAGTTTTGTTATTATTTACTAATTTTAAGATCATTCTGGCTGCTATATGTAGAAGGGAGAAGTGAAATAGGTGATTGAGAGGTAGGGGGGAATGGATGCTCCAACCCTGGGGGTGGGTGGGATATGATGCAAAAAATTAAAATTAGTGTTTCATGAATCTTTAACACTTAGAAGAGAATTGGTCAGTGCAGTGGACATATATTTAAAGGACAATATTATTGATGACAGAAAGTAACTTCTTTTGTGTGCAACTGTATAATTGCTAAGATTAAAAGCATTTTACATTTTTATAACATTAAGGGTCTTTGCTATGAGATATAAGCTCCTTGGTGGCAATGACCCCATATTATTTCTTGATATTCTGAGAACCTAGAAAAATGCTCTGACACATAATATACCTGTAAGAACTACAGATGGTATAGTCTTAACTAAATCCTTAGTGAAATATTTGCACTTTTTTCAGAACCTTTTGCTTAAAATGACTGTCAAATCTTGGCCATTTTAAAGAAAATGTGAAAGCAACCCCAGTATGTGTAATTTGTGTGTGTTAAGTTGGTTTACCTTCACAGCACTTATAGCTGTGTCAAGCGCTGAAACTTCATGGTCTTTGTGAATGTCCAACACCTTGTCCATTTCAGAGACTGGGCTTTTGCAGGTGTAGCAGTAAGAGTCAACCTGCTTTGTCTGTTCCTTGCGTGGCTTATCTGTAACCGGCTCCGGTGCAGCCTGGTCATTTTCTGTCCTCCTGCCATCCAACTCTTTCTGTTCAGCAGACATACTTGGTTCCTCCTCATTCGTAAATTCATGTTCCTTGATGCACTCAGAGGATTCTGGTCCTTGAGATAACACATCTTGAGGTGTGGATTCCAAAGATGGTTCTTCTGCTAAGATGCCTCCACTGACCATTTCTTCATTCTGAGAGTCGATGAACTCGTACTCATCCTGTACAGGGATATTGTGGAACCTCTCTTCTTGTGGGACGGATGGGACGAGCTCTTCTTGCGGAACTTCCGGAGCATAAGTGGCACCAGCTGCAAACTCTTCCTCTGGGAAAGACACTTGCACTGGGATGTTCAGCTGAACCTCTGGACTGGCATTTCCTGCTTCATTACCCTGGCTGCTTGGTTCATCTACACTCTCTAGAACACGGCGGGTGTCTTCGAACGGAACCGCATAGCTCATCGTCTGGGTGACTGCTCTCACCTCCTCTGTAATGGGAGCTTTCTGCTCCATTGCCACTTCATCACGGGTCTCCCTGTGACCCGCGAAGTCACCTTCCTTGTCAGCAGCCTTGCGCTCTTCTTCCAGATTCCTCTCCCAAAAACTAGTTCCAGGCTTTCTCCCAATTTCTCTTTCTGCAACTCTTGGTTGATGTGACTCATCCTCACTGGCTGACTTTTCTTCCAGGCCTTGGCCTTGATCCTCTTGAGCTATACATGTGTCATGAAGAGTGTCATCTCTGAGTAGATACTTCTCAAAATACACACCTGTTCCATCATCAGTGTCAGAATGTCTCCTCGGAAATGATGCCTCCGAACCTGCACTGCCTCCTTCAGAAGCGGTCTCCGCTCCGTTTTTCTCCCCAAACGCCTCTTCATACAGGTCCTTATATAAAAACGCAAGTGCAGGTGGTTCCTCTAGAAGCTCTGGGTTAACAGCCTTGGCGGTGGTAGGAAATATCTGGCTTCTTGCTAGAACTCCTTCCCCCACACCAAACAAAGGCACCCCAGGTGATCTGGAGTCCACATCCCTACCGATGCCCTTTGAAACGTTTCTATCATCCGGTGTTTGGATGGCCAAAGGCTCTTGCGTCTCTGCGTGAGACAGTTCGCTGTAGTCCTTTTCTAGCCCGTAAAAGCTTTCATCTAAGTCATATTCTTGTTCAAGGGCACATTCATCTGAATGTTCTCCGAAAGAAGCCGCTGCTTCCGTGGTTTCCTTTGAGAATCCTCCAACAGTTAATTTCTGCTTTTCTGAGTCTGGGGCGAGGTTATAATCAATCAAAGTGTATTTTTCAAAATAATCCTCCTCAGTGGAAACCGTGGGTGGAATGAAAGTGAAGTCACCTGATTCGGACTCTGTGGCTATCTCCTCTTTTGTTTTATGAGTTTCCTTTGGCTCGTCTTCTCCCAGTGACATGACTTTCCTATCAGAATCTTCTAAGTTGTCCTTCCATGTTTTATGGGAAGCAACTGCCTCACCCTCATCCTGCAGGGATATAGTTTTAAAGGAGGATTTCTCCTCCAAATACTGTAATTTGTCTTGCATTTGTTCGCTTTCTTCCTGATCCACGGAAGGGATGAAAGCGGGAGCATGGATATTCAGTATCTCACAGCCTTCGGAAATGATGCTAAAGGCACTCTTCTGATCCTCCGAAAGTCCTGCTGGCTTGCTGGTTACTGCAAATTCTTCATCCCTCGCCGAGGTGCCTTCGGCCTCCTTGGGCGTGCCTCTCATAGGCAGGGTTCCATCAGCACTGATCGCTGATGCGTTAAGCATAAACTGAGTATAGTTGCTCGATGCTGAAGAGAGTGGGTCGTTTCTGCGCGTGTCCTCCACCGCTTCCGAGTGATGCTTTGAAACAACAGCAGACTGTTTTGGCATCCCAGTTAGACAATCTTTAGATGTCTGGATAGTGTGGATTGTAGGCCTTTCTGACCAAGTTTCTGGTTTCTTCACCGTATGTTCTAGAGAAACCCCTGAAACAAGAGTTTGTGGCTCTACAGGTGACAGCTGAGTCGGTGGTGTTCTCAGATGCTGGGTTTCATCAGGAATGTGCTCAGGGGTCCCTTCAGCATCCTTAGATAGAGATCTTGGCAGCGAACCTTCATCCGCAGCGGTCAGAGAAGCACCGGTGGACAACGATGGCTCTACAAACTGCCTCCTCTCCTCTTTGAGAACCATTCTGTTCTCACTTGACTTCTCCAGCTCCAGATTTCCGCCCTGAGTCACGGGGTGGCCAACCATTTCCTCTCTGTGGGGAGGCTCCACGCGGGAAGACTTGGTCTTTTCTACTAAAATTTGACTTTCTCCCAGGGGATGGAGTTGGGTTTCTGCTGCCTTTCTCTCCCTAATTCCTGGGTATACCTCCATGGATATGTGTTCTGGTTGTTCAATAACTTGTGATGTTTTAACCAATGAAGGTGACAGGGCTTCGCCCAAAGACGCAGACGATGGTTCAAGTACAGGCATGGCTGCGGTCGGAGAGTAGGGCCTGTGTCCCCGAGTCTTTCCTTCTGAAAATGCCCAAGTCTTCTCTTCCTTTTCTCTCCTCTCCTCCGAAGCAAGAGTCACACTGGGTTTTTCCATGAGCTCTTCGCTTGGAGAGATGCACGGTTCCAGCTTCTCAGCGGCTTTCAATTCTTCCAATTTAAAAGGTCGAGATTCCGGTGTCTTTTGCAACTTTCCTGCCACCTCATTTTCCCTAAGCTCCAAGGGAGCCATGATTTCTTGTTTTTCTGCCAGCCCCCTCTTCTCTGCCAGGGAAAATGGTCTAATTTCCCAGCTACCCTCCTCCTCCTCCTCCTCCTCCTCCTCCTCCTCCTCCTCCTCGGCTGGGCGTTTGACTTCCTCTTCCTGATGTTTCAAAGCAGCGGGTTCTGGCATTTCTTTTCTTGGTCTGTGTTCACCAAGATCAATTAAACCGCCTTTTGATTCCACTGGTAAAATCTCTGGCGCTGGCTTCTCTGAGTCCTCTGTGCTTGTGAGTTGGGATGGAACTGATTTTGGCTGTTGCAGCATTTTATCTTCTATGCCAGATGACAAGAGCAATGTTTTACTGCCATCACTGTTCGGTTCTTCCTTAAGAGCAGAAATCCTCCAAGTAGATGGAGGAGAGATTTGTGGCTTCTTGTGTCTTTGGCTCTCAGTAGCATGAAGAGCAGCAGTGTCTGGGGCTCCTTCCATAACCAGTTTCTCACCAGAGGGAGAACAAGGTTCAATTCCAAGATGTTTGTCACCAGCTGGAGTAGCAGAGCTCACACCCGTTCCCTCTGAATAGCCTGGAGGTTCTTTCTTCCCATAATTTTCAGTGTTGGATTCTGGCTGGTTTAAAACTTCTGCATTTGATAAAAATATGAGTTTTTCTTTGAGGCCATGACTTTCACTGGCTTTAACTGACACACCCTTGGGTTCTTCAGCCAGTCTAACTGTGTTAAGCTCAGTAGGAACTGCAACTTTTGGCTCTACCGGAGCTGCTATTTCCTCTACAGAGGGACTCGACTGGGCTTCTAAGTCTTCTTTGTCACTGACCTTACTATCTGGAGAGCTTGATCCAAACAATAAACTAGACATCCATGATTTGAAGGATGACATCCCTTTCTTCCCCTTCTCTGCAGGAAGACCTTGCTCAGCCACCAATGATTTCTCAGGTGGCCTTTGTGTCACCTCTGGTGTCTCGGGGGGTTGAGGTGTAACATGTGCTGTGACTGCAGGGACAGATTTACTTGGGGTGGACACTTTCTGGTCAGGGGCTGGCTTTCTCCTTTCACCAGCATCATCTACAGTCTTTGACTGTACCCATTTGGGTTCTTGAGATGCCTTCTCACCAGACACTGGTACTGTGCTTGCTTCTTGGTCTTTGCCCAGCGTAGGTTCTGCAACTTCGGCCAGGAAACGTGATGCTCTGGCAGGAATCGAGGGAGTTTCTGCCTTAACCTGTTCCACGGATGGGCCAGGCTCTGATTTCTGGAGAGTTCTTTCAAGAGGTAGTCTGATTTCCTCCTGAGTTGCTTCTTTGCAAGGCCTGGGACATTCCGCATTTGTTTTCTCTGACAGCAGACTTTCACTCTGTGTGAAAGAATTGGTCTGCCTCTCCTCTGTTCTACGTCTCTCCACCCTTGCCGCTGGAACCACAGGCTGAGGCTCCTGAGGCAGGTTTACTTCTTCAGAAAGGGAAGTCTTGGTGGATGAGGTTTCTAACCCGCCACTAGATATATGGAGGGTAGATTCTTGTTCTTGCAATAGCAAATGGGGTTCTTCCATAGCTTGTGGTAGACCCTGCTTTCTGATTCTGGATATGTGATCTGTATCCAATGGAGCAGCCTCAAGTTTCCCTGGCATCAGATCATTGCTATTAGAGAACTCCAGCATCCCAGTTCCTGGTTTTCTATCTTCATGCTGAGTGGCCAAGTTGTCTGGTTTTTCCAGCATCCAGGTGTTATCTTTTGGAGAGAAGAGAGTCCCCTCCACTTTTGCTGCTGTAACATTGGCAGGCTCAGTAGTCGTAAATGATTTGGATTGCTCCAAATTCTCTTTCCTGTCTGAGGATTGTTGAATACCCAGATCTGGTTTATCTGCAAAAGAGCTGTTCAGATCAGGCACCTTAACAGCTTGCCCCTCATGCAGGGTTTTTGCAAGCTCTGTTTGCCCTACAGTGAGGTTAGAAGTCTCTAATGGAGATGTGGCAGATGCAGGAGACTCCCTGTTTTCCTCTTGTTCTTTTCCTCTGCCCCTAAGCTCAGTGGGGGCCTCTTCAGTTACTGGTTCAGTTACAATGGGTTTTACTGGTTCTAAACCTAAGGACCCACTTCTACCTCTACTACCAATGAGTTCTGACCCAGTAGCTGGTGCTTCCGATAACTGTTTGTCTTTCTTCTCAGGCTCTGGGAGGAGCTTTATGAGCTCTCGCTCTCCTGACAGCAAACCCTCCAGTACTGAGGAAGATGTCTCCTCTGATTGTCTGTTCACCTCATCCCTGAGGGCCATCAGTGATGGGGCTAAAGCATCTGACACAAAATTTTCAGACTCAGGAGAATTTATTATCTCATGTTTGTCTTTTGGAACTGTGTGTTTGGGTGCAGGTGACATTTGTGATAGAAGAAGCTCACTGTCTTCTTTATTTACTTCACCACCTAAATTGATGTGAAGTTTGGGTTGAGGCTTTGACACCTCAGAAACAGACACCAAGTTCTTTTTCTGTGATGAATTTGAGTGTTCAGAATCAAGAGCTGGAGAGAATGGAAGGCTGTGTGTATCTTCTGGTCTGGTTTCCCCAGATGCATCTGCTGGCACTTTGGGTATTGGCAATCCAGGTTTAACACCTTCACTTTCTACTTTTGACCAAACAGAATACTCCGACGGAGATGATAGACTCAGAGATGAATCCAATTCTGTTTCTTTCTCTGCTCCTGGCCAAGCTGAACCTCTGGATAAAGAAATGTCAATGACAGCAGCAGCACCTTTAGCTGGTTCCCTCTCTTCCCCTGTGGGTATGATGAGTGGTGGCGAGCCTCTTCCTAACTCACTCTTCCCTACTTGCTTAAAGCCCGGGTGTCCCTCAGGACTGGTGAGAGATTCTGTCAGGGTTTCGTCTATGCCTGATTCAGTTAATTTTGGTGGTGCAGGTGGATGATGTTCAACTTCCCTTTCTGCTACCAACGAAGCTGCAGGAAGTTCCCTGCTTATTCTGGAGTCCTGCTTCATTTCTGTTTTCACTCCAGATAAATCCTCGTGTCCAGGAATAGATGTCTCCTCTGGAGGTGAATATAGTTTTGCTACTTCAGGCTCATTCTTTGACAACATTCTGTGTCCTAGTTCAGAAGTCACAGTTGGAGCTAAATCGGGTTTGACATACGCCTTTGGCTCCTCTACCGAGTCAGACAAAACTGAATATTTCATCCCAGACCCTGGAACATTTGGGGGCTGAGGCTCTGGTGTCAGATCCTGTGATGTGTGTGCTGCCGCTTCTTGAGAACCCGGCACAGTTCCTTCCCTCCTGACTTTTGGCAAAGCCATCTGTTCCTGTGCAGATTTTAGAGTTAGTGATGCTTTGGGTTCCCGTTCTGTCTTAAGGACACGGGCTGACTCAGGTGGAACTGAGGACTGAGATGTGGGCAAAGAGGGCTGGGCTTCCTCCTTTGCCACTAACGACAGTGCGGATAAAGAAGCAGCTGTCGTAGCTGCTGATGAACTACTCTCCACATCCCCCTTCTCCCATCCACTGGTTAAAGGTGATACCAAATCTTCAGCATCAGGCTCCAGAGACACTTGGGTTTTCTGCTGCTGAGCCAGGATGAGATATTCGGATACAGATGTTGAGATTGTAGGAGCATCTGACACAATTTCTGCTTGGCCTGTTTTATTTGCTGAAGGCGGCAGGCTCAGGTCATCGGGTACAGGCATGAACGGGAAGGACTCAGCCTCTTGCTCCTGTGATGGATCACAACGCTCGGGCTCAGGCATGAGCACTGATGATGCTGACTCTTCCTCATCTACTTCAGAGAAGTAGGGATATTCTGGAGCAGATCTCATAGTTAGTGACGAGTCTGCCTGGGCCTCGTTTTGCTGTGTTTCTGGGATTCTGTATGGTGGGATGGAAACTTGTGATGCTGAATCTGGAGAAAAAAGCTCTTCCGTGTCCTCATCTGACAAAACAGTATGCTCAGATGGTGATGTCAAGCAGAGCGGAGAATCACGCCCCAGCTCTCTTTTCTCTATTTCCTGTGTTGGGTAGGGTGAGAATGAGAATTCTGACACAAACGCAGAATCAGGGGAGAAGGGCCCAACATCTCCCTCTTCCTTCTCTTGCTCTGATAGATTTGTGGGTGAGGCGGCACCTTTCAGAAGCAGAGGGGACCTGTGGACAACCTCTTCCTCCTGGGACTCTGGTGTTACAGATGGTGTTGGTACGGAGCGTTCAGAAGCCGGTGTGGAGGAAAGCGGGTACCGCTGTCCCACTATGGTCTCTTCTTCCGGGAGGACCATGTGTTCAGATGTGGTGTCTGAAGGGAGTGGGGTCTGGCATTCAGAAAGCATCTCAGCTGCGTGTGGTGGGACAGCGTGTGGCGCAGACACCACATCCGGTGACGATGATCCAATATCTTCCTTTTCTTCTTCTAACAGAGTCACGGGTTCAGAAGTGCCTTTGGGTTTGACCTGGGGCACGCCACCAATTGTTTTGTGGGGAGATTCCTGTGTTTCATCTTGTAGAGTTGAGGATTTAAATGTCAGTTTTGAATCTGATGTGGCATGTTCTCTTTCTAGGTCCCCACCTTCCGACACTTCTGCAGGTCTCAGTGTGGCAGCCAGGGGTGGTGGTGGGGGGAAATGGCGTTCAGAACCCTTCTCAGGTAGCGATGGAGAATGAAAGGATTTGGAAGTAGCATCCTCTCTTGGGGGGTGTGGCCCCGTGTCCTCTCTCTCTTCTTCTGTCAGAATCATGGACTCAGAAACATCTTGGGACTTTAATGGGGCCTTGTGGTCATTTGTCCTCTCCAGCAACTCTTGTGCAGCATGCACTGTAACTGAATGCTCAGTAGCAGGTGCAGACCCTGGTGTGTGACACCTACTCTCTGAGGCCTCGTCTCCAGAGAGAACCAGATGTTCTGGTGTGACTGGTGAAAAGATCGGGGACTGGGATGCAGATGTCTTCTCGATGGTGGATGGAGAGAGAGAGTGCTCAGATTCAGATGCCACTGCTGGGGAGTAAGACTCGTGTTCCTCATCATCCTCCGAGAAAACTGCGGGTTCAGAGCTGGATTTCACATTAGAGGGAGAAAGTGCCTCAACTTCTTGCTTCTCTGGTTCACGGTTCGATACCCGTGGGATGGAATACTCAGATACAAAAGCAGAATCAGTAGAAACAGACTCACTTTCCTCTCTTTCCTCCTCAGAAAAAGAGACATGTTCAGGTGTGAATGGCACCTGTGATGGTGGAATGGGCTCTTCCCTGTGCTCCACTTCAGGAGACCAAGGTGACAGAAAAGGCTCCTCAAAAACTAATGGACTCTCTGGATAATCAAGTTCTATGATCTCTTCTTCTAGACTAGAATCTTCGGGTTCAGTGGCATTGGTGATTTCTACTCCCTTCTCTAGTTCCTGTGACGCTTGGGTGACAGGTGGCTCAGGCGCATGCTCCTCCTCTCCATGGGCTATGGGCTCAGGCGCATGCTCCTCCTCTCCATGGGCTATGGGCTCAGGCGCATGCTCCTCCTCTCTGCGGACTATGGGCTCAGGCGCATGCTCCTCCTCTCTGCAGGCTATGGGCTCAGGCGCATGCTCCTCCTCTCTGCGGGCTATGGGCTCAGGCGCATGCTCCTCCTCTCTGCGGGCTATGGGCTCAGGCGCATGCTCCTCCTCTCTGTGGACTATGGGCTCAGGCGCATGCTCCTCCTCTCTGCAGGCTATGGGCTCAGGCGCATGCTCCTCTTCTGCGGGCTATGGGCTCAGCGCATGCTCCTCCTCTCTGCAGGCTAGGGCTCAGGCGTCTCTCTCTGCGGCTCACGACCTTCTCTGCGGGCTATGGGCTCAGGCGCATGCTCCTCCTCTCTGTGGACTATGGGCTCAGGCGCATGCTCCTCCTCTCTGTGGGCTATGGGCTCAGGTGAGGTCCGGTGTTCAAAGGTTGATTCTATCTTTTCTGCTGAAGTCGGCTCTAGCTCCTCCTTGTATGGCTCAAACCTTTCTAAGATGGATGGTGGCAGTTTTGGTGGTCCTGTCTCCAAAGGCTCTTCTGCCTCCCATGACTTGGAATGGTTGACAGAAATCATGCCTTCCTGTTTTACATCAGCAGCTGAGCCTGAGAACACAGAAGCATCGTTCTCTGGACTTTCCATTCCTTGTGAGTCCGGCTCATCTTCTTCATTTGCTTTTTCAAGGAATGCGGGTGCTGATGTGCTGGGTGACTCTGTTCTCTGGGTCTTCAATTTATCAGCTGGATGCTGTGGCGCTGTCTGTGGAGGTCTTGGGTGTTCTTGATCGGCTGTGTCATTTCTGGAATAAGAAGACAATGTGTGCTCGGTTGCAGATGTGGCGTTTAAGGGGGGATCCACATACATTTTCTTTTGCTCTTCATGACTAAATAATGAAGTCATGGACCTTGACCCTTTGGAGAGGGCACCTCTCCAGGGCGGAGCAAGCTCTCTTCCCGTATTATCTTCTGGGCCTTGGGCTGCTAATTTACTTCTTTGGGGAACTATGTTAGAACCACTGTTGCTCAAATCCGGCTCTAGACTGATGGATGCATCTTTCCCTTTCCTGTAATGTATTTCCTTAATTACATAACCTTTTGGCAATGTCCCATAAAATTGTAGAGGAATTAATTCCTCTTTAACTGAATTGAACATCTTGATTTTGTATTGTACTGTTCCTATGTAGACTGGCCTCAACACTAATGGCTTGTGCTCTTTGTATATTGCCCCAGTGATAGGAGGCGTATTGGATGTTGCCTTCTTCCTTCTTGTTTTATCGTAAGTGCCAATAGGTGACTTCTCGTTCTCGGTATTGAGCACTGGGCTTTCTGAAATTAAAGAACCATCTTCCTTGTTCGCCAGAACATCTTGCGATTCCAGAGAATTTCGTTTTTTGCTGCCTTTCCGACGCAATGATGGAGAACCACGCTTGGACTTACGAGTTCTTTTCCGCGTCTTTTTAACTTCATCCACAATGAAGGAAACATTCCCTGGGGGAGAATTCAGGGCTGACCCTTCCAAGCTACATACACCAGAAGTTTGGCTTTCTTCTGAAGCCCAGGGAGTGGAAGATCTACTTGAATTGGTCTCCCAGGTTATTCCGCTGTCTTCCTGTTGGACTGTTACCATGGAAAAGGAGGGGTCAGAGATGATACATTCCTGCTTGGTCTTACCCTCTTCGTCCCCATCTGATAACCTGTAGTGAATGATATCAATAACTATATGTTACAGTAGTAAAAGAATATATTAATTATTAGAATAAGTAAATGTAAAACACAGAAATCAATATTACCATCTACCTCAAATATAAGGCTCAACATAAAATAAAGTTAAAAAATTAAAGTCAGGATGGCCAATGCAGTAACATATTTAGGACAGAATGACTCAACAGCCCTTAAAGGAAAAGTAAGACTGAAGTTCAGTTTTGCATCTTCCCTCTTCGGGGTTGCCCTCCTGGACCCCCCCCCCTTCATCTGCTTCCTAAAGGGCCAGAGGTCTGATGCTTGCCTCTTGTATTTGCCCATTCTCAGCCCCCCCCCCCCGTTTTCCTTCCAGGCTGGCTTTATCAAGCACGGCATTATCACACTACTCGTTAAAATAAATCTCAATAAACTCTTTATACTCGCAAAAGAGGAAGAGCAAACCCCTTGGCTCCCCAATCCCCATCTGACTTTATTTCCAAGTACCTGTTGCTGTCTCCTTTTACACGAGTAACTTCTATTATAACTACAATCACGTACCATGGAATGGCATTTGGTTAACTGAGGACCACATAAACAACTATGGTCCTAGGAGAGTAGAATGGTTCTGGGGACTTCCTTTTGCTAGTGTCACTGTAGTCATCACACCTCAATGAATTACTTACAAGTTTGTGATGTCACTGGAAAAAACCCTAATACACTTCCAGTTGTATTAAAACATAACACAGTCACATAAAGTACAAAATGCTTGATGATGGGTAAGCTATGTTATTAGTTTATGCTACATTCTGCTTATTTTGGGATGTATTTCTAAAAACAACAACAAAAACAAACAAACAAACAAAAAAATGGCATTTGTTAGCACATGAAAGACTGTGGGTTTGATTTCCAGAACCATAAAGAAAAATTTATGTAAGGCTGTATGCCATAGCATGATGTGCCAGCAGCTGCCTGTCCCGTATTTGCTGTGCCTCTTAGTTGCATCTGGAGGCTAGAGGCAGTGTTGCCCTCTACCATCTAGTACCAGTGCATGCAATGATGCTTACAGAACAATTAAATCACCACCCAATGCATTTCTTGGAGCATGTTCCTGTAGTTAGGATATCTAATTCACTACCTAGTAAATATTTCATAGAAACTCAGTTATATGGAAGATAGCCAGATGCCAGCCCACTGGGCTTCACTCTCCCTGTCTATAGAATAAGGATAATAATAGCATACATCATGGAGTTGTAAGGATTAGTTGATACATAAACAGAATGCTAAGAAAACATGCCTGCTTTATAGCTGGTGCTCAATAAATACTATTTGCAGTTGGGTTTTCCATATAATCCTTGACCCAGAAATTAAAGAAACCTAGGCCCAGTTGTTTTCAGTGGTGCAGATGTTTGTAAGGGCTGTGTACTTAGCCTGTTTCTATTTACAGTCCTAGATGGCTGGCTCAGACTGCCCCTGTAGCTACATCATGCCCAGCATCAGGCTCTGTGGCCCTTTCCTCTGGATTTTCCTTCTTCTCCTCCTTTGCTTTGCTGTTTCTTGCTTTGGACTGCTTCTCCACTCTACCCTACCCCACCTCTTGTGCACATCTACAGTCTATCTACCCAAAAAGGCATATGTTTAAGACTTTTGCTGTGACTACTCCTGAGCGGCCATGTTGGATATTAGCCATGGCTTCATAAACACTAAGCTGGAGGTTAAGACTCCAGGAGTCTCTTCTCCTAGGAATATAGCTATCATTTGAGAGAATTCCAAAATACTGACTGGCCTGTTGTACTTTTGTACAGCAAAAGAAACAAAACTATACAACTGCTAAGTGTAAATGTTAAAGTTAAGCATTTCTTTAAAGAAAGACATGACAAATTTAAGTACACTATTAACTTTTTAAAAATCGTAGCCTCTGCTCCTGTGACTGGCTCTAGACTCTGGAGTACTTCATAAACACCTGTGTAGGGAGCCTTGAGAACATAGCGACACCTCCAACACCTCTGCAGACTGGTTTCACTGTTAGGACAGCATCTGGGCATTGATAGGCTTTTGCTTTAAAGCTCTGGGCAACTTAGGCAGGCGCACAGAATTGTGAAGCACTTGCCTGAATAAACCTACTGCTGAAACTTACACAGCAAGTTAGTCTTGCTTGCTCTGACCCCTTCCTGATGTGCTGGACTTCTCTAAGAACAGGACTGGAAGTGCCTACAGGAATGTCCACCTCCCTGGCCTAAACTCCAGCATCCCCGAGTGGATGTCACCACAAAGGGCATGGCTGTGCTTAGCTCTTACCTCCTCTGTGCTACCACAGTGGGACATTAGCCTCTTCCCTTGCTCCAGTCTGCTATAAATAACAGTAAGTTCTGCAGATTCCTTTGGTGGAAAAGCCTGGGAAGAAGTGGAACGGAATTTGTTTTTTCATTTTCCTGGCAACTCTGCTGTCTTTTGCTTGTTTTTGGTAGTAAACCACTAAACTTAATTAGGAATTAATTTTGGGCCTAGACTGATTCTTATTTTCTTCAGGCTCTTTTACATATTGAGTTGAGGTTATTCCTCCAAATGCTCAACTCATGCTGTTCTTTCTCTAACTTGTCACTCAACAGAAATAGGATGGAATTAGAAATGAAGGTTATGCTACAAATTTGGGGGTCAGTGTTGGGAATGCCTGTGAATGTGGTAGCATTATAAAAGCAATTAGAAATTCAATTTAGAGTTCATTATTGATTGTAAATTCAGTGTACTCAAGCAGAGACCGTTTCATTACTAGCTAGAATGAGTTCAGGAGTGCTGAACAGAACACCCAAAAGGTAGTAATAAGAAAACAGAGCCCTGCTGAGATAGATCCACCTAACCAATCACTGGTGTGTTCATTTACTAATTACCTCTACACTTAATAAACTTTTATTAAGTTTAGGTAGTAAGAAATATAAAGACATTGCCCCCCCCATCCAATTGTAGAGGTCAAACTCAGGGCTCTAGAGGTGCAAGAAAGTTACCATGGACCTACATCTCCAGCCTGGGACCATCCTCAAGAAATTCAAATCTACTACAGTGTAATCAGTATTATTAGGGGATTAAGGGAGGTCCAGTGAAGACAAGAGGGGAGGGTTCTCAAAAGAACGATGCTTTTGTCCAGAGCCAGTTTACAGAAGGCATGGGAGCTTGGGAAAGAATGAGAAAATGAGGTACTATGGATAAGGTAGAGTTCATTCCAGGAAAGGCCACAGAGTGGAGACTGGGTGTATGAATAAGCCCCCTGGCTCACTGAGAGACTACCAGCGATGTCTTAGTCACTGCTCTAGTGCTGTAAAGAGACATCATGACCACAGCAACTCTTACAAAAGAAGACATTTAATCGGGGCTGGCTCACAGGTCCAGAGGGTTAGTCCTTTATCATCATGTTGGGGAGCATGGTGGCATGCAGTGTGGCATGCTGGCAGACATGATGCGGGAGAAGTAGCTGGGATTCTTCATCCAAATCCATGGGCAGCAGGATGAGCGAGACGCTGGGCCTGGCTTAGGCTTTCAAAACCTCAAAACCTCAAAGCCCGTCCCCAATAACATAGTTCCTTCAACAAGGCCACACCTCCTAATCTTTCAAATAGTGCCACTCCCTAATGATGTAGCCTTCAAATCTGTGAGCCTGTAGGGGCCTTACTCAACAAGCAGCAACAGAGAATGGCTATCTTAGCATGTATTGAACCATAACCCAAAAATTCATGTTGTATTCCATCTAAAGAAACTGTGTCAACCGCAGAGAAAATATCCCCAGGGAGCTCAGGAGCATCCCTAGGGTTGTTCAGCACGCTCTGCATCCAGGGATTGTCTGCTTTGTACAATTAAAGATGAAGAGTATCACCTGTGTTCCTCTTCCTCCGCATCCTTGCAAAGCAACTTTCTGATCGTTTCTTAGCCTCCCACATAGACCTAGGTAAGGGTGTGAGGTGAACACCCCTTTCAGAGTTGGGCAAGAGAGAGATCCAATAGGTGTGAGTCAGATCAAGAACACAACAGACCAGTATCCGAGACGAACCCTGAAGGCTCCTTCTGAGGACTGCCTTATCTAGCTAAGGAGGTTTTTTATTGTATTTGCTAAGACTGTTCTCTAAACATTATGAATCAATGTCAGTTTCATTTTATGTGACTACAGACATGATCATTTTTTCTCTTTTATCTTGCTCATGTGAATCACAGTGACCAATACACAGAAACCAACCTTGATCTCCTGAAGTGCATCCAATATGGCTATGATGTTATATTTTGTAAATAGCGCTGGATTTGTTTCTACTTCATGTTTAGAAATTTTGCCTTTTTTTTTATGAGTGACACTGGACTGAAATATCCTTGCTTATAATGTATTTTTTCAAATTTCATATCAAGATCAGGTTGTTTCATAAAACAAATTGGAAATTATTCCTTTCTGTATTATTCTCTGGAGGAATCTGTTGCATTATTTCTTATCTAACTGTTTGGTAAAATTTCATGAAGTTTTTCGGATCTGGAGGTTTTTTTTCATGGTAAGATATTGATTTGATTATTTTTTTGTTTTAGTTTTTGAAAACAGACTCTCTCTCTCTCTATAACTCAGACTCACTTCCAACTTGTGCTCGTGTCTCAGCCTGAGGTGACTGCCATTTACACTATGCCCAGCTCATAGTAAAGAGTTTTTATAAGTAACTTATTCAGTTACTTATAAATGAATAGTCAGACTTCTGTGGGGGTTTATTTTGCTTACAATGTATCTACTGTATCTACTTTAACTAACCTTAAAATTTGGGGGGATTAGAATTGTTCATTCTTTCAATATCTTTTAAGTATTTATAAGACATAAATTTTCATACATTCTTTTTTTTTCTTTTATTAGAAATAAAGCTATTCAATCATCCACTCTTTATTCTTTGCATTTATCATCTGAGGGTTTTTTCTTCATAAATACATAAGCCAACTGTTAGTTGATGTAACTATGTTTCTCATACTGGTTAATGAATAAAGCACTGTTGGCCAATAGGAAAGCAAGATAGGCGGGGCTAGGAGACTTAGGAGGAAGGAGGAAGTAGTGAGGAGGAGTCAACATGGAGAGCCCGAAGAGGTAGAACCCCAGCTGCTCTGGCCGGTAAAATGAGCCACGTGGAAATACTTAAAATAGTAGAAGTGGGTTAATCATTAAGACGGAGCTAGCCGATAAACAATGATAGTAACTGGCCAACAGAAGGGGGGGGGACATGCTCGTAACAGTTAGTAGAAGAACAAAGTTTTCAAAAAGTCCTATATAATTAAGTAAAGACTATATCCCGTCTCTCTAGTGGTAGGGCAAGTGAAGAAAAACGTTACTGTGGATAAAAACGAATTGACAACACAACTAATCAGATGGATTTAGTTCACATGTGATGCGTTGCTGAGGGAAGAATTTTATTAATATTTTGAAATAAATTGTGGCTTTGTTGATGATTTTTTCCCTTTTCTTTCTTTTCTTTTCTTATTTTTTTTGTTTGTTTTTTGTTTTTATTTTTTTGAGATAGGGTTTCTCTGTGTAGCTTTGTAGACCAGGCTGTCCTTGAACTCACAGAGATCTGCCTGCCTCTGCCTGGCATGCATCACCACACACTGCCTAGCTTGTTGATATTTTCTATCTCATGACTGTCTTCTCTTTTTTCTTTCTTCAATTATCCTTGGATTTAACTGGCAATTTTTTTCAAACTTCTTAAGATAAATCCTTGTGTCATTAATTTCCGATTCTTCTTATTTTCTGATGTGTAAAGTCAAAGTTGTACACCACTCCATAGCTTTGGATATTCCATGCAGCAGTTTTTATGCTGCATATATTATTAATTATAAAATGTTTTCAAATATTCTTTGTGATTTATTTGCCCCATATGTTCCACATAAATCTGTTTCTCAATTTCAAAATATATGAGGATTTCCTCATCGTCTTTTCATTAGTACTTTTTAATTTGATTGCATTGTGGTTGTATGATTCATTTTGTATTATGGTATACTTGTAATTCTGTTGAAACTTTATTTCTGTATGGTCATATTGAAATGTCTTTGTGCTCATAAAAGAGCTAATGTATTACAGATTTTCAGCAATGCACTTCATAGGTCAACAAAACTAGTCTGATTGGTTGTGCTACCAAGTTGTTTTTGCCCTTAGTGATATTTTTGTCTGCTTATTCTAACACTTTATAAAGAGATGTCAGTGTTCTCTACTACAATTGCATGGACTTTTTCAAGCTTTGTAAGTCTATTAACTTTTTATTTCTGTGTTCTGAAACTGTACTGATAGATAAAAATGAGTTTAGAATACTCACATCATCCTAGAAATTTAAGTTTAATATTAATAAAATGTCCATTTTGTGTGTGTATATGGATATTTTTTCCTAATCTATCAAAATATTGATACTAATAAGCCTTTCTTTGATTATTAATGAGTCTATATCAGATATATTTTGGCTGTCTTCATGATCATCGTGTTGCATTTAAAATTTTTAATTGTCCTACATCCTTATTGTGGTGGTCTGAATGAGAATGGCCCCTTAGGCTCATATGGTTGAAGACTTGGTCCCCAGTTGGTGGAACTATTTGGGAAGGATTAAGAGGTGTGGCCTTGTTAGAGGGGGTGTGTCACTGGGGCCGGCTTCGAGGTTTCAAAAGTCCATGTCTTTCTTAGTGTGCTCTCTCTGCCTGGTGCTTGTGTTTTAAGATGTGAACTCTCAGCTGCTCCTCCAGCACCATGCCTGCCCGCCTACTGCCATGCTCCCTGACAAGATGGTCATGGACTAATCCTCTGGAACTAGGAACCCCAAATAAACCCTTCTATAAGTTGCTTTGGTTATGGCAACAGCAATAGAAAAATAACATATCTCTTACAAGAAATATATGAATATTTTAAAAACCCATTCTGATAACTCACATAGAACATGATTCATTTAAACATATTTGTGGCTACAGTCATTCTTACTGTTTAATATTTGTGTGACCTATCATCCCTTTTCTTCCCTTTCTTGCTTTATTTTGAACTGAGTAATTTTAAGTTTCCCTCTCCATTAATCTCTAAGTTATATTCTATTTTACTATTTTTATAGTGCTGACCCTAGAAATTTCAACATGCCCTTGATTAATTAATGTCTAGTATAAAATTGGTACTTTCACTTTTTCTTAAACAGTGGAAGTACCATGAATCACTTTAGTTTCAACTTACAGGCCACTGTAATTATATAGTTTAAGTCTGTAGGTATTTTTAAGTTTCACAAGACATAATTACTTTTGCTTTTTAAAACTGTCAATATCTACTTAGCTTTACCTACATGAATACCATACTTCCTTTATTCCTGCTGCCCAGTACTCTCTGGAATCATTTCTGTCCCCCTCAAAGAAAGCCTCTTGCTATTTCCTCTGTTGTAAATTTCCTGGTGACAAACTCTTAACACAATTCTTAATTTTTTCATTAAAGGTCTTTTATACCCTTCTTCTTAAAGGATTTTTCTAGATTATTGGGTATTTTCTGTCAGTGCTTTAAATTGCTATTCTAGTATCTTCTGCCTTCCATTGCTTCTATGGATAAACTAGCCATCAGTTTGTTACTAATTTTGTAAGCAATGTGAACTTTTCCCCCAACCAACCCTCTTTGGAAAATTTTATATACTTTCATTTTCAGAAGTCATTTTCATATGTTTAGCTGTATTATATACCTCAGACTTATTATATAATACTTATGATCTTAGTATATAATACATATGATCTCAAATATGTACAATGATGTCTTCTGTCATTGCTGACACATTCTTAGCTCCATTTGTTTTCAAACACTGCTTTTGGTGTATTATCTCTCACCTCTGCTAACACTCCAAATGTTCATATATTATATCCTCACTGTTCTCACTACATCCTATTTGTGCTTTGTCTGGTTGCTTTCTCACCCAGTACGCTAACTCTGTATTTGATGATGTCGGGACTGCTTACTAAACCATCAAACATTATTGTGTGCTATGATACTTTTCAGCTCTTTGTTCCTAGTTCTCTGACAAAGCCCTGTGTTGTTTATTTCTGTTCACTCAACTCCATAATTAACTAAGTTCTGAATAAGCATCATTGTTCTACAGAGAGCCCTCCCTTCCTATAGCAGCCTAGCTGCAGCCTGAATGAATATTGTTCTTTGTGGAATGAAAGCTTAAAGGACTGAGCATGCTCTACTGCTCCATGCCAAGCTTTACCCAATGAACTGATTCTACTTTCTCTATGTGGCCACTCCCCACAGGGAGAAGGTATGTTGGTCTTTAAATGGTGTTTTATATTTGCTGTTGATATTTTTTTTTCACTTTTTATTGTTTGACAGTTTTACTCAACAGCTCATAAGGAAATACCCCACACCTAATGCTGGGGTTTTGTTTAATAACCCAAAGCCTTGGGGAGGCGCTTTATTCAACTTGGAGGGTATATCCATTCAACTCCCCCTCATTTTGGATTGTATTTTTTAACATAATTTTTTTCTTGATTTTTGGGGGGAATTTTACATCATCAACCCCAATCCCACTCATTTCCCAGTCTCTTCATATCTGCCCTTCACCCTTGTAGCACCCCATACACACACATTATATTTTTAATAAGCTTGTGAAATAGTGGGAATCTATATAGCTTCTTCATAAATCTTGGGTTTTGACCCTTCTCTTCCTCCTCCTCCCACCTCCCTGTTTTGACCTTTCCAGCCTCAGTGTTACTGTCGTGACTGACATGTTCTACTATCAGTGATGTCCCTCAAACGTCTCTTCTGTCATTCTGGATTTTATGCTGGTAATAATCTCGTTTCTCACTGTTATAATGCCATTTTGTTTTTGTAAGCAATATTAATTTAAGTCAGATGAACTTCACTAAAGGTGTGAAAAAATACATTTTCTGACATTCTAAAATGATCAAGTCTGGGATATAAAGATCACATCAAAAATTTCCATCTTTCCTGTTCAGGTTTTGGTGGCTTTTTCTGGGTATACCTTCTGTCTGTTTCTTCTCCTTCCACCTTAGCTCAAACAGAAACCAGTACCTTATTTAAAATGAAGTTATTAATGATCATGAAGACTAGGGAGATGGCTGAGTGGGTAACCAGAGCATGGGGACCTCAGTTCAGATCCCCAGGACCAACACAAAAGCTAAGTGTAGTCATGTGCATCTGTGCAGTATCAGGGAGACAGGAAGATGATGGGGCCTGCTGGTTCAGTCCGCCTATTCAAGAAACAGAGCGCTCGGGGTTCAGGGAGATACTCTGTCTTAAAAGACTAAACAGAAAGTGATTTGGAGGACAGCTAGCATTCTATTCCGGCCTCCACATACATACACATGGATACATGCACCAGCATACACATGTGTGTACACACACATATAACACCCCAAAACTGAAAAGAATTGCTCATGGAAAGAGTCCAGGGGCCCGAGAGATGGTTCAGAGGGTAAGAACACTGGCTGTTCTTCCAGACCCAGGCTAGATTCCAAGCTCCCACATGGCAGCTCACAACTGTCCACAACCCCAGTTCCAGAGTATCTGACACTCTCTTCTGGCTTCTGTGAGCATCAGGCATGAAGAGGCAAGACACTCATACACACAAACAGTAATGTTTGTAACATAGAAAACAAAGGAGAGGGAATAGTTATGCCCCTGTGAAACAGGGCCTTCTGCCATTTGAAACCCAGTTCATGCCTTCATGAACTATGATGCAGCCACATGGGGTCTTCCCCTTCAGTCCCCTGCTTACATCTTTCTCGTCACTTGGAATGACTCATCTCTGTACAGACTACCAATTCTTTCTTTGGAGACCAGCTCCTATAGCGACTTCTCCATGGAACTGACCAGGTCTGCAAGCCAGTGCAATGTCCTCCCTCTCTCAGCTTCTAGATCTGCATATTGTTGTCTCAGAAGTCATTTGTCATCCTACATTCAAGTTCTTGTTGCACATCCCTGATGGGAGATGTTATTCTGCAAATATGTTTCTCATACTGGCTAATGAATAAAGCACTGTGGCCAATGAGAAAGCAAGATAGGCAGGGCTGGGAGACAAGAAGGAAAGAGGAAGCCATAAGGAGAGTCAGCATGTAGAGCCGGGAGAGACCAGATGTGGGCCACCGCTCTCCTATAAGATGAGCCACGTGGAAATACTTAGATAAGTAGAAATGGGTTAATTATTAAGACAGAGCTAGCCCATAAACAAGAATAGTAACTGGCCAACAGGATTGTATCAAATACAGAGTCTCTGAGTGTTATTTGGGGCTCTCATGGTGGCAGGACTGGGCAGCCAGCTGGGAGGAACAAAGAGTGGGACCAGACTGGCGGGGGAAAACGTGCCTGTAGCACATTCCCAAGCCACTCCCCAGAACTCTAAATTTGCTCTGAGTGGGCATCATGTTGTTGTCTATATTTTTCACTCCTTTATTTGTGTGTGTGTGTTTTACAATATACATGTAAAAGTCAGAGGACAACTTGAAAGAGTAGGTCTTTCCTCAACCGTGTGGGTTCTAGCGATCTAACTCAGGTCAAGTTGCCATGTTTTATAGCAAGTGTCTTTTATATTGACTCATTTGGCTAACCCATAGCGATATCTCTTCAATATTATTCTTTTCTAAATCTTCCTAAGCATTCAACTTTATTTTCAGAGGGACAATCTTTTACTCTTGTGCTCACATATCCCCAGTTTAAGTAAAATTTATGTTACTGTATTATAACAACACAAATACAACCAAAAGGTTCAGGGGTAACCTCAAATGACCTACTTAGAAACAGAATTTAGGTGCTGAAGGGGTGGTTCAGAGGCTCAGATGCCAACTGCTCTTGCAAAGAACCTGAGTTTGATGCTCAGCACTCACATCAGCAGGCTTGTAACCACTATAACTCCAACTGCAGGGTGGTCTGACACTCCCTCTGGCTTCTTCGGGCAAGGCGCTCACATGAACAAACACATACACAAAAAAGATAGACATCAGAAATAAACCTTTGAAACAAATACAACTTAAAATAATTGGTGTTGTTGAGGGGAAATCTGCTAAGTAGAGCAGTTAGCTTTCTGTAGGGAAAATGGAGAGCTCTGGTAATTCCATTAGGTTTAGTTACAGTGGCTTAAATGTGCTTTTCTCTTCATTGCTAGTGTCTGTTCATTGGTGTTTACCCCTGCACAGTGACTGCTACGAGTGGAACTATAAGACTTCTGCAGTTCACAATGGCTTCCGGCTGACTTCCGAGAGGCAGAGAGTCATTCATTCAACAGGTCTTTATTAAATCAGATTATGTGCTGATGCTACTTTAAGTATGGCTTTATAGTAAGATCACACTGTTCAGTGAACACTTTCTAAAAGTTTTTAAGAGTTCACTTGGAATTAAGCAACTTTGGCTGAGTTACAGATTTATAGAAGAAATGTAAATTGATTTTGTCATGCTTCCATCTTCTGAAACTTAGGGTGTGTCTGAATGAAGCTGCTAGAGGTGGCTCCATGGTAAAGCAAGACGGGTATTTGCCTAAGCCTTCATCGGTGTGAGAATGTCACTAGACACAACATTATCCTAGCTGAGCTCGAGAACACTGTGTCTTGCTCCATCTGTACAATGGTATAGGAATAAAATGTGTGATGTAAAGATTTACATCTTCTTAGAGCTTTTAAAGCAGCATTTATCTGTAAAATATCTTAAAATACGTGATAGCAAGTTACTTAAAATAATCAGTCAGGACACCAATTTCTTATTCCAAATGTTTCTCTTCATGTACAAATATGTTTGTTAGCATGGCTCGCCTGACCTAACTTCCTTTTCTCATGCTTCCCCAATTTGCTGTATTTCTCCTGCTATGACTTAGAAGAGAAAAGGCTTGCAGTCCTCTGTGTCTGGATGCATACATATATGTCTAGTTCTAAAACTTACTTTTAGAAAGCACAAAGTTGTCCTAGATACCTATGCCATACTCTGATATCAGCTTTGTCAGTTAACAAAGGTGACATATTTACCTTTATCTACCATTCCTTTGATTTGATGCCTATCCATTGTTGGAGAACTTAGAGGAGAGAGGGTCTGGTGTTTTAATTCTTGCCGAGTCCCAACGCAAATGACAGCGGCTGGTAATACCTGAAGGTTGCTCCTTGATAGTGATTACAAATGTGATACCTAACCCAGATGGTTGTGAGTGTGCACCACAGACGGATATGGTAAGCTGTCAGACCACGAGATACCCACCAGTTAGAAATCAGCAATACCCAATCTTCCTTAGGCTTCCCCCGGACACCCACACAGCCTCGTCATGCGCACACTTTAAAAGCTTCAGAACTGTGGTGCCTGTCATAATACTTCAGAGGCAACACAGATCAGTTTTAAAGGTGTATTATCTGTGATCAATGATGAATAATGTATGTCCTAAAAAAAATAGCTATTAAGTTGGAAAGACTTGGCTTGGCAACCAGAATTTGATGTTGGGGAGGGGGGGGAAGGTTAAATTTGGTATTCTTTTTTTATGGTTTTTGAGAAAGGGCTTCTCTGTGTAAACAGTCCTGTCTGTCCTGGAACTCACTTTGTAGGTCAGGCTGACCTCGAACTCACATCCACTTGCCTCTTCTTCCCAAGTGCTGGGGTCAAAGGCATGCACCATCACCACCTGGTAAATTTGATATTTTTAAAGGAAATGACTTAGGTCATTTTATCCTCAAAACTATATGACCATGTGATAACACCAACAGAAATCTGAAATTTGGTTCTCTGAGCACTCACCAGGTGCTTCGTTTTCAACAACAGTAAGTTATACTTGTGAATTACTTAAAGTACTTTTACAAATATAATTTCCTTTTATCTATAAATTCACTGTCCTGGCTAGTTTTGTGTCAACTTGACACAAATTAGTCATATGAGAGGAGGGAAACTCAATTGAGAAATACCTCCGTGAGATTGGGATGTAGGGAAGCAAGCCTATGAGCCATTTTCTTAACCAGGGGTTGATGTGGGGGGGGGCACCCCTTTGTGGGTGGGAACATTCCTGGGCTGCTAGCCCTGGGTTCTATAAGAAAGCAAGTTGAGAAAGCCATGAGGAGCAAGCCAGTAAGCAGCATCCCTCCATGGTCTCGTCTGCATCAACGCCAGGTTCCCTCCCTGTTTGAGTCCTGCCTTGACTACCTTGATGGTGAACTGTGATATGAAAGTGTAGGCAAAATAAACCCCTTCTCCTCCAAATTACTCTTGGTCATGGTATTTCATCACAGCAATAGAAAGCCTAAGACATTCAGCATTCAGTTTCTTCAACAAAACTTAACACCTAGTGTATTTCAGACTGCAGAAAATAAAGGGCCGGCTCTCCTGTTGCTTAATTTTAAGAAGATAAGTGCTAAGAAGAAAATTAAAGGTGGTGCATGGGATGGGAGAAAGTGGCCATGAGTTGGAGCACCATAATATATATGTGATCAAGGAAGCCATCTCAACTAAAGAGATATCAGAACAGAGCCATGAAAGAACAGAGGGATTAAACATGAAGAAAGAACGAAGACAACCAAGGCACAGAGGTAGCACTAGGCTCACTGTGGGTAACCAAGGGCAGAGTTGGGAGTGAGGTGGAGCAGAGCAGAATATCAAAGATGAGGTCAGAGCTACAGATGGGAGCCAACCCACTAGGGCCTGTAGGAGGCTTGAGTTTTACTATGTGTGAGAGGTAAGCTGCTGGACCACCAGCTGTGCCATCTTCTAGTGAGTCAGAGGTAGACAGCAACTCAGGCTAGGATAGCTGGGGCCTCAGTCACCACTGAGCAACCCACCCCGAGCCTGAGCATCCCTGCTCTTGGCATTCTACACTTCTTATGCACATGTACAGACATATAATTTTAATTGCACAAGGAAACAAACACATTCATTCTTGTTATAAATATGTGATTTAACATCTAGACAGATTTTTCTTAATTGCCACCACTTTGACCTCTCTCCTGTACCACTCAATTAATGAATGACACTTTGACAAAATTAAGAAAAGCAAACAGAAAAACTGAACCTGGAAAAATAAATCATAGAAAATTTCCTTTTGAGTTTTAATAAAAAAGAACTTTCAATATGCTAAGTCATGGCAACTGAAAGAGGAGTCACACAGTTCCCTCCTTCACGGAATGTGGAGCCTAACATGGACTTGTGACTGCAAACCCACCTTTGAATACAGTGTGACATCAAGTGCAGCCGAAAGAGGACAATTTCCTCTGAGATGAAACCTTTAGTCTTGGAAAGAAGCTCATTAAGGCACGGGATGTTCATAAGAGGCAAGGGGGGAGGGGGAGGGGAAATGAAACAAACATTCGATCCTGAAGGGATTTTCCTTAAGCTCAGGAGGTAAACAACTCAAAGGCTCCAGGAAGTCCCTGAAACTGACCAAATTCACTATGCTCTTCCTTCCCAAGCATAAATAAGTAAGGACTGCCGAGAGACACTCTTCCCATGAGTGGGGATGTTTAGAAGAGACAGAGACCAGCCAAGCTGCCTGGAAAAGACAGGACCATCTGTTAGGCTGTGCAGTGTGAACTAGCCTTCATGAGTTGTCACCCTTGCTGGTGTGGACATTTGGTGGTGTAGCTGTCTTTGAATCTTTCCTGTTCCTGTAAGAAATGGTTTAACCCACATTCCTGGAACTGCCCCAATAAATCACACTGATTCACCAGTTAAACTTGGTGTCACTCTTCCTTTGGCATGTTGTCATTTCATTATCTGGAGTGAGTAGATGCTTGCTCACATGTCCCCAGGAATAGCGTCACACAGCAGCCAAAGGCACCAGATACGGTACATAAGTGGCAGGTTTGTTTTTTAACCTTTGGGATCAAATGGGACAACCTATAGGTGTGAGAGGAGAGGTGTAGAATATAACATAGAATATAAAAAGTGATGTAAGATTTCACAGGGTAAATGAGTTTTCCAGGAGGACCAGGTTGCAATCGGAAGTAGTTCAGGTAAAAGGAACAATGTGTGCTGAAGGGGGAAAGGTGGGAAGGTACCTGGTGCCAGGTGTGCTTTGGGCAACCCCATAAAGTGTCTGTAATCGCCTTGAAAGTTGTAGCTCTGGGACAGAAATGTGAGCATTCTACAGGCACTCTCAGATGCTATTCCAACGGGCAAGCCGCCTGGAAAGACCCTATCACCCTGGCTGCCCAAGGGCTACTTCTTAACAGCCTAGATAACCTGATCCATCAGACGTGTAAGACATATGTGCATCTTGCCAAAAAAAAAAAAAAATACTTTTGTTACAAACATGGCTCAGCTGGTGAAGTGCTTGCTATACAAGCATGAGGACCTGCGTTTGCCACCCCCCAAAACCAGGAGTGGCATTGTGCACCTGTGACCCAGTGCTAGGCGAGAAGGCAGAGGCAGCAGGATCCCTAGGGCTTGCTGGCCTGCCATTCAAATAGAACCAGTGAGCTCTAGGACCTTCGAAAGTTTCAAACAAAGTGGAGAATGCACTGAGGTGGTTGTGTCCTTAGGAACACATCCCACATTGCCCTCTGACCTCCACACCTACCACACACAAGACTGCTTTTTAACTGACTGACATTTACTTTTAACTATAAAAGTAAAAAAAAAAATCTTTAAAAAAGCTTCATCTATAGAGCTGGGTTTGTAGGTCAGGGCTGGTGGGCATGCTATCATGCCCAAAGCCCTGGGTTCAATACCTCACGAAGGCGTGCACGTGCGCAAACACACACACACACACACACACACACACACACACACACACACACACACACAATCTAACACAGACAAAGACTCTTTCAGTTGCTGGAGAGAGCTGCCAAGTGCCACGCCTTAAAGTGGTACTGGCTTCTGCCTTACACCTTCCCATTGGTGAGGGCTCTCTGGCATAAACAAGCCCTTATTTGGTTAAGTCTGTTCAGCCTATCTGCTTCCATGTTAGAGTAGCCAATCTGCAGGGTCCACATAGCTCACTGGGGTTGGTTAGCGCAAGGGTGTTTAAGCCTGTGCAGGGGCCCCCGGGGCTCCCGAGGGTCAGAAGAACATGTTTCAAGGATCCTGATTAAAACTGCATGAAGAAGATCTTCCCGGAGTCGCATCTTCCTTGCTGGTAGGGGTAGGTGCGTACAGATGGTGGCCCGTACAGGGAATTTTTCAGATCAGAACTTCTTGCAGTCAGGGCAACGCTGGCAAGTTCCCAAGGTAAGTTGGGACCAAATTTAAGGCCCTCGGTAAAGAGGCGATAAGGTCTCTGGTAAGGAGCAACGAAGTCCCAGGTAAGTTGGGACCAAATTAAAGACCGCAGGGAAAAAAAGCGGCAATAAAGTCTCAGGCATTGAGCGAGCAGTTGTAACAAACCAAAAGTAAAATTTTTAAGATGGGGACTTCCCAGTCTCATCCAATATTTCTGGCTCTTCAGGAGCTACTGTTGTCAAAGAAACTTAAAATAAAGAAAAGCACACTAGAAAGATTCCTGAGCGAATGCAATGCCATTGCACCTTGGTTTGTAGTTTCGGGAGACATCAAAGTAGTGTGCTGGGCTGAGGAAGAATTGCAAGCCCTCATAAAAGGAGTTCAGAAACAATCCCCTAAGGGGCAGAGGGAGAAGGGAGAGGAGAAATGGCGATGTGGGGAGGGGAGGGACCCTCCTCGAACAATGCATTCGGAGCCTTCTCCTGATCAGAGTGAGGAAGGGCGGGCCCAGGTACAGGGCGTTCCTTTTGCCCTGAGGTCTGGAAAGCCTTACGAAATGACTTAAGTCTTGAACAAGTAAATCAGATTGCCATAAAAGCATGGAAGTCATTACCCAATAAGGGAGAGGTGAATGGTAACCTCACTAAGATACTACAAGGCCCAAGAAAACCATTTTCAGATTTTATGGCCTGTTTGGTAAAGGCTGCAGAAAGAGATTTTGGCATTACAGCAGCCATTGTTGCAGCTATCTCTTTTGCAGTTGTGGATTCAGTCACGGCTGCCATGGCTATGAGCACATCGGTGCAGGCAGCCTCTAAGCTAAAGGAGTTGTCCAAGAATGTGGCTATCACCTTGGATGCTCAATCCACAATTTGTGCTCAACTAAATGGAGGTTTAATGATTGTAAACCAAATAATTGATCTGGTGCAGGAGCAAATAGATACCTTGTGGCAGCTGGCCCAATTGGGATGTGAAATGAAGTATCCAGGTTTGTGTGTTACTAGCATTCAGTATGAGAACTTTACACTTGCTGCTAATTTGTCACAACAGTTGTCTAGCTATCTTTTAGGAAATTGTTCTGCTGACTTTGATGACCTGATGGCACAGCTGCCAGTGACCATTGTCGCTGTAAATTCAACACGTGTGGATGCGGGACTGGCTGTCGGATTGTCATTGTGGTTCCCATTGCCATGGATCATCTGAAAGAGTGGGCGGGAATGGGAGCCATGGCTGTCCTCTTGTTGCTTATCTCATTCATGGGCCTGTGGTGCCTTTGCAAGATGAGGTTTGCTCAGAAGCGGTATGCAGCTATGGTTGTCCAGGCATTTACTGCCATTGAGGCAGGACAGTCTCCCCAAGCATGGCTCGCAGTCATGAACAAGAATTGATCCTTCACGTTCAGGTTGTATGGCTTAGCACTGCACTCCGAGTTAGCTCTGGAAGTGAGCAACTCCGAGAAGGGCAAGTTTGGTTGCATGTGGGTTGGTGTCCGAGGCCCCACCTCCAGGAAAAAGATGCCAGACGGGTGTGGCACTGACTTGGCTGACTACCAGGATTCAGGGTCATTACAATGTCCACTGCTTTACTGGAGACCAGACCACTACCCTTGCCTGTTGCGTTATTAAAACAAAAAGGGGGAACTGTAGAGAGCCGCGAAGTGCCACGCCTTAAAGTGGTGCTGGCTTCTGCCTTACACCTTCCCATTGGTGAGGGCTCTCTGGCGTAAACAAGCCCTTACTTGGTTAAGTCTGTTCAGCCTGTCTGCTTCCATGTTAGAGTAGCCTATCTGCAGAGTCCACGTGGCTCACTGGGGTTGGTTACCTCAAGGGTATTTAAGCCTATGCAAGGGTCCCCCGGGGCTCCCGCGGGTCAGAAGAACATGTTTCAAGGATCCTGATTAAAACTGCATGAAGAAGATCTTCCCAGAGTCGCATCTTCCTTGCTGGTAGGGGTAGGTGCGTACAAGTTGCCACTACCCCATCTCTGCTCTATAACTAGAGAAGGACTTCTTCCTAGCTGTTTAATCAAAGTTTAAAAACAAAACAAACAAAAAACTAAAAAACTACAGCTCTCTAAAAGCATGAATTATAAAGTTTAATTCATACAAAAAGTAAGACTAGATTAATAAGTGATACATTAGAAACTATTAAGTTTCAAAATAGTGGCTACCTTCTTCTCCCCTCCCCCCTACCCCGCCAACTATGATCCTGTAGGTGTAGCTCAGGCTAGCCTCTAACTCACAGTCCTGTACCTCAGCCCCATGGGTGCTGAAATTACAGGTGTGGACACTGACCCAACTGTATTCTTCATTTAGTGCAAGTAGGATATGTGTAGTTATAATGGTAGTGATCCACACCAAACTTTAAAACTGTGTGAATCACTTATGCATCCAGAGTTAAAAAGAGTGAAGTTTAGCATTAGCTATCAATGTATAAATAAATACTCAAGGAGTATCTATATGCATATGACTCAATTACATTTACTGCAAGGAAATGCTCATGTCTCCTGGTGAAGAGGAAAAAGGCTTACCCATCCCCAGGCACAGTGGAGCACCTGTGCAATCTCAGTGGGCAGGAGGATCACTACCGAAAAGACAAACAACAACAACGAAAAAGCCTCATCCATCAACTTTTCCACTACTATTAAAAGCTAGAGGATTCAAAGGATGCCAGAGGTAGTTGTCCACACCTATAACCCTAGTTTCTCTGGAAGCCAAAGACAGAGGGGTGCAAATTCAAGGCCAACATGGACAACTTAATGAGACCTGTCTCACAATGAATTAAAAACAGGAGGAGTTGGAGGAAGGGGGTCAATGACCCAAATACAGCACTCCTCTACAAAATTATTTTCTAAAAAATTAAGGCTGAACCTATATTCTGCTGACAGGGCGTTTGCCTAACATGCACAAAGGCTTAGGTTCAATCCCAGAAATGGAGAAATTGACGTTCAAACAGCACCAAAAGCACCAGGGCTGGCTCACAGCTCAATAAGTGCTTCAGCTCAGATGTGGACAAGTTAGTTATTTGTGATCTTGGGAGCTGGGGACTCCAACAGTGACTCAACAGTGACACTCCTGGTACTGGAGCGGGCCAGCTCTGCTGTAGGGAGCTGCCCTGTGTGCTCGTTCCAGTATCATTCCTGGTCTCCATCTACAAGATGCCAGTAGGCCATCAGGAATGTCTTCAGATCTACACTAGCTGAGAACCTCTGGGGTAGACCCAAGGGGGGAAAAAAAAGAAAACAGGTAGATGCAGATGAAACAAAACAAAGGAGCTAAAAACAGCATGAACCATTTAGTCCTGGGACTCTTCAACAGCTGCTGAGTCTTAGCTCAGAGCAGAAACTCCCACAACCCCTGCTGGGAGGTCCCTGTGCATGCCTAGTGGTGGTTACTAAGAGACAGGATGCTTCATCTGTCAGGTTGGGAGCTTTAAAACCACTTCCCAAGCCTGGATAGACTTCTTGGCTGCTGCGCTTTTTGAAACCTACAATTTGCAACTGCAGTATGAGAGAGAATGTATCCAGAAAGCAGGAGAAATCTAGTGATCTTTCTGTGGCGGCCCTCCAGTAATTTTTCGTGCTAAATTTGCAACAAAGAATCCACACACAGTGGGCCTTGAAAACACTGTTATTAGTAATACCCTGAAAAACTGAAACCCCCTTCAGCTATCAGATGGTCTGCTGGTTAAGCTTGGTTGTCAGATTGATTGTATCTGAGGCTATCAAAGAGACATTCCTTTGGGGAGGTCTGTGGAGTATTTTCTGGGAGGAAGACCCTCCCCCCAGAGTGGGCAACAGTAGTTCAGATACAGAATGATCTGGGGAAGCAGAGCTCCCTTTGTCGGCCCTCTCTCCTGCTCCTGTGTCTGCCCTCAGAAGTACCTTCCTCCAGTGAACTCAAGACCAGGGCTTCTCCAGGACAGCCCAGGCCTCTGGCATTCAGCCTCATTCTCTCTAGCATACAGCTAGTCATTGTTTGACTCCTGGCATGCTTTGTGTAAGCCATTCTAACAAATTCCCTCTGTAATGCAGATTCATTCTATCAGTTCTGTTCCTCTACAGCCCATGACTGGTATATGGGATCAGGATTTGTGTGTGTGTGTGTGTGTGTGTGTGTGTGTGTGTGTGTGTGTGTGTATTTGGGTGTAGTGGGTTAGAGTTCCCAGGTCTGTTTAGATAAGCCTTAAATAGGGGAGTCTCACTGGGGTCCCAGGACCCACTCTTCTACGGAGAAAAGTGCCCCAGAGTTTACACTGAAAATTATGACAGATCACAATACAGCTTCTCTTTAATTCCAAGTGTTCCTTCACTGAATTCTTATGTAGTTCTATAACTATGCTGCCAGTGACCCATTCAGGGAAATTAATCATATTGTTGCAGTTACTGATAACTCTGGAAATTTTCTGTAGATCAGCTCCAGATGGTAGCTCACTAAGATCATTAATTTTGTGTTTTCTGCAAGTACAGTATCAGAAAATATGTTCAATTGTGTATAAGCGATAGCTCAGTAAAGTGTTTGTTGTGTTAAAGGACCTAACTTCAGTCCCCAGTACCCACATAAAAAGCTAGGCATGGTAGCACACCCTTAGAATCTCAGCATTGGGAAGATAGAGACACCCATTTCCCTGGGGCTCACTGGCCAAGCAGCCGATTCCAGTTAACAAGTCCCAGGGAGAGACCCTGTCTCCATTTAAAAAGTGTCCTGAGGAGTGTTATTCTTCATTCAGATGCGGAGAACTGGAATCTGGAGGGTTTTTGAGAGTCTGCTGGCCACTAAACTTTGCATTGTTCTCTTCAACTTTCCCAGAAGGTCCAGGCATTTACATTCTTACTCTCTGCCTACCACTTTTAAATGATGATGACCTTAGGTCAAATTCTACCATTAGGCTGGTTGCAGGGGGAACTGGTTCCTATGGAAACAGGTCCAGCCAAGTTGCCAAATGTGAATGTATTGCGATTTAGTAAGGATCAGGATAAACAATTAGGCCGAATAGATGTTTATTAAGAGAGAAATAACTCACAACATAGGCAGATGAACGCGGCAGGTTCCAGCGGATCCTGAGCCTTCCAGAGTCCACCACCAAAAAGGGCAGCCCGACCCTTTCCCAGCCTTTTCTCCCAGCTCCCATCTGGCCCTGTCTCCGCCCCAATGGGCATGGCCTAAGCCACAGGTGCAGACAAGGTGAATCTCTCGCTACAATTCCCCTTTTAGTCTAAAGAAAAGATTTGGGTTTGATACAAAACTATATACGAAACAGTGAATAACAAGTGTGCTCTAAGAAAAGGAAAATCGAGAATAAAACGACCTACATATCTAGTCCTAGGGTGAAGACATAACGGAGTTTACAATAGAGTTATCCTAAGCTAGAAAGCTTAAGCTTAGTACTTAATCTATCTAACTAGGAAGAGAGAATAATAGTTGTGATAGTTTAATCTACAACCTCATCAAGACCTGAGAAGGAGAATAGCTATACTAGGGTAGACAGGAAGTGCGGATGGGCAACTTCCAAAAGATGCCTCGAAGACAGAAACAGCAAGCTACCTGGACAGTCACCCAAGGTCTCAGAGCAATGTTGGTACAGCCAGTTTTGGCTAAGGCCAAGAGTACCTGACAGATCACAACAAAGCAGGGAGGAAGAAAGGCTGTCTTACCCTGACTTGGTAAGGTTCAGCAGTCTTCTGTTTGTCTCCTGCAAGCACATAGGACTACATGTCCAGATCAGTTGTCAAGGTAGGGGCAGTTCCTTGCCCAAGAGGCCATGGCTGAAGTGAGGGTGAACTCCAGAAGGAGCAACAACAGTGTCCAACATATTTTTGGGAAAGTGCATGGTGCTGTCAGGAGCAACAGTGTCTCATATCAACAGAGTACTAATATTAAAACATTTAAATGCTGTGTTCTGCAGGTCTATGAAGTGATTGGAGATTAAGCATCTATGTCTGGCTAATCTCATAGGTAAAGGAAACACGGGTGAGGGTAATCTGTAATACTCAGGAACTTAGCTAAAAACCTGATTAAAACTTCCTTGAGTAAAGCAAGGATACACACCTAAACAATATAATTATGCACATGTAAATTCCTAAAGTAGAGGTAGAGTAGAAATGTCTAGACAAGAGGTAAATCTAAAGGGCAGCAAGATAAATATCCCAAATTGTATCAATATACACAATGTCTTGAATGCAAACAAAGTATACATACATAGAATATAGTGAGAATAATGTGCATAAAACATAAATGGAAAGATTTAAATGGGCTTGGTTATAAATGGTTATAACCACAAACAATCTTTTTAAAGGTAAAAAAGGGAATTATGGTATAGATATGAATACTTTGCTTTGAAATGGATTTTCTTTTATTGATACAATTTAAGGTCAATTTTGTGATATGTATATTTCTCCTCTTGTTTAGGTATTGTGTTTATATAGCTCATTGGAAAATGCAATGTATAATTTAGTACAGATTATAGTTACCTATGATAGTCAAAACTTGGAGTTAAGTTAGTTAGGATTTCTAGATACGCAGAGATGTATTTGAGATGAATAGGCATTCTTCAAACCTCTCAAAGACCTACAGAATATGGCATTTAAAATGGTTTATGGTTTTTCTTGACAGTGAGGCACAACTGCTCCTGGTAACACCATGTGCATCAGAAAGAAAGATGGACATTGAAGAAACACATTATGGAGTTTGCTTCTAATATGGCAAGACTAGCCATTTGGACAAGATACTGCTCTTGTCTAGACTGACTATATGCTGAATAAACTGGACATGAAGGACCCACAAAATGATGACTGCTGATGCAAGATGGACATTGTTACAGGATTCCTGCTTCATGGAGGAGGCTGCCAGACAGCCAGACAGTCTACAGGACACAGAGAAAAGTGACTGACAAACTGCCAATACAGGTGGACAGTTTAAAGTTTCCTGCCTTGTTGAGGAGTCTGGACACACACTATGGCCTATGGGCTGAAGATGGAACATTACAGAAGAACTTTGGGGTGACTGACCAGGCAATGAGTTCTCTCTGTCATTTCTAGAGTTTATATATTATCCTTCTGTTGTCTTTGAAGGAGTTGAAGACAGATAGTTTTGGTTATAGTTTTCCTTAGTTAGGATTAAAGTTACATATAGGACTTTAGACTCACAAAGATAGGATAGATGATATTTTCTTTAAGTCTTACAAAATGTTAATGGACTAAATATTGTTAACTGTGATTCTTATTTGATAACTGTTATATGATATATTTTGCTATGTCAAGGTTAAAACCTTTTTATTTTAGACAGAAAAGAGGTGATGATGGGAGATGTTTTTCTGTAAGTAGGTTTCTCATACTGGTTAATTAATAAAGCACCAATAGGAAACAAGATAGGCAGGGCTAGGAGACCAGGAGGAGGAAAGAGGAAGTAATTGGGAGGAGTCAAGATGTAGAGCATGGAGGAAGGAAGACGCCAGCCGCAGCTCCGGGATAAGATGACCACGTGGAAATACTTAGATAAGTAGAAATGGGTTAATAATTAAGGCAGAGCTAGCCCATAAACAATAATGGTAACTGGCCAACAGGATTGTATCAAATACAGTGTTATTTGGGGCTGATGTGGCTGTGGGCCCAGACTGGTGGCAGGCGGGATGGAGCCAGCAGGAAGTAAAAACCTGCAGTAACAATTGTGGTTTTGACCTTGTGAGTAATAGAAGGGACATCCTTTGGGAATGCAGTTGACTCTGTCACACTCTATGCCTTTTGACTTACCCAGTGCCCTTCTGAACCCTTAGATGGTTTCCATGGCTAAGAAAGGCTGCTATGCACTGCACAGGTTGGCACCTGCCCATACCCCCAGCCAGCACCAGGGAGGCTGTGGCAGCAGGGTCACAAGTTCAGGGCTAGCCTGGGCTATACAGTGAGCTCTTGTCTTTTAAAAACACAAGTCTTCTAGCAAAAATCTTTATAGACACAACTTCCTGAACTTTTTTTTTCATAGAATAATGTTTTAGGAAATAGAACGTAAGATCAATAAGCAAAATTATTTTTCTGGCTTTTTAGACTTATTTTCCAAGTTTTCCCTCTGGATAGCATCTCCATCGGCAGTGCGAGGAGACCCACATCCTTCCCACACCCTTGTCAACACTTCCTGTGAGTCCTGTCTGGATAGCTGGTTTTAGAAAATCAGCATATGACCAAGTTGACTCCCAGTAAGCTCATTGCCATGATGGTGAACTACAGTGCTTGAGGGCTCCCAGACCCCAGTGTCAGCCGAGTGCTGCCGTGGCAATTCTTCCCTAGTGTTTATTGAAGCTGCGTTGTCTCATTACAGCTAATGTTTACCTTGTGTCTTTATCTGACAGGAAGTCTTGAGAGGGCAACTTCCTTACCTCTTTACAACATAGAATGGTGTAAGGAACGGCATCTTTACTTCAAAAAGTCTCAGGTTTGAGTCCTAACTTCACCACTTACAGCTGTATGCAGTCTGAATGTGTCCCAAAAATTCAAGAAAATTAATCAGCAATTGACCATATTGAGAGTGTTAAGGTAACTGGGTCCCGAGAATGGAGTCCTCATGAACAGGGGCCAGTGCCCTTGGCGGTGAGTGAAGGGTCTTCTTGCTCCTTCCAGCATGAATGGGCTCAACAAGAAGGTACAATCTCTCTCCAGTTACCACATGTGTGGCAATTTGCTCACTGGCTTCCCAGACTCCAGAACTGTGGACAATAAGGTTCTGCCAATTATACCTATTCCAGTCTCAGGTATTTTGCTATAGCAGGGCAAGCTGACTAAGACTTTATAGAAATAAAAGTTATTTCCCCACCCTTTTCCTGGGCTTGAAGGCTAAACAGGAATCTAGCACTATTTTGCAATAAGTATACAGCACCCCAGTCTCAGATTGCCAATGGTTTGACTTACAATTTTTCAAATATATGCTGGTGTGAAAGCAATGAGCTATACTTCATGTTTTGAATTTTGATCTTTTCCTGATCCAACGCTCTGTCTCAATGCTGGGCAGCAGCAGCAGCAGGCCATAGCTCCCAGTTAGCCATGCTGTGCACCATGAGGGTAAATGACAGACACTCTATGAACATTCTGCTGCCAAGCAATGATGGTTGCTATATTAGTTGTTTTAAATGCACTTTGACTTGTAATGTTTTTTTAGCTTACCAGGGTTTATCCGAACATGAAATCCAATGTAAGCTGAGGGACATGTGAATGTTCTAGTTTAACATGTTCTGATGTTTGTTCTCTCACTTTCTTCATTTTCACTGCTGGATTCAACCTTGAAGATCTGCACGTCCACTCCAATTAATTAAGGCCATAATCAAGGCAGACAACATCTCTTTCATAATGATTGCCTCTGGAAAGTGTAACTAAGCAAAACTGATACGCCTGGTATTAGTCTTCTATATAGCATGCATTTATCATTCATTCATTCATTCATTCATTCATTCATTCATTCATTTGAGAGCAGAGATTTCTAATAAAATCCAAATGCCAAGAGTGTGTCCAGGGCTCACAGGGACAGGGAGCAGGAAGCCCAAAAGGAGCTGAGAAAGCTGCTCTCTCTACTTATTTCTACACATCTCCCTTCCCTCATCGCCCCCTTTCCTCTTCCTCCTCTTCCTCGCCCACCCCCTCCCATACACACTCAACACAACTATCCCCAAATGACAGCCCCAGTCCAGAATTGTGTTGGAGTCCTTATTTTAGGTGGGGGAATGTTCATCTGTTGTTGTTTGGCACAGAAAATTATTTCCATGGAGATTAAGAATTAAACTAAGAACAAAGAGGCACTTGTCCAAGAAGAGATTATTTTCTTGTTATTCCTTCTTCTAATCTCTGTCTCCCAGAAAAGTAGAAGAAAGGATTAGAGAAACAATACAACCTCGAGCCTATGTGCTGGCATGCTTGTTTTTTATGAGGTGTGGGTCCTTACCTGGATGGTAGGATAGGCTCAAGCAGTGCTCAGACCCAGAGACCAGAGAGTTTGCTTGCGGACTTCTGAGCCAGGGGGCGGAATGCTTGAGGGTAGCTGTATGAGGAAGACTGCTTTACAGCTTTATAACAGACTTGGATGTGAGTCCTCTCTCAGACAGACCCTGTCTGATGTTATCTCCTACACAGACACACACACACACACACACACACACACACACACACACACACACACCACAGCTCTGGTGCTTTGAGATCCCTGTCCTAACAAACAATTTTTGTTTAACATAAATACCTTCTCTTTTGCTAGACACTATCTTATATACCAAATTATTCCCACAAATTTTAGTTAATGTGATTCTCTTAAAAGTCCACTTTGAATAGTTTATAGAATATATTTAGTATCTTATTTGTGTGTGTGTATATGTGTGAGTATATGCTACATGTGTATGGATGCCTGTGGAAGCCGTAAGAGGCCTGTAGATCCTCTAGAGTTGGAGTTACAGGCAGTTACAAGCCAACTAACATGGCTTCTGGGCACCAAAGTTGTCCTCTGGAAGAGCAGAAAGGACTCTTAGCCACTGATCCATCTTCCCAGCTCTATATTTTACCAATATGTATGTATGTGTATATATATATATATATACATATATATATATATATCTTTTTCTTATTTTACATATCAATCCCAGTTCCCTCTCCCTCCCTCTCTCCCTCTCTCCCAGACCCCTCCAAACCCTCTCCCATCCGATCCACTTTACTAGTAAAATTAGCTGATAATTTTCAAAGATAAAAACAAATCCCTTATAATACAATAGTACAAAAAAACGGGGGGGGGATAAATAGGTCTCTTAAATGTTAATACCTGTCCCATGTTCCCCCAAACAAATGGTACCTGACTCTCTATGTCCATGTTAACCTAGAAGACAGTTGACACTACTTGAATCCTATTCCCACCCACTGCAGATCTTACATAAGCCACGGCACTATCCACACTGAGCTGGTATCTAACCATGAGGATTAGAAGGGATTCACTTTCACACAATACCAGATAGTCAAGGGATTTCACTGGCGCTCTGAAACCCCGGCGCAGACACCATCATGTGTAAGACAGTATGGTGTGTTGAGCACCCCCTCCTGGTTGCTTTTACTGTGAGATGGAAGTCCATGCTAGAACACACTAACAGTCAGGACCTGGGGCTGCTTAGTGGGGGAGGCTCTTCAGAGGGCTGTGTTTGCTTGCTGCTGACTGTTTTTCAAAGTAACTTTGAGACGAACTAACTAGTTTTCTCCATTGTTTCAATAACATGTAAAGTATCTACAAATGAGCCAGGTCATATGCTGTTTTCCCTTACCCCTCAAGTCACCCTCAAGTCACCCTCAGCAGTCTAGCAACTGATCTCTCTCCCCCATTCAGAGGATCCCTCATTTGGGGGCCTCTGGGGAGACGGAGTTGCCAGTGCTGGGTGCTGCCCCTGGGGTGGCCCGCCACCACCCACACTCAGGAGATGGCTGGTGGCCCTCCTCCTTCTCTATGGTAGCAGTAGAAGTTACAGTTGCTACAATGTTGGACTCCAGGGGTAGAAGTGGCAACAGGCAACCTGGCATCTAGTGACCAGTAATTGCTGAAAATGTCTTTACCAAACTTCTAACAGTGTGTGCACACTCCTCTGTGTGTGTGTGTGTGTGTGTGTGTGTGTGTGTGTGTGTGTGTGTGTGTGTGTGTGTGTGGAGGTTAAAGGTTGATTTTGAATGTCCTCTTCAGTTACTTCCCCACAAATGTGGTGACAAACACCATATTTCTCTCTCAGTGCTAGGCAACCACTAATATCCTTTCTGTCTCTGTGGGTTTGCTGTTCTGGACATTTTATGTAAATGGCATCACAAACCCTTTGCTCCTCTGTGTCTGGCGTCTCTTACTTAGTGTGCTGTTTCCAGAGTTCATCCATACTGTAGCATGTAAGAATGCTTAGTTCCTGTTCATGATGAAGTGACACTCTCCTGTATGGGCCATATCGCCTTTATTTGGGCTGTCGCCCTCACTGATGCTCATTATCTTGCGGTTTTGATTTACCTTTTTCCAATGGTTGACAACAGTGAGCATGCCTTCTTATGTTCACTGGACTTTGTCTGTGCTCTTTAGGAAGCCATCTATTTGGATCCTTTTCCGGTTTTAAACTGGCTTGACTTTTTATGACTGAGCTACAGTAAACCATCAGACCTGTTTTGAAGCGTGGTTTGAGGAGCTGTTCCCAGTCATTTAAAGCCTTGTTCTTCCCTTCCCAGGAGCCTCTGGTGTACCAGGTCATCCTCCACTTACATTGGTCAGTTAGCTTCTGTTACAACTCACAGCCTCGCTGCCAAAAATTCAGCACACTCATCTGGAGACCATGACCTAGGTGAGGCTCTATTAGCAATATGAAATCTGTTCAGTTGCTATTCTGTGCCCAGGTTTCTGAGTTGTGATTCTAAGCAGCTAAATGGCAGAAGGAAGCCTAGGTGTTTGACAAGCACAAACAGGCTGGCTGAGGCAGAGCCGTGTACTGCAGCAGAAAGGATCAGAAAATCCAAGCAGAGTTGCCCCTTCTTGCCATTTTCTTCTAAGATAAGATAGGTCACTGATCCTGATGATACCCTGTTCCTCAGCTGTGACCTCATCCCTCTGCCAAGTTAAGGTGGAGTCCCAAGACTCCTCTAGTACTTTTCCCCCAAAAGTTACGTATGTAAACAAAGTAGGGAGCCTAATTCTACCAGACAATCAATTAATCACATATGTGGTTGCCAGGCAGCTTTAGTTCACATCTCTACATATGTAACTAGCTCTGTAAATGTTATTCCTCCTCCCATTTAATCTTAGATTCTTTTAAGGACTCTAGGAAGCAAGAATGACACTTTCCCTGGGGATGAGGGTTTGGAGGCTGTTTCCTGCAGCTTCCTGGAAGGTGCCCTGTGTGCATGCCTGTCAGCAAGAAAGACAGGCCCAATTGCACAGTCACAGATCAGGTCCACTCATCACTTAGTGCTCTGGGGAAGCTGAGGCAGGAGAATTCCTATGAGTTTGAGGCTAGCTTGGGCTACATGTGAGTTCTAGGCCAGCCTGAGCTCAAAGAAAAGGAAAGTATGTGGGGAGTATATCTAGGGGAGTTAGGGGAGGGATGGGGGTGAATATGATGAAAATACATTACATGCATATATAAAATTCTCCAAGAATCAATAAAAATATTTTTAAAAATAAAAAAAAGCTAGATTGAAATTTTTACCACATTACACTTAACATACATTCTTTTTCTCTTCAGATTGTATAAATTCTATCTTTTAAAGAAAGTATCAGAATTTCATGGCCATTATGGTAAATTCCCACTGAATTGTATCATGTGGTCCTGTATAGCATGTAGAGGAACACTTTGGTGTTGCCAGCTTTGACCTTATGAAACCCAAGTACACTGGGTTGCCTAACGTCTATTTTTAAATGTAAGATTGACTCTATTACACATTGAGAAACTTAATATAGCAAAAGTGCAGGTCAGGGTTAATGACTGCTTCCAGACAGTTTATGCTTTTGCTTTTAAAAAAAAAAGTAAATTTAAATAATTATCTTAAAATAGTAAAATTGGCATTGGAGAGAGGGCTTAGCTTCTAACACCCAGGTTGGGTGGCTCACACCACCTGTAACTCCAGCTCCAGGGGACCCAACACCCTCTTCTGGCCTCTGCTGGCTCCCACACATGTGTGCATAACCACAAACAGACAAATGCATACACACATAAATATTTTAAAATAACAAAAATAAGTCTTAAAATATTAAAGTTATGCTCACATAAAAAGAAGCTGGCTAATGACAAACAGGCATCTGTTTAGTAAGCATTGCTGGAGTACATGTCTTTACATATATTGCCTATTGTACGTCGTGTATCTGAAGACAAACAGGAGAGTTCCCGTACTTATCCTTCTAAAGGTCATGTAAGCATCCTTGTTTGTATCCTGCAAGCAGCTAAAATTATCTAAATTATTCAGTACTTTTATCCTCAATTTCTCTCTCATAAAATAAGAATGAAAGCAAGGAAGGCCTGTATCATAGAACTATATATATATATATATATATATATATATATATATATATATATATATATATAAAAAGCTCAAGATAACAAGTGGCAGCTCTCAGAATGGGTTAGGTGTTCTTTGATCCAGTGTTGATTTCCCTTCCCTTCTGTGGGCCTCTGTCACTGGTCCCAAATATAAGAGGGTCAGGGAGATGACATCAAAGTGTCCTTCTAGGCTGCCATCAGCAGCCAGGCTCTTCTGCCAAGTCAATGTCAAAACAGTGACCATATTTTGCTGTGGGTGGAGGGAGGAGGACTGGCAGCAGGGACCCAGAGACTGAGAAAACCAAAAGGGGTCCAAAGGGACCCTTACCTCACCCTAGGACCAACCCACTTCACCGGATGAAAGCATTGCCTCTTGTTCGCGCTGTGTTTATACACCTGGCCCAGAGCACACCCTAGTAACCACCTGTTGAAGGATAAGCTTCTGCAGTTACTATGGGTGCTTTTCTCCATGGGGAGGGGGCTATTTTACCTACAGATCAGTAATTCTAAGTATCCTAGTGAGATCAGTCATTAATAGGGACTCTGTGGTGAATGTACAGGTCTTAACGTTTTTACATTTACAAATAAAAATTAGAAATATTTATGGTCCAGAATGATGAGTGATTTTTAGCACGTTTTCTTGAAGAAAACACATACAAATGGAGCACAGGAGGTCTATGGGTTTTGAGGTTTGGCTTGGTAGATAGAGCAGCGTTGACTAATCTTCCCACATGCATTGGATTTTACCAGATCAATGGGTAGAATTGTTGAACTGAAGACACTCCAGTTGACTTAAAAGAAAATTCTTCTTTGAGAAAAAAGCAAAAGCTGTTCTTATCCCTCTTGTATGATCTGGCTCAGGGTCAGTCTAGAGCAATGGTTCTCAACCTTCCTAATGTTCCTCGTGTTGTGATGACCCCCTCAACAATAAAATGATTTCATTGCTACTCTGTAATTGGAATTTTACTACTGTTATGAATCTCAAATATCTGACATGCAGGATATTAGATAGATACTCCCCCAAAGGGTTTCCAACCCACAGGTTGAGAACCACTGGCCTAGGGGCAACTTTGGGACAAGTCACATAAGACCAAAATGTTCCCTGCAGACAACATAACTGAACCTCCTTTAGTGCTTATCACTGTACCCTCACAGTTACTGGATCTGGAGTCACTGAGCATTGTCAATCCCTGGGTAGACAAGTGGTCAGCAACCAGCATTGTTCTGCCTGATCCAGTATCCCAGTTACATCTATTCACTCACTCATTCACTTAAGCATTCACTTAATCAACAAATATTCTCAACCATGGGTTATCCTGGGTGATTCTGGATGATACGAGGTTTACGGCAGTAATTAGCAGCCCAAGAGCTGGGAGTGGGAACTTGAGGCACATGGAGCTGCACATCACGCTTGGTTGACCTTTCTCCAGCTAGTGTCGCTCAACCAAACTTTTCTAACTCTAATTCGGGAAAACCGTCTTTTTACCTATCCTTTGATGAATTGCCTTTGTGCAGTGAGTCTGACATCATACAGAAGGTCACTGCTTCCCCTCCCCAGACTGTGAACTCCTTGACGCTATCGTTTTAATGTCCCTGATATCTGGCACAGGCTCTATCACACACTCTGAGCACGTTATTATCAACGAAGCAGTAGTCCCATGGATTCCACGAAGCCAGATAAATTGTACATGCTATCGGGTCTGCAGTGTTCTGTTTGATTGCTCCTGCTTCCATGTGGTTGGTTACAGAGCCCTTGAAATGTGTGTGATAAGGGAAGGACATTTGAGATGTACTTTAAAGCAAAATTCAGCCAGAGTTCCAAGACAGTGCAAGATAATATAAACTCTGAAATGACTATATTTTACAAATATTTCTTACAAATAGGACCTTGACTTTTGGATTAAATAAAATACATTATTAAAATTACTACCATCTTTTTCTCTGTATAAACTTTAGTGGCTACTTAAATGTTAAATTATCGCTGGGTGGTTGGGTGGTGGTGGTTCATGCCTTTCCAGGGAAACCCTATCTGAAAATAGAAAGAAAGAAAGAAAGAAAGAAAGAAAGAAAGAAAGAAAGAAGAAAGAGAAAGTTGAATTATCTATGTGGTTGACACTGTATTTCTATTGGTTAACGCTGGACTACACAAAACCTTCTTTTCACATACAAATCACAGCTCATCTCTTGCATCTAAGCTTTCTTGACATGGAAGGATTTGGTTCTAATGTCTGAGTGAGCCCACTCTCAGAACAGCCAGGCAATATAACAATTTTGCTGTTGCTGCTTTCTCAGTATGCCCTACACTTTAGTAGGTTTGCTGTCTTCAAAGAAGACAATTTAATTCCAATTCTTGCATTTTTCCTAGCTGTTCCGTCAAACTCTCACCAAGGGCAAGCAACAGTCACGCAGCCAACAGTTCAGCAGCTCCTGGCATTCTGGTTCCAAGGGTTTTGTCCTCTCTCCTCCCTCAGCCTCTGGCATCCTAGGCAGCCAGGCACCCCCACCGCCAGCGATTTCCACTGACCTCAGGAGAGGGCTAGCTCAAATAACACACTGGTCAAAACGCCTTGGTAAGCAAACGATTCAAAGACACCATGCAGATAGACATGTGACACAGAATGCTCTATGCTGATAACCTTCATCTCCCAAAACCTTGCTTCTCTGCGATGAGTTACATCGGAATGCCATTAGGAAACAGAATGCTATCAGCCCAGACTGGTATGTTGTATACGGGCCCTGCTCTCTGCAATGGAAGGTGATTTGTAAGTTTTAGGTTCTGCTGTAACACCCTCTCCCCTTTGCTAACTTTGATCCATGGAAGCTGCTGTAAAGCAGAGATAACCAAAGGTTCCTGAGTGATCGTGGGAAGGCTGAAAGGGGCTCAGTAGAAACCAACAGAAACACAAGAAAACTGAGTGTGTTGACACACCTCTCCGTATACAGGAGACAGTGGGTCTGAAACATTGAGAACAGTGCTCGTACCTGGTCAGTGCTCTGAAACTTTGGATGAACAGCAATGTGGACTCACTGGTGTTTAGTCTTTAAGGAAGAGCTGTGACCACTACTCCTAAGAATGCTTTGACTCCCGAATGACATGAGATCACAGTGTTTTAGTTTTACTGAGAATAAAACCTAAGTTCTGGCTGCCACTTGCGCTATGTGTGAGGATGTGGTAGAAGGGCGTGTGTGGTATGTGTGTGTATGTGGGGGTGGGTGGTTGACATGTGGGGGTGGGTGGTTGACATGTGGGGGTGGGTGGTTGACATGTGGGGGTGGGCAATTGACATGTGGGGGTGGGCGGTTGCACATGTGGGTGTGTGTGGCTGCATATGTGGGGGTGGGTGGTTGACATGTGGGGGTGGGTGGTTGACATGTGGGGGGTGGGTGGTTGACATGTGGGGGTGGGTGGTTGACATGTGGGGGGTGGGTGGTTGACATGTGGGGATGGGTGGTTGCACATGTGGGGGTGGGTAGTTGACATGTGGGGGTGGGTGGCTGCATATGTGGGGGTGGGTGGCTGCATATGTGGGGGTGGGTGGTTGACATGTGGGGGTGGGTGGTTGACATGTGGGGGTGGGTGGTTGACATGTGGGGGTGGGTGGTTGACATGTGGGGGTGGGTGGTTGACATGTGGGGGTGGGCGGTTGCACATGTGGGGGTGGGTGGTTGACATGTGGGGGTGGGTGGTTGACATGTGGGTGTGTGTGGCTGCACATGTGGGGGTGGGTGGCTGCATATGTGGGGGTGGGTGGCTGCATGTGTGGGGTGGGTGATTGACATGTGGGGGTGGGTGGTTGACATGTGGGGGTGGGTGGTTGACATGTGGGGGTGGGTGGTTGACATGTGGGTGTGTGTGGCTGCACATGTGGGGGTGGGTGGCTGCATATGTGGGGGTGGGTGGTTGACATGTGGGGGTGGGTGGTTGACATGTGGGGGTGGGTGGCTGCACATTGTACTTTGGAAGAAGCCAGAAGTCAGTATCAGCAGTCTTCCTTAATGGCTCCTGTGGTGATATATTGTTTATGATCTAATAAAAACTTGCCTGGAGATCAGAATGCAAAGCTAGCCACAACCATAGAGGCCCAGCAGTGGTGGTGCACACCTTTAATACAAGCAGCCATATTGTTAGCCATAGAAGCTGGGCAGTGGTGGTACACACCTTTAATCCCAGCACTACAGAGGAATAGAAGACAGGGGCAGGGACTCAGAGCTGGCAATTAGTCTCTGGCCACGTTGAGGACAGGGTGGCCCCAGCCTTGGTAGAGGTAAGAGCTCTCTGGTAGCTTGGCTGCTTTGCTTTTCTCATCTTCATCTTGAACCCTAAAATCTATCTCTAGGTTTTTATGTATTATCACAGGCTCCTTCTATATCAAAGCAGAATATTCCACTTGAGCCCAGCGCTCAAAGATCAGACTAGTCTAGCTAGCCAGCTTGCCCCGGGGACTCCACATCTCATCTACCCAGCACTGGGATGACAGGTAGGCCATGGATGTGTGCTGGAGATTCTAACTCACTCTTCACACTTCTGTGACAAGTGCTGAGCGCACTGAGCCTTCTCCAGCCCCAGACCTGCAGCCTGGGTTTCTTGCATTCGCCCTTGCCAGCTCTGGGCTTTGCTCACTCTATTCCTGCAGCCTCATCTCCTTGTGCTCCTAAGCCAACCACACATTCCCACCCCCAGGGCAGTTGCACCCACTCTTCCACACGCCAGAGACACATTCCTTCAGTCTCTGCTCAAATGTGGCCGGGCAGAGGGGCTTTCTTCACCATCCTATCTCAAATAACACCGCCTTTATCGTGCTATATGGATCTCCATAGAACTTACGTCCACCTGGGGCATCATATACTATCTGTTTACTCCTTTCCAAACCGGAAAGCCAGTTTCAAGGGGCGTGTGCTTTGTTCTCTCCACTCCCTGCTTCATCGTTTGGGCCTAGGAAGTACCTGGCACACTGTGGGAGTCCGATGAGCATCTGCGATGGGACAAACTGGAAAGCATTAGGCTCCGGTCCAGACACCTGGGGTCCAGTCTATGTTCTACCAATGAAAAGCAGCCCCACTTTGAAAAACTGTCCCTTGACACTAGGTTTCTGAGCCTATAAAATGATTGGCTGGGAACACATGTTCCTATGGCCTCTCCTGGCTCTAGATCTCTAGGTTTTATGGATTTGCTTTGGCAGGTGATCTTGGATAAAATTTTAGCAACACAATTTTCTTTTCATATGCATGAAATACAAGCCTTCCGGGACAGCTCATTAGAGCCCCAAATCCTCTTCCAGGGAGCAGATTGTCCACTCCTTCCAGCATGCTAGGATGGAGCCCAGGATTCCCTCTGCCCTTTGAGGTGCTTCAAGCAAAACCTTCCCTTCAATCCCTTCGATGGGTAATAACATAATTGTGGTCTTCTGTCACTTCACCTGAATATGAGCTCCTTGAAGATGGTAGTAAATTCTTGATTACTTTGTCTGCAGCAGGTGTCACAGTCCCTGTCTCTCCAAAAATATCTCCTGCATGAGCACCGATAAACTCCCCTGGGACAGAACCTCTGCTCAGCTGAAAGCTGGCGCCACCTCTTTGCCCTCATTAATGAATGGCAGGCCGAAGTAGGGTTTGGCTTCTGGTAAGGACCTATCTGAGGGCTATTAAATTAAAATTGCTGGGAGCTACTGCGAGTCAGGTACGCCCTTACACTTTCCCAGTTTATTTAATCCTTAGAATGGCCTAATAATTGGGAATTAGTGCTGCCCTGCGGTGAGCAGCATAGACCACTGGCGGAGGAGCACTTGCCTGGTGTGAGAGACAGCAAGCAGTAGCCAGGAAAAGAATGGGCTCCTTAAATGACCGGGATGAGATTTCTGAACTTGAAAAGCATTTTTTGGCTTTTCAAGTTCAAAAACATTACTGAACTTGCATTTTCAAGTTCAGGAATATTGTGGAATATTCCTTTACACTGTGTGAATATATACCACTGTGATTGGTTCGGTTAAGAAGCTGACTGGCCAATAGCTAGACAGGTGGATAGATGGGAGAGCCAAACAGAGAGCACTGGGAAGAAGGAGGCCAGAGTATGAGGAGTCACAGAGTATGAGCAGACACAGAGAAGCAAGATGGGAATGCCGTCCTGAGGGAAGGTACCAAGACACGTGGCAAAACATAGATAAGAAATGTGGGTTAGCTAGTAATGTAGGAGTTAGCTAGTAATAAGCCTGAGCTATTGACCAAGCGTTTATAATTAATATCAAGCTTCCATGTAGTTTTGTTTGGGGACTGGCAGGACAGAAAACTCTGCCTACAGAATATTTTTTATCAACCATAAAGATAGGTGATTCTACACAGTATACTTGTTAGGGTAAAGAAAACATTTAGATTAGTTTGTTTTAATTTTAACAGTAAAGTTTTCTTGATAATATCATTATGTATTTACTGAAAGGAAAAAAACCTGAGAAGTTAAAATACATTTTTGCTTATTTTCTCATCACTTGGAAACAATCACTATTGACATTGTTAAACCTTAATCCCTTAAGTTTTCTCTAGTATATCGGTTTAATGGCTGACATCTGCCCTGCTTTGTTTTCTACTGCTGTGATAAATAGCAGCTTAGTGACTACACTCCATACTTGAGGGAGGGCAGGGCAGGAACCAGGCAGAGACCATACAGGAATGCTGCTTACTGGCCATCTTCCTACAATTCAGCACCACCTTGCCATCCCTCATCAGTCATCGATCAAGAAAATGTCTAGTCTGAGGGAGGGGTTTTCTGAACTGAGTTTCCCTCTTTCTACAAGACCCTGCCATCCACCATATTCTGTTAACACTGCTTGGACCGTTTTCACTTTTAAAGTCATATATGCTTCTCAATTTGAAACGTTAGTTTATAATGCTGGGGAGGTGGTTCAGTTGCTAAACTGCCAGCTACGTAAGTGTGAGCACCTCACCTCAGATCCCCAGCCCCCACATAAAAGTTGCTCACAGCAATGTCACCTGTCATTCTAGCATCGGGAGTGGGGAGGAGCTGAGACAAGTGGAACCCTGGAGCTCTTTGGCCAGGGATCAGTGAATTCCAGGTTCAGCGAGAGACCCTGCCTCAGAACATACGGTAGAAAGTGACCAAGAAATCCAGTGCTGACCTCTGGCCTCTACACCCATACAATTAGTTTGTGACTGTAGTTTCTAGCCTTTCAGAAACCCCCCAGACAATGCCTGTGCTTCAGCAGGGTAAAAATCTCCACTACGGTACAGAGATGAAGTCTTCCCCTTTTCTCTAGTGGCTTCTCGAAGTAAAAGCTAAGTGGATTTAGCTTTCCCTGGAATGAGGAAGGACCTGTCCTCAACAGAAACAATGCTCAAATCCCTGACTTGCCATGGCTCACACTGTACCGTACGATTTCTTGTTTTGTTGATGTTGTTTTCATCCTCAGTGAATGATATGGGGCCTCAGTTTTCTCCAGAACAGACAGTGGCCTTGTCATCCTGCTAGAAGGATTTAACATGCGCAACATAGGTACGTACCTGGCACAAGGCCCTCTGCTGAGTGTGAGCCTCCTGTGCAGGAGTCCAAGAAGGAAGACGACACCACCTATTAGTACCTATTCCAAATTCTCACTTCCATTCTCAGAGGAGCGCAGAACTTCAGACCATGTTTCTAAACTCATGCGCAATGATGTGGTTTGATTCCTGATCACACTGAGGTGAGACCTCCGACCCGCTTCCGATTTCCCCATCTCGGCCCACACTCCAGCGAGCATTTCTTTCTGCTGCCTTCCTTACAGAAATCTGCTGATGCCCCCTTCCCAGCCTGCCTGGCAGTGCTGTTCTCCTAGTGGAATCTCTTGTCTCAAATCCTGCTCGGAAGCTTGCTCATCGTCTAGGTCCAAATTGGTGGTTTTCCAGGTCCATCACCACCTACCTTAGTCCCCTATGCCCATTCCAACTTGTTTCCTGGCATTGTCTGCTTCACCATCTACAGTCAGGGCAGGCTGAAGTTCACCCCAGATGAGTTATATCCATGAGGAGCAAGCCAGGGAGCAGCTTCCCTCCATGACCTCTGCATCAGCTCCTAACCCTGTCCTGTGAGTTCCCGTCCTGACTCCCTTCAGTGATGGACAGCAATGCTGAAGTGTGAGCCCAATAAACCCTTTCCTCCCCAGCTTGCTTTATGGTCATGGGGTTTTGCTGCAGCAATAGAACCCTGACTAAGATACTATGCTTTTATTCTCTACTCAGAGTCTAACCTCTTTAGCATATAGTCATATACTCATCATAATTTCTCTCTTTTCTCTCAAAGTTCTTGAGAGCCAACGCTGTTTTCTTCTTGGCAAGCATGTAACCTATGATTCAAGATTTTCAACAGACTGCTTTCCTTTATCAGTGTCACCCTATGTATACACATGCAACTAATCTATATGCACTTGGAAACCTATTCCTCACATTCAATGCAATGAGCATAGTAAAAACATGCTTTTTAGACGTATAAAAATGGCTCACTTGGGATCTCCATTTCACCCGAGGCTGCCCCTGTAACCAGAACCCAGTGACATCACTCACCCAAGACAACCAGACATGGACCTAGACCCCATGACACCCACTGGACAGTGCATAAGCAGAGACCAAGAGCAATGCTGTGCTCTGCACATCTGGAGAGACACCGCCTTGATCTGCCTGCAGCTGGAGAGTCTCCCCCAGGATCCTGTCCTCAAATCAGAGACTTCTGTTAGAGCCTGGACCTGACCTCCAGCTAAGATTCATCACACTGACACAGACGAGCAGCCTTGAGGAGAGAGGGTTAAGACCATAGTTAGGAACTTAGAGTGTGAATCTTGTGTGATGACCCTCGGCAAAATAAAATAGAACTCTTGTTACACTAACTAGAGTATCTACATATTTGCTTGCAACATTTTTTTTTTTCTTTGACAGTCTTACCACTGTCACTGTCCTGGAACTCACTGAATAGGTGAGGTTGATGGACAGTGAGCCCCAGAGACTCGGTCTGTTTCCAGCGCCAGAACATGGAGAATACAGGCATGAGCCACCATGCTGGGCTTGGGCTTTTTAGCAGTGTTTGGGTATTGAACATAGTGGGAATGAACTTCTGTCCTTGTCCTTACAAGGCACTTTGCCACCTCCCCAGGCTTCCATGCCACTTTTGGGCTACTGGACTTAGCTCTTCGAGTCTCAGTGGGGCATTCTCAAATGGTACACATTCACTTGCGTCCCCCTCCCCCAATGCCTTCTGATGGGAGTACCAAGGAAAAGCTATCATTGATAGACACGACATACACTTAGGATAAAACAAGATACCCATGTTTCATTTTAGGCCTGCATGAAAAGGGACCACGTGGAGAGAGTTAATCTCGTTCACCTTATTGATAAGTAGATGTTTAGGACCTGAAAGACTCTTAGTACAGAAACTGCTGAAACATCTCTCGATTTAGCCCAGCCGGCCTTGAAATCACGGCCTTCCTGCTTGAATCACAGGGGTGGGCAATCACACCTGGACTTCAAGATTTTTTTCCTCTAAGAAATGTATGGGGTGTTTGCACCAAAATAAAGTTTCCATACAGCAATCTAGCCCAGCGCCAGAACTCCAGGAGGCCGCCATACCTTTGAAGGTAACGGACTGATGCACATTGCTTTCTGTGCCTGCAGACCCTTCCCAATGCTTAGGCGGGCCAGATTGATCCAGCGCGGGAAGCCAGAGGCAAGCATTCCAGCACATTGCGCGGTTAGGCAGAACCCCAAGTAAGTATCCAAGAATAACCAAGCAAGTCACAAGGAGGCGGGGGTGAGGGTGGGGGCTGACTGTGAACTTTGCTGCAGGCGGACCTGTCACTCTAGCTGACAGTAAGAACCTTCTACCTTCAAGTTTCTAAAGAAGGCGGGACACCCCAGACAGAGAGACTGGCTCCAGGGAAATGAACTCCTGATGTTGTAAAGAGAAAGGAAAAGGCCCAGGGGTGGTCAGTGAGACACCTGTGGGGCCGGCAGCTTTGCCAGGCCCGGGGCGGTGCCCGGGACCCAGCACAATAGGCTCAGGCTACCTGGCGTCGGGCTCCTCCTCTGACTCGGCCTCCTCATCCTCGCCCTCCGACGACTCCTCCGTCTCCAGCTCCTGGACCGCTGCCTCATCCGCACCCCAGCCCAGGAAACCCTCAGCGGATAGTCTGCTGTCACCGCTCGCCATCGTGCCTGCCTGTCCCGGCCGGAGCAGGAGCCGCCCGCGCCGCACCCGATGTTCTCCGTCTGACTGCACTTTACCCTGGCCAGCGGGGCTGCTCGGGTTCCCGGCGCGCGGGGCGGGGGCGCCCCAAGCCTTTAAATAGAAAGCGTCAAGAAAGTTTCGCCACTGACTTCTGGGGCTCGGGCTCAGCTATCCCTGGCCCCAGTCGCCTGCCAACTGCCCCGCCCGTTTTGGCAGATCCTCTGAGGCCTTTGGGACCAGGGCAGATTGCAGTGCTGAGGGTTGCACCTGGCTGTCAAGAGACCCGCCGGCCCAACCTTCCATCCAGTGATCTAGGGGATTTTACACTTCCAGCTGAGCTGCTGGATGATTCCTTTATGCCAAATGAGGCAGCACTCAGCCAAGGACTTGCTTCCCTTATTCGTGATAATGTCATGGTGCCAGTGTGTAAATTGTTTAAGGTGACAATGGGGAACTTGCTAGACGTGCTAGATACAAGGGCTCACTCTCCAACCACGAGGCCCGACTGTTCCAGATAACTCTACGGTAAACCACACTACCCAAAGACTCCGTGTGTCCAGGGAACCGAGATCTCAAACTGGATCATGTAAAGCCAGTGCTTAACCTTTCGAACACGGCTCTAGGACTAAAGCCCAAGATTCTCTTGAGTTCAAATCCTGACTAATCCACTTTTAGAAATCAGGTATTTACACCATGTCAAATAGATTGCCTTCTGCCTCAAAGGCCTGGCCTATTTATCACCACCTTTCTCTGAATTCTTGTTTAAACTCACTGCTCCTCTCCCCAGGACCTCAAAGCAGCCCACTAAGTATGTTGACAGACAGCAGACTTGTTCATCTTTGTCCCACCACCAGTTCTCAGAAGCCCTTAGGCTGGCCAGATACCTAAGGCAAACCAGTGTATGTAGTGAATGCGTTTAAAAAGGCCAGACCCACAGAGCAGTACAATAGAGAAGAAAGGTTTTTTTTCCCCAAGAAGGGCTTTTGGACTAGAACTCCAAAACTTTATTTTTAATCACAGCAGATTCTACTTACAATTTGTAAAGGAGCCAGGAAGGTAGGTTATTATTCTCCAGCTACAAAAGCGTGTATGCTATACAGAGCCTGTGAACAAAGAGTAACTCAGCAGGCTCTTTTACCACCGACTTTGTCAAATAACCCAGACCTTAGCATTGTTTAGAATCCACACTTTTAACACTAACAATACTTTAACACCACATAATATAGAAATGGAACAATCAACACACAAAAAATAAAATGTAGTATTCACACAAAATTGAAACTGAAAATAATTTCCATCTAGCTCAATGGGTAGTGCACTTGCCCAGGAGGCAAGGGCTGAGTTCCATCCCCAGCACTGAAAATACATTTTAAAAACCATCTCATGTACGAACAACCCACTTACCTCATACAGCTGGACTACCACATGTACAGGACCTTTGGTGCTGGTCCATTAATGCCAGGATGTGAATTTATTGGATTTGGGGCTACTTGTTATAACAAATCAGTTCAAAAGTAGTAGGGTGGGGCGCTGAAAACTGAGAACAGGGTGGTAATGCAAGAGTCCACACTGTGTTCATTCTGAGGCTTTATTCAATGTCATAATGCCGCAGAGCAGAGCAGAGCAGAGCACCATCCCTAAGTGACCACTATTTACAAGCATTACCTGGGGTCACCATTAAACGATCATACTCAATACATGAGAAAGAGCTGCACAGCATGGAGTAGATCAGAGTATTTCCAAGGAAAAGAATTCATATATAAAACGCTTAACTGCATCAAAGGTACTACAGATCAGCAATCTAAAAACCCACCCACATGGAAAGCTTTAACCCTAATAAAGCCAGAGAAATACAGTGATTGGCAGGCTTAACCACAGAAATGGATTCAAACCAGTTCAGATAAGTACAGCCCCAATTCCATTACAAAACCAATGACTTTCACAGAAAAATTACACCTCAACAATTTCCAGATATAAACTTTATTCCATTTGATAGCATACAAAAAATTTAAACTTAAAAAAAAAAAGGAACCGCACACCCTTTTATAAGTCAAAGAAAGTGAATGTTTTAGTTTAATTGGTCTGCAAAGTATGGTTCAGTGGTACAAATTGTACCACCACAGGCCTACAAGAAGTTTGCAATTTTTGAAAAAGTCAAAACTGCCTTCAAGATTACTTTTATGTAAATTTACAGGTACTGACCAATTTACAAATATTTACATAAACTAAAAAGTCTTAATAAACAGAATAGCTTGTATCTGAAGCTACTACTTTTATGTGGAAAAGAAATACTAAAAAAGATTTTTTGTATAAACATTAAACTTTTATTTATAATTTTATTGTCTTATCTAAAACACTTTGTAGTGGCTTACTGCCTAAAAATTCCAGTTTAGATTATAATCCACAGAAATCTGATTCTACAAATAGGATATAATCTTAACTTTGATGTTTCAGTTTTCTGCTGTTTTCTATCATGAGGAAAATAAAATCAGGAAAACGGAGGTAAAGCAACAGTGCACACTGCACTATGCTATCAGAAAGCATAGGAAACTTCATTTCTCCAAAGTGTCTAAATCAGAGACTTTCAAACAGTCCAGTAAGCAAGTCACTAACTGCTGTTAGTGTTCCTGTTACAACAGTGCAAAATGTATTGTTTCAACACAAAATCTAAAGCAACCTCCAGAGTCTATGAAAGCAAGGTGTGAAGTGCCAAGGAAACACCAGTGCAGACACATGTCAAAGCCAGGCTGGCCCAGGGACTCAAGTGAAGACTTAAGGCAATTGTCCAGCATTTCAAGACTCCATAGTGACGACACTGAATGAGAATTGCATTTGCTTCAAGTAACTGAATAACTGACTTGAATCTTCCCTTGACTAGAACTGAGCTAGACAAATGTCTACTGCCAGTTACACTGTAAATATGTATTACTTAGATCCTTTGCAAAATTCCACATGGTTCTTCAGTATTAACATGTGGTACAATTACTTAAAATTATATCAAAACTTTATTAGTTCAGATAATTTCTCAAAATATATTTTATGCTGAAAAGTCATGCCATAATACTACTAATCATCAATGTAAACATTTTCAAAAATACATTTTTTAAATGAAAGAGTTTATTAGGAAATGTCATAATAAAATATGCAATCTTTATATAAGTATGTCCTTTTAAAAATAAAACAAAAATAATAACAACATTAAAAATAAACCATGATGGAGGTAAACAAATGCATTATGATGTAACTATTGTTCTTTATTTCTTGGAAGAGTTTAAGAATTAGAGGCCAGCTATCTCTTCAGGGTAGCAGCCCTCAAAGGCAGAACACTGTTCAGATCTCTCTTGTTTTTCAATCTGTGCCATGACTAGGAAGAAAAAGAAAAAAGAAAAAAAAAAGTTAATATTAAAATACAAACTATACACAGAAAAAAAGACCAAATTTTAAAATATTAGTAGTGGTTCTCTCTATGCAGAAATGTAGATTATTTTTCTTATTTCCCAAGGTATGTTATTATCACCAGAAAAGAAACAATTATTTAATATTTTTAAAAATTGGGTACTCAGGTGGCAAAAAAAGCTACAAGTGGCAATAATAATGTAATTTACAGATTAAATTATTTTATCTAAAATAGCAAAGTACTCAATTTGAATTTAAGAAGGAAAGATGACTTTGTTTTCTAGCTTTTTCAATTGAAAAGTAGTATTTTTAGGAATGCAAGAGTAAATGTAAAATTGTGCATGCCCTGGAAAGTAGTGAAAGAGTTATATGAAAAGATAATGTAATTCTTGTTCATAGGCTAAAAATCCAGATCACAATCTTATGAAGACATCAAGTAACTAAAAGTGATGGTTTTACTGCCAAATAATCCTAGAGGAAGCTCACCCATTACCAAGAACAAGTGAGCAATACATAAGAAAAGCAACGCCCCACTGTGCTTGTTGTGAGGCAAGGACTAGTTTGAAGAGAGCTTGCAGCACACTATCTGCATTTTATTACGTGAAAGTCTGTCGGTCTATCCCAATAATGAAAACACTGTCCAAAGTATCTTCAGTTTTCTGGCCCTTCCCTCCTAGCTCTATCAATGCGTTTTCAGTGTCATTCATTGCTGACAGGTACCTCATCTAGCAAAATTACTGGTGACTAAATTAATGCTGTAGACACAAACACATAAATACATCTTTAGAGCCAACATGATATACTGATTACCTTTAAAAATTGATCCTTGATCATATCAAACTTCTGCTTTTCATGCACAGCCCTGGCGGTATTAGTTCCATCAAAAGGTTCTGCATCATGAAATGCACAGGAAAAATTAGTACAATGGAGTTTTATTTTTCCCAGCATTGGGGATCAAACCTAGGGCCTCATATATGCTAGGCAAGTGCTCTACCACCAAGCTATGTTCCCAGTCTAAGAACACTTTTAGGTCCAATTATATGAAACTGTCAGTATGTCACAGACTCTAGCTTATAAAAACAGTGAGTTCATATGGCTTAGCCTAATAGTTTTTACTAGACTATACACACACACACACACACACACACACACACACACACACACACACACACAACACGATCTAGCTATGAGCTGTCTGGTAAGGTAGGTGGAATTCAAATCAGAGGAATGATAGAAATGATCGGATGTATAAATGAGTAGACAAGATTGCTAAAGATTTACAGATAGCCAAGGACCCATCCTTAGGAGAATCAAAAGTTACATAAAGAATGAAGGAAGCACTGTATTTAAGAGAACGGCACAATGCCATATATCACAGAAGGTAAGCTTGAACTTAATTTTAATTTAAAAGCTGATCTTGTCCTGGAAGGAAAAGGTCAGAAACCTGAGTAGAGCAGTGGTCTTCAACCTTCCTAATTCTGCAACCCCTTAATACAGTTCCTCATGCTGTGGTGAACCCCCAACAATAAAATTATTTTTGTTCTTAACCTAGAGGCAGGAGGGAGGGCCTAGTCCCTACTCCAAATGATTTGACAGATTTTGTTGATCCCTCCTGAAAGGCATCACCCTCTCTGTAGAGTGTGTGTGTGTTAGGGGGGATGGGATGGAAGGGGGTCAGAGGTCATGTGAGGGAGGAAGGGAAAGGGAACTGGGATCGATATGTAAAACAAGAAAAATAAATAAAAAATTACTTCTGTTGCACCTTTATAACTATAACTTTGCTACTGTTATGAACTGTAAATAAATGTTTCTTCAATGGCCTTAGGCACCCCTGTGAGAATCTCTGGATACAGAAAGGTTGAGAACTGCTAGAGTACATGTTCAATACTGAAGAGAACGGAAAGCTGTGCTGCATGTTGTGTGTGAACGGATATTTAGAAAGAGATCCAGTGAGAACAATATCCATGAGGAATCTGACAATGAAAAGAGAAAACTGATTCCAAGCAGAGAGGACAGGAGGAAACAAAGTTCCCACTATATCCTGCACTCTGTTCTACACCCCAACCCTGTGTACCCTTCACCCCACAGGACACAGCACAAGAGGCCACACAGAGACAAGGAAGGGTGGATGGGACATAAAGATCAAGTTGTTTGGGTTTTTCCCCCCTAAAAACAAGAGGCTGACACATGCCTTAAAGCTGAAAGGGAGCATGAAAGCCACCCCCAAATTAGTGAAGTTGCTGAAAAGAAAAGTAGCTAAAAGTAAAAACCTGGAAGAGAGGGGGGGGAGAGAGAGAGAGAGAGAGAGAGAGAGAGACTAGAGAGGTTCACTTTATTCATATAATCTAAGCAGGCTCATACTTCTAAAAATATCTTATTTTATATATTTTAGCAGTTTGTATATATGGATGCAGGTAAGGTATGCCACAGAATATATGCAGTCAGAAGACAACTTCCTCCATGTGGGTCTTGAGAACAGACCCTCAGGTTGGCAAGCTTGGCAGCAAGTACCCTTACCTTCTGAACCATCAAAAAGGTCCTCTTTATTTATTCTACTTTGTATTGCTTAGAAAGGCTGTTTAAAAGGGCTTCACTGCATTGTCAGAGTATAGTGGAGCTTTTTTGTTGTGCTTTTTGGGTTTTAGTAGAATAAGGCTCTATGACACATTGTATTGGACCACACCATATAACACTTTATTAAAATGTTTAATTTTAAGAACACAAGTAACTAAAATAATACATTCTCATTGTGTAATACCAGTAAACAAAACACCAAAGAAAATTTAAATTCAGTCATGTATCCTTTTAAAATGTTGCAACAAACAGGTTAAAATATTCTTAATATAATATTTACTACCAATATTGGCTTTGCAATTCTTTTTCACTTCAACATTTACAAAAATCTTCAATTTGCATTAAGAAAGCAAATTCACTTTTGTTTGTCAGAGGCAAAAGCAGTACTGAGATCCAACTCAGGAACCAGCATGTGAGGTGAGACTCTGGAAATTCTGTCCCACCAAGTCAAAGAACAAGTCTCAAGAATGTTACTACATGTACACTTATTTTAGAAAAAAGAATTGTTTTCATATCATTTTTAAAGCTAAATCAACTTTGTTAATATGTATCATAAATTATATAGTTTCAATCAACTACAGTACGAAGGTATGAATTGCTCAAATCTTACCAACTAAAATGTTCAAATTCATGATGGGAGATGTTATTCTGTAAATGTTTCTCATACTGGTTAATGAATAAAGCACTGTTGGGCCAATGAGAAAGCAAGATAGGCGAGGCTAGGAGACAAGGAGGAAAGAGGAAGGAGGAGTCAGCATGTAGAGAGTGGAGAAAGCAAGATGCTGGCCTGCCACTCTCTGATAAGATGACCACGTGGAAATACTTAGATAAGTAGAAATGGGTTAATCATTAAGACAGAGCTAACCAATAAACAATAACAGTAACTGGCCAACAGCATTGTATCAAATACAGAGTCTTTGCATGTTATTTGGGGCACGGCGATAGGATCAGGCCGGCTGGCGAAAAACATACACACTACAAATTCACATTTAGTATTTCTCACAACTAAGGAACTTTAAATGCTTTTCCAAATTAAAAATGTAAAGGTAACCATATAAATCACTTTAGAACATACACATTATTTTAGCAGAAATAAAAGTTGGAATTAGTCAGTAAAATGATGGTAATTAGATGGCAGATAGTCATCAGTGGAAACCTACCTTCAACACAGATGTATTTATTTCTCCATTCAATGTCATTAGGCCTTGGGATGGCTTTGGCTTCACGAACTGAAATCATCTGAGTGTTCCAGCTAAAGGAAGAAAACAAAAAAGAATGGGCTGCTTCCTAATTTCTCTTTGATTTCAGCAGTTGGAAAGCTGCCCTGACTGCCTGACAGAGCACTAACCCTCGGCTCCACCCCTCAGCACCAGGTCTCCCCGTCCCTTGTTTATCTATGTTTATGACATGTGATTCTGCATACCTCTCCCAGGTAGAGGCTAAGTTCCAGGACACTGAGATACTTCTGCTGTTCAGCTAGTTCCTCAGTATACACTAGATATGAATACACATTTACTAACAAAGAAAATAGTACAAAAAATTTCTTTAAAGTTCAAGTAAATAAAACACATAAACACTGTCTACTGCTAATACCTCAATAAGAATTTTTCATTGGTTGTGAGGTAATCTTGTGGCATTTTCTTTTTCTGATAACACTGCATAATTTTCTTCAGGTACATCTTATAGGATTTGGGATAAATCTTTGAAAGTAGCTAGCAGAAGCAAGGAAGAAAACAAAATTAATGTTTTCTGTTTTATTATATAAGCAGCAGCAGTAGTTAACAGTATTAAGACAAGATGAGAAGACCTTGACCTTCTTTCTCATTCTCTGGCCTTCACTTCCCAAAGTCCATTTCTGCAGTGCTGGGAACAGAACCTAGAGCTTTGTGCATACTAGGCAAGCAGTTTCCCAGCTGAGCTATACATATCCAGCATCCAATAGGCAAATACTCTGAGTGAAACAATTTTGTCTACATATCTGAATATAAACCTTATCTGTTCTACAGTATCTACTAATTTTACATTTTAAAAAAAGATTATAAACATTTATTTGTATTTCTGAGTTACTATAAATAAAAGCACCTCTCCCTTCCCTAAAAACACTCCAAAGTATGTGACCACTCAGCTGGTATACAAGAAAAAAATAAAGTTGAGGATGAAGTAAAATCTTTTTGTCAACAATAATATTTGGCTTTCTCTATCATATCACCAAGCCTAGAAACTATGTATCAGAAAATCGCTAAGAACATAATCATGGATCTTATATGAAAGGCTTCTGGAAATAGAATTACTTTTCAATTTTAAATAGGTAAAAAATAATTTGCTGTCTGTGAAGTTCAATCATTGGAAAGTATCCTCCAAGGATAATTTTCTAATCTTGCTTTGATTAAGAGCTGTGCAGAGTATAGGATGGTGGCATACAACTGTAACCCCAACATTCAGAAAGCAGAGGCAGGCAGATTGCAAGTTCAAAGCCAGCCTGGTATAGAAAGACCCTGTCTCTAAAGATTAAGGACCAAGGATGTGTCAGTGGCAGAGTTTGCCTGGCATAAACAAGGCCTTAGGCCTTGGGTTTGAACCCAGGCAAGGGAGGAGGGTTGGGAAAGACAACTAGTGTGAAAATACATCAACAGAGTTTTCATTCTTTAAACATACGCATGTATCTATACACCAAAATATATACATCATGTAAATGGGTTGTCAGTGGAGACATTGTGACACTGATTGTTGCACAATAAAATGCTTCAAGTACTGCAGTTCTGTGAGTTCCAAACATAAAAGGAGGACTTTGCTCTATTACTATAAATGTTTTCAAGATTTTTCTTTAAAAAATAAAAATGTAATGAGAAAAATTGTATGAATACATACTGGACCAAACATGATTACAATATTAACATTTGCATCACTTTAATTTTTGCCATTCAAGATCTTTTTTGTTTTGTTTTGTGACTAAGAAGCCCAGTCTAGCTATGTAGTAACTTGCTATGTAACCAGAGACATCCTTGAAACTCTGATCCTCCTGCCTCCATCTTATGTGTACTGGGAATGCACACATATCCCATCATGCCTGATGCTAAAAGCTGTAGCCCAGGCTGTTCGCAAACTTGTGATCCTCCTGCCTCATCCTTTTTGGTACTACAACCTGTAGTAACTTTTACTAATTCATCTTTATTGGTTTTTTGTTTTAAGAGAGTGTAGCTATATTGTAGAGATTGATCCTTAACATGTAGACTTAGACAATTCTTGCTTCAGATACCAATACTTGGCAAAACAACAATTAACAAACAAAGAGTAATTTTTAAATGGTCATAAAACTACTGCAAAATGTACTGTATATTCGCAAACATTCCTTAAGAGACAGTTAATTTGGTTTTCAAGTAAAGAGGATGCTTTAAATTGAATAAAATTCAGAAGAAATCCTTACAAACATTTTAGCAGTTGCCAGAAATCTTCTTAAATGGTACCTAATTCATTACTTTGATGATATTCTTGGCTGAGATCCCTACAGTCAACTATGTGGAATTATCTTGTATAAAATAATGTACTTGGCAAAAGTTTTCAAATCTCTTTCCAAACATTAGCATTCCAGCTAGTATCATTTGACCCAGCAAACTATTTTCTATTAATGTTAAACTAGCACAAAACCCTTTCCATCTACTGTCTTGTGTCAATTCAACAAAGCACCAACACACAGAAGAAATCCCTTTTCCTTCTGTGACTCTTCTCCTTTAACATTACCAAATGTCTAACTTACATAACAACATGAATACTGTCAAGAAAGAGTGTGGGTACGGGGCCTAGAGAGATAGCTCATCATGTAAGACACCTGCCACCAAGCCTGAGGACCCGAGTTTTATCCCTGGGAGCCACACGGTGGAAAAAGAGAAAAGTAACTCATATTTCAGTTTTACATCTTTTCTCATCATTGTTGCCTGACAATTTTTAATCTGGATTTTTTGTTGTTGTTAATGGTTTTTTGTTTGTTTATTTGTTTCTTCCTTTTGAGACAGGGTAGTCCTGGAACTTGTCCCATAGATCAGGCTGGCCTTGAACTTAGAAACCTCTGTCTCACAAGCAGGGGGCTAAAGGCATATGCCACCACACCTGGCTAATCTGGATTATTTTAACTTTGTTCTTACTCAGTTTTCCTCTAGCACTTTTCTGACTCCTTTCTTTAACTTCCTTTAGTAACTTTTAAGTTACTTCAAGGTTCTCTGATCCACATTTAAAACCTCACAATCTCACCCTCTGCATCAAAACTGTAACAAGCATTATCACTGTCTAGCACTGGACGAGATGCTGAGGTAATTACTACAAATGAGAGATGCACAGAAATTACTTCTTAGACTTGAATCTTAGTATATCTTCTTTCATGTCCTATGTTTTAAATACAAGTCAGAGTTCCTTAGAGTTGCCTACATGATATCAAAAAAGGTAGACCCAATGCTGCTGCAATTACAGTTAATGTGAATTTTGTAGTTAAATTATCTGAAATTATTATTCTTACTAGCTATAAATTCTTTGGGCATATTGCTTCATCTCTCTTACTGAATCCTTCTGTGACTCCCTGCTAAAATGTAAGGCATAGCACAAGTTCCTACAGCAATCACAGAAGCTGAATGAGGCTACAGATCCCTCTACTCACAAGTCTCTTAACCCTGTCTCCAAACCCTTCAACATGAATACCAGAGCCACTAAGGACTCTCCTTCCCTTCAGACTCTCCACATTCATCGGAGAACTTCAAATCACCAGCCTTACTCTACCTGGACTTACAACGCCCCAAACAAGTTCTGCTGTCTAGTTGTACATTGCTTCATGTTATATATTGCCTTCAAATCAAAGAAAATAAAAGATGTATTTTTTTATTTGTATTTCATCCTAATAAAACTATTTATTCAGTTATTGATCATTTAAAAGAATTCCTAGTTTGCCTTGGTTATATTTTTTTTTAACTATAAATTTAAAATTCCTAGTTCCAACTACATTATCACTTACACAGAACTAAAACACAAGACACCTAGGCCCTACTAGAGAGAGTCTTCAATATAAAATAGAGTCACAAAAGAAATAAAACAAAGCCCGAGCATTATCTGGGCTGGAGAAATGGCTCAGAGGTTAAGAGCATGTACTGTTCTTGAACTCCTAGGACCCAAGTTCAGTACTCAGCACCCATGCCAGGCAGCCCACTAACTCAATGAACTCCAGGAAATCAATTCCCTCTTCTGGACTCCATGAGCACTGTACCCACACAAGTACAAAACCTATACCAAACATACATATTTCTTTCTAAAAACCTCAATCTTAAAAACAAAGCTTATATAAGTGAATGTTTAATTATCAAATTATAAAACCTGAAATCTGAGTTGATAATAGTAAACTGAAATTAGTTGTCATTAATTGTTAGGTGCTCTATCTCATAAACCCACTTTCAGCACTGAAATTTAAAAAGGCAATTCTGCTAAATCTAGAGCAGTCACTTACGTACACAAAGACAAAATTTCAAGCTTTACTCACTCAAATTCTGTAGCATAATATTTAAGAAAGCCCAGTAAGAGGTCCCCAAGACTTGATTCATTCTTTGAGAGGTAAGGAGGGACGTTACATGGAGCATGGTGTACAAGGTGCAGCTGTACAGAAGTACTGAAAGATTCCTGTTCAGAGAAAAGGGAAAACACAAGGCCATTTAAAACACACAGTAAGAACTCGTATCAATCTTTATCTAGGTTCTTTGAAGTCAGAAGCTTTTTGTGCAGGCAACTGAAGACTTTGTTTCACTAAAGGTCTCTCCAGTACCTGGAGTAAGGTAGAAAGTATATAAAAAAACAAGAAATAGCCAGGCAGTCTTGGTGCATGCCTTTAATCCCAGCACTTGGGAGGCAGAGGCAGGCAGATCTCTGTGAGTTCGAGACCAGCCTGGTCTACAAGAGCTAGTTCCAGGACAGGCTCCAAAGCCACAGAGAAATTCTGTCTCGAAAAACCAAAAACAAACAAACAAACAAACACCTAAGAGGTTCTAGTTCTTGGCTTGAGTGTATCACTGTGGTAGCAAAATAATTCAAGCATGATTCAAACTTTATTTATATATAGCATGATTCTTCCCTAAAGACAAATATTCATAAATACACCTCCCTAATTATTTCTACAGGGAAGTCAAACTTTATGCATGAAGGCAATATCAAGCACAAAGCAACAACATTTTCCAACTGCTACTTAACATAACATACCTCTCAAAGGCAACAAAAGCTTCAATATACAAACAGTATAGTTGGTTTTTTGTGTTTTGTTTGTTTTTGTTTTGTGTGTGTTGTGTGTGTTCTCCCCCCTCCCCCCCCGAGACTTTCAAAACTGGTTTTGCTATTGTATTTTAAGGGAAAATAGAAAGATAGCTGTTTTCGGTGACCTGAACTTGAACAGATGATGGGAGGGAAATAAACATAGAATACATACGAACAATAAACATTCAGCATAGTTATTTATGAAGGACTTATTAGCTGTGTGTGATCTAGGTCTAAGTAAGCTATTATAAAGAATATGAATGGACACTTTCTGTACTAAAGCTTAAGATAGTGTTCATCTTCATAGCTGACCTTTCTTCTATTAGCAGCAAGCTCTGGATCTGAATAAGGTGATTTTCAAGTAATACACAGTCATAAAGACACCCCAACCCAGGCTAGCCTTAAACTCAGTATGTATCTAAGGAAGACCTTGAATCTCCAATCTTCCTACCTTTATGTCCTAAAGGGTGAGACTAGAGGTATGCACTATCACATCCATTTTTTTTTTTTTAAACGTCATGTTAGGATACAAATCAGGGCCTTGTGCATACTAGGAAGGTGCTTGCATCACTAAACTCAAACAACTCTTAGTTGTTTCGCTGAAGATAGGAAATGTGGGGAGATAGAAAAGCAGCTCCATTTGACAAGAGATTCAAAGAAGAAAGAGCAAATGCATCATCTCTGCCCCACTGTGTCTTTCACTTTACAGTAAAAAGATGGACTTAGGGCAGTGTTATTTAGGACTGAAAAACAAATGTAATAAAGGTAGTAGGTACAAGAACTTTTGTCAACTATAAAGAAAGCAAGCCCCAGGTGAAGAACCCCTCCCCTGCTCCGAAAGCTCTGTACTGATTCGACTCCTACTACACAGCACTAGAAACACGTGATTCAAAACAGAGCACACATTTTAGTTCATAGTGTTTCACTTGTCATTATTTTTAATTTGTTTTCAGTAATCTAAAGGAAAAGATCAGCAACTTTAAGATTAAACTAAAGAGACCTACTCTATTAAAATACTGAATGACCTGGAACAACAAAATGGCTAATCTTACTTCTATTGTTCCTTTTGGTATGACTTTATATATGTAATGCTGACAGAAAAAAACTAAAGGAAAAAGTGAAACATAAAAGGATGACACAATACACCTACAAAAAAAGCTACAAGCAAGTAGGAATTAAATTTATCTGTGGAAATCTTCAGCTTGGGGTAATAATTCACACTATGAGAAGATTCTCTGGCTTAGAAAAAAAATATATACATTACTCTAAATTGTTAAGCAGGTGAAGAACTTAGGTTAATATGTTAGCACAAAGAGTACTACAAAATCAAAGGAAAAAGCCGCCTCAAAATTATACACTACAATCAAGGGGAAAGCAATTCATCCAACCACACAGTTCCTGTGAGTAGATTTTCCAGACTAACATTTACTGCTGCTAATCTTTTCTGAATTTAATTAGGATATCCTTATTTTGAGCTTCAAAAACAAACATTGATGATTTTCTAATTCCTAGGAGTATGTTTCAAATAATAAATACATGTTAATTTTTTGAATAAATATTATCTCCCATTTGTCTTTCATCAATGCCAGCTTAAAATAAGTATGAAGGCAAACCATGAGGAACATCTAACATTGCTTTTGTAACTGCCTACCAATAACAGCAAAAACGCCTTGAGCCACACTCCATCATCTGAACTTTGTCATAGACTTTATCATTTGGGATGTTTTTCCTTAAGTTAAAGTATTAGCCCTCTTATAATATAGCTTTTGGAGGTAATGGTATGTTTAGTCTCTCATCCTTTTTCTGTCACATTCAGTATCACAAGTGAACTGAAATATACCAATTTTCAAAATTACTTTACCTCAGGAACTGAGGCATTAGCTAGAGGACATGAATTCAATCCTTAGAACCCAAGTAGAAAGGCTGCCCTTGGTGGCACATGCCACAGAGCAAAGTCAAAGTCAACCTGGGCTACATAAGAGGTACTAAGGCAAAAACAAAACAAAAAAGAGGGGTTATATTTTATTGTAATTCTTGAGAAATTTTCATTGCAAAATAACAATTTTTATCAGTGTAAACTTTTAAAACATTTGTAAGTTAAGAATCTGCCATGTTTTTCTTTTTAAAAGTTTGTATAGAAATAGGAGCTACATACTAACACAATAAAATGCAACACACAACTAGTTAACATTAGTGAAAGCTGCCATAATCTTCTAGAAAACACAATATTGGAGGAAATGCCAGCTTCTGAACCATGGCTTGATCAATTATCAAAGCCCTTTCCATCAATAACGTAGGCATCAATCATACAAGCCTATTTGTACAGGATTAAATAAATTTTGCACACTCAGCAAGTATGGTTATTATTAGTAAGAAATAGGTGCTTTGCTTGTTCTATCTGGAAGGCCATTGAAAAAGTGTTCCACTGAACAATATATAGATTTCATATTTAAAAAAAAAAAAAAAACAAACCCCATGTAAGAGGGGGCAGTAAGTTCTTATGAATGTAAATATGAATCTCACAGCAAATATAACAATGCAATTTAAGTAGTTAAGATGGCAACCTAACCACACCTGAACACAAATTTGGGGATTTTACAATTAGTTTTTTTTTTTTTTGTCTTTTGTTTCAGTCTAGCCCTACTTGCTTCCTCTTGCCTCTGTGTACCAGCACTGGATTACCTATGTGTTCCTTTCCTACCAAGTATACTTTAGTATCATTTAAGGCTGTGGCACTAAGTTAATATAAGTTAATAAGTTTATATACCCATCACAGTCATAGAAAAAGGATTATTAGCAAAAGAAGAATGGAGAGTATAGAATCACAAAAAAAAAATATGATGAGAAATCAGAAAAAGTAAAACAATTAGAAAAATGAAACACAGAGGCAAAATACAGGGTGTTTAACCCAGGCGTTGGTGATGCACACCTTTAATCCCAGCACTTGGGAGGGCAGAGGCAGGCGCATCTCTGTGAGTTCACTATGGTATACACAGTGAGTTCCAGGGCAGGCACCAAGGCTACAGAAAAACCCTTTCTCAAACAAAACAAAACAAAACAAAACAAAACAAAACAAAACAAAACAAAACATAACATAACAACAAAAAAGTCAGGGTGTTTATTGCCTTTTCCACCACAAGCACAGTGCACTAAACTGATGTCTCTCTATTAGTACAAAGGACTTTACATAGCACAGGATTGCAAGTGAGATGTCCACAGACATACTTTCAATATACAACAAAAACAGTTTTTGTTTTTTGAGACAGGATCTTTTGATATAGCTTAGGCTAATCTCAAACTCATAATCCTCCCAGCTAAGTCTCTCAAACAATGGGTCACAGATGTGTGCCATCATAACCAACTAAGAGTCTTTTAGATTTAAGTACAGGAGTCTTTGTATGCTGAAACAAAACTGGCCTTTAAAAAAAAAAAAAAAAAAAAGCTGAAACAAACACACAAACATTATTTTAGACCATTCAGTATGAGCTAAAGTATAAAATATTTGTGGTAGGAGGAAACATTCAATAATAAATGTTTGTGACAATTAAGTGCCAAGTCACTTCCCAAGCAGTGTTATTTGTTAAGCTGTTTACCTGTCTTGCTATTATGACATTTCATTTTGAAAGATGCTTGTGCTGTAGCTAACTGTCCAAGTCTGGTGCTGACTGCTGTTCTTAGCCATCACAAAACATTAAACTGATGTAACTGGAGCTTCCTGCTGTTCCCCAGAATGGTGGGAATGCTCAGATTTGTATAATCCCTAAAGTATATTAAAATAAAGAGAAACTATTGCTACTATTTAAAAAATAATAACAAAAAGATAAATAAGCTACTTTTCATTCTATACTTGGTTATTTTTATATTTAGGAGCATCAAGGTTGATACCTAACTATATTAAAATGCCATGACAATAATTCTTCACAATAGCAGAAATTTGTTTAAAAACAAAACAAACAAAAAAAAAAAAACAAACAAAAAATGGCCAAAGGTTCTCATCATATTTTGTTTTAGCAGATGACCCACAGGATACTGGGAGATCCCACTATACTACTTGTGAAACCTGTATTTGGCAGCACATCTTGTGTGTGCATCCTAACAACTAATACTGACATACAAGGATCAGTTTACCTCACTTACCACAGATTCAATTAAACTGATGCTGTATGTCAAGCATACTTGTTAGAATTTGTGTATAACAGTAACTTCTTTGAAAACCCAGCATTTTTAAGCTGTACAGTCTATTCTTTGTAATATGCACATTGAGTTTTTAAAAAAACATCTTTTATGCATGAATTACACACACACACACACACACACACAGAGGTGCAGTCTGTGAATGCATAAAACGAACATGTATGAAACAGGCCAACATTATATTTTGTCCATAGTTTTGTATATTTTATATATAGTTTCAGAAGTTTCAGAAGGTTGGCCAAACATTCTAAAGAAGCTGTTTAACTATTATTTTAAACAAATTATGAACAATGTTGACAACAGAGTATAGAGATATTATGGAGGAAGAATATGAGAACAATGGAAAAGCGCCAAAATGCATATAAATTATGACTGTGGACATTACTTCATCTGGGTTTCTCTCAACCAAATAGTACATACTAAATTTCTGCTAGGACTCACACTTTTTTTTTTTTAATTTCATCAGAAATCTTAGTATTACACAAACACGACAGTGTGCTACAGTTACCTTTTGGTGTACTTCTTAACAAAATTATGTAAAATATGGAGGGATTACCCAATTGCTCAACTTAATTTTTTCCTCTTTTCAAAATACAAATATACTAAGACAAAATTTTTCTGACAAATTAACTAACAAAAATGCTGTAAAAAAAAAAAAAAATAGTATGAAGAAAACGGGAGTTTACCAACTGGGTATATGGTATCCATGAGTGATAATCATGCATATCATGAAAGAAACATTCAAACATCAACATAACTGACCAGATTATATACCAATAACCTAAATACCAGAGCTCGCTGAAAAAGTGAGCATAATATTTAAATATTCTAGAGGCCAAATGTTTCAGTCTATAGAGAAAATGTTATGTATTTAGCTTTTAAACTTTTATATTCACATTAATACTACATATAATAATTCTATATAAAATTAACATAATATGCATTATAATAAATTTATAAGAAACACTTACTGGGTAAATTTTTTGGAGGGATGGAAGGATGGGTTCAGGTAGGGCTATAAAAAGAAAAAGTTTAAAGCTTCTGTGATTCACATGGTTCATATTACAATGCAAATTTGTCAGCTACACCCCCAGGTATGAGACCACAAGGGCTAAAACTAAAATTCAAACTTTCTCATACTTCATGAAATACAGTTCCTAACATTTTTATTTCATTTAAATTGACAATCTAAGGTTTTGTTAGTAAACTATATATCTCCTATGTAAATCAATGTTTCCTACAAGGTTTTAGAGTAGGAATCTACCAATAACAGTATACAAGTCATTCAATTAAACATCAAACACAAATTAAATAGGCAAGACAGAATCCTTATACAGACTTTGAATGAACATTAAGATAACTACCAAACATCTAATTTTAAGAGTGAGGTCAGTGTTCCTATATCATCAATGCAATGTTCCTGTATCATTAGAACACTGTCATCATTTCTGTCCCTTCATCATTTAATTTCTATTAATGAGCAATACTAAAATTATGATAAAAAATTGTGGTATTTAAAAATCAAAACTAATGTCACCTTCAACTTCATAACATAGCTTAAAGAACACCTCAGTAAAAAACAGAAATCTAAACCAGAAGATAGGCACAACCATCCTAGAAATATAAACAAAATATATCATAAGGGAATCATCCTGCTGCTCTCATTTAAAATTAAATTTCTTTTGTTCCTTTTAGGGAATGCCTCACACAAATCAAGCTGGTCTCAAACTCACTATTTAGCTGAAGGTAACCTTGAATTTTGGGTCTTCAGACCTCCCAAGTGCTACAATCACAGAAGTACACCAACACATCCCTGTTCTACAGTGCTGGGAATAAAACCTATGGCTTCATGCATGCTAGTAAAACACTCTACCAACATAGCAACATCTTTAGGAAATTCACAATTCAATGGCTTTTAAAATCTCAATGAATGTGTAAACAATAATCTCACATCATTATAAATAAAATGTAAAAGACAAAATACCTGTTATTCACAATATAACTTTAAATTATGTGGAATATGATAAAAATACAGTGCTTTAATTCTAAGATATCTTTCATATTAGCGACCAAATACAGCAGTATATGATAAAGTTTGTACTTAAAATAGTATTTATACATAATTGAAGCTCAGTAACAAAGACTACTTAATACATTGCTACATAGGGAAACAAATTTAAATGATTTCTGAACTACATTTACAATCATGTAATTAAGTATTATGGCTAACTTATATGGCCTATAACTTATTTCTAAATTGTAGTATAGAAATAGGATGAATATATTTAAATTCCCTTTTGTATAGCTCATTACTAACTTGAAAATTGCAGCTAAATAAAATTTTGCAATATGAACATGTGCACAGTATGAATGGGACTATAAAGAGAAATATTTAATTTACTACTTACAAAAATCACCCTTACATGTAATGATATATTCATGTTTAGTCACATATACTTTCCCCAGACGCATTCAGACATTTATCATTCTACAAGACCCTCCAATTCTAAATGTCTGTATTTTTACAACACTTTTATTGCTTTCTAATAAATTTCATAATTCAGAAGTCCTTTACTTAAAATTCCTTCCATTAAATACGTCACAAATTAAAATTACTATAAAACAAAAGATGAAGACAATAAATTCACAGATTTTTTTTTTTTTAAATCACATTCTAGAACCATTATTTGCAATGACAAGGGAGAAAACTATCAGACACTGGGCTCAGAGTCATTTAAGACAAAAGAAGTTTAAAAATTAGAAATTTAAAAGGGTTGGAAGAAAAGATATGGTGGTTTGAGTGAGAATGGTTTCTAAAGACTTCTGTTTGAATCTGTCCCCACCCGTTGGAACTGTTTGGGAAGGACTGGAAAGTATGCTCTTGTTGGAGGGGTATGTCACAGGGGTAGGTGGGCTTTTGTGTATCTGTGTTCTGCTGCCATGATTCTGCTCCACTATCATGGATCATAACCTTCGGAAACCAGAAGTCCAATTAATCGCTTTCTTCTATAAATTACCTTGGTTATGGTCTTTTGTCACTGCAATAGAAAAGTAACTAAGACAGAAATTGCAGAAATTGGTGCCAGAGAGTGAACTATTGATGCCACAGACTTGAGCATATGGGTTTTTGGAGAGGAACGTGGATTTGGGACTTAAGATTCAGGACAGTGGTTTATTGCTCTAAGTAGACTTATTTTAATGAACCATCCTAGCATCTTGGAAGACAGTGGTGCTGAAAGCTAAGGCCCAGGATATTTCAGAGCTGAACAGTATTAGCAACTAGGCTAGAGACCATTCTTGTCTTTTGGCAAAGAATGTGGCTGCTACTTCTTGTCCTATGAATTCTCTTGAGGCCAAACAGTAAAATAACAGACTAATTTCTTTGGCAGAGATTTCAAAATAGTCTAATATTGACTCTGATATGGTTATCACTTATCACTCTTACACAGTTCTACAATGAAAAAGAAAATTTGGAGCAAAATAGAAATACAAACTACACAGGTGAAGGGGAAAATAAGCACCAGGAAAGTAAGTGTTGGAGCTAAGGATATGCTGCAAGAGATAAAAAGATCAAAGAGAGGCTTGATATGGAATGGTACCTTCAGGGCAAGACCTCAGCCAGCCAAACTTACAACTTATAAAAAGAAAGACCTAAGGAATGTTCTGCTCCTAAAAACTAACAACAAAGGAAAACTGCAAAAGTGATTCAAGAGAACCTGGCTCCACTCCAAGCTTGTCCTAGGGGAGTCCCTGCATGGAGACCGGGAGAGGCCACTCACAACGTGAAGACAGGAGTGCACTGGAGACCCTAAGATGCTGGAGAAGCCTGACTCAAGAGACACTGCCAAGGAGAACTGCACATAAGGCATATAACCAGCCAGAGAGAGGTGTATGTGTCAGGCAGTGAATAAAGGAGGAGGCATGACACCCTTTGACATCAGACACAGTTACAGGGTTTGGAGTTTGCCCTGCTGGGTTTCAGTCCCGTTTGTCCTTGCTTTGATCGAGTATTTCCTCACTATATCCCCATTCCTCTCTTTTGGAATGGAAGTACATGTATTCTGTGTCACTCTATGTTGGAAGTATGTGATTTGTTTTTGAAAATGCAGAACAATTTAAAAATGGATGTTGGGAAGTTCTGCCCCAGGAACATGCTAACTGATCAGACATTATCTCCACCCAACTGATGATTTTTACCTCAATAACTCATACTCTTATTGTCTTTAGAATCTATTCTAAATATTTTCTTCTTAAGCTTTGATCAGTCATTTATTGAAACAGATGCAGTCTATTACTATTAACATATATAAGAAATGCTATGGTCTTTTTAATCTTTCAATATTCAGAACAGCTGTTTCCTTCATGGCAGAAAAAAATATGTATTACAACATTTAGAAAGTTAATAATAATCATTTATCCAACAACTTATATTATAGATAAGAATATGAAGGTCAAAGAGCTGAAATAATGTCATCAAAAACTAGTCCTCTCTACCAAGGGTGAACCACTCAAATAAGCCTTTGGTCTCTTGTAGGCCATTTACCCTACCAAAAAGGAGGTAACAAAGAAAACAATTACTTATCTGGATGGGGGACGGGGACGAAATGGGAGAGGACAGGGAGTAGTGGATTAGCTTGAGTTGGCCATAATTTTACCTACAAACAGCTAATAATAGTGTCATTAAACACAAACCACTTAAGTAAGAAATCAAATCTTAAAATAATTTCATTACTCTAGTATAATATTAATTCTTGATGAATTTTCAATTTGTTTTACAAATCAATTTAAAGTGCCTCTGCTTATGGTACTTTTTTAGTAAATCACTCAACCAATTAAAATTTTAATGTGATCAATAAGGACAGGGGACAGGGCATGTATCAGTCATGCATGCATGTGAGACAGTAAATATAATTTTTGAATTACCACCAAAATTAAAATGATTCAACTCTGGATGATATTATGATTTCTATGTTATTCTTTATAGTATATGTAAGAAATCCTTTGGGTTTTTAATAAAGATGAATTGTGATGCAAAAGACGACAGCAGTACCAAAAAACTTATGTAAGAGATGATACAACTGGAAAATTGTAAAAATGATTAACTGACAATAATATACAGAATAGATTAAACGTACGCACATCACATTCCAAATACCTTTAAATAGGCAAACCAAATATCAAATCAATATATAACCAAGACAGATCAGTAATAAACACAATTTGTGATTAGCTTAAGATGCTTTAACGAGAGAGAACAATATCAAGCCTTTCTGATAACTCATCTAGAAAATGATGTTCTTAAACATTTTAAGTCTTTCTTATATCTCAAAAAAGTCTTTTGAATTCTATGTTCAAATGAAGATGACTACCGTGTTTAATATAGAAAACACCTAATATACAGTAAATATTAGCTAGACGTTCTGATTTTCTACTACAATGGGCAAAATTTTGACAAATACCTTCCTAGTATTTGTGCACATATGAATATACATATATACATAGTTGTTCTTTAAACAAAGTTATTGGTATTATGTATAAGACAATATGTTAAGATTATGTATCTTTAAAAGTTAATCTTAAAAACACAATGGTGGTGACTATAGATTTCGCATTATGATATACCATACTTAATTTAACTAGTCCATTTGTGAAAGGTTGATTCCTTCTTTTATTATTCCAATAAATACTAAGAAAATAACATTTTTACATGTAAATCTGTTGATCGTTGTCTTAGGCTAAATCTCTGGGGAAAAAAACTCAAGTCAAATATATGAACTGTTATCTCTTGCATCACAATAAAACTTTTCCTAAATCACTACACTGGAATAGTTGGTTAAGACCACATGATACTGATAATGATCTATTAGTAACTCCCCTCACACAGGCAATTCACAGTATGGTGGCAAAAGGTAACATTTCGTCAGTAACCCACCAGCTGTAACAGTTATTAACAATGCTTATGGTGCAATATTTGTTTTTATTTTTGAGACAAGATCTGGCTACAAAGCCCAGACTCAAAAGTGCTACCAAAGTGCTAGGATTATAGGAATGTACCACCCCATGTAGTTTACAAAGTTGTTTATAATTAAGTGTGCTACTCAGTAATTAATGTAATTGGGATAACTATAAATCTTTACTTTTTCTCTTTAACTTCTCTTAATATCTGAGTAAAATATACAGAGTATATTATTTGTTGGACTGTGTATACGAAACATTAAATACAAAAGTAAAAATTCCATACACAGCTCGTCAGTCTGAGCTACATTTCTAGGGACCCTTCACTACTGGAAGTTTGTACAGCTACATTATGAAAGGGCAAAAACTGCAAGTGGTCGCTTAATACAATTTGCCACTAAGCACAAAACAAATATATGGCTTTATCAGAGTGACCTCACAGACAATGCTAATTGTTTAAATTAATTGGGTTAAAATATGGAGACCAATCTGGAATTTAAGAACTGTGTTGATGGTTCATCGGGGACCAGAGCTTTTTGTATATCCTTGAGCCAAGATGGTTCTCCTCTTTCAGAGAAAGTCGCCTTCTCAGATTGTGTAGTTCTAAAAGGAATACACATGAAGGAGCACAGGAAGGAGTAGCCAGCCAAACTATCCAAATGAACCAACAATAATAGGGAAACAGATGTCTCAGCCAGGTTACCCTCAGGTCCTAGAGGCCAATCTGACAGAACAGCCTAGCAAACAGAAAACCTAACTGAGAAAATGCCAAAGGGAATTGATTAAAAACTTCTTGCCCAACAAGAATATCATTTAATTTAATATCATTTCTTATAAGCCATCAAGGCCTCACCCTGAAGTCCTCTAACCACCAAGCCCCAAGCTCTGACCTACAGAGTAAAAGCCTAAGACCAGATCATAAAGTCCCATCAACCCCTGAGTTCTCCCCAAGCACAAGCCACAAAATCCCACCAATCCCAGGCCACCCTGAAAAATTCTATCCCTAAGAAGCCCTATATAATATCTACCTCTTGTTCAGTTCTCTGCTCCCCCAGCAGAGGCAGCCACCCTCCTGTGTTTTTCCCAATAAATCTCTTGTGTGAGGTTTGTTATGCTGTGTGACTTTGTGGTATTCCTTAGCTCCTGACTAGCAGGATACCTTTCTTCTCAGAGCTATAACACATGGCTCAAATAAAAAAATAGTCTTTCTAAGAACTCATCTGTTGTAAGACAGTGGATCAACAATAAATGGTGAAAGTTCTTTAAATATAGAAGTGCATATAAGAAAACTATCAAAAGATTAAAAAACACATTAAACTTCACAATGTTTTTCAGAGAATAAAATTCCTGAAATATTAGTCTAAGGCAACAAAAAAGGACAAAAAGTTGTATAGGCCTTAAAAAGAGAACTTTTTAAAACAATGCAAACTGGCGATGAGCGAAAAAGATACTGCAATGAGGTTTATCTGAACTTCAGTTTTAAAAAGTGAAAAAACTCAAATACTCACTTTGTAAGTAGTGCAAAACCATCAATACAAGACTGTAGCTGCTCAGAGTACCACGACTGGCATCATTTATCTCATGGTGACTTGCCCATTTTTTAATCACCAGCACTAATGGACGAACTCGATTTTCAACTGCAAGTAAAAGCAACACTTAAAAATGGTAACACAGTTTCTCTGAAAATGTATACTTTCCTAATTCTATGCCAGTAAGAAGCACTGCTTCCCTCTAAAGGTAGAACTCACTCTCAATGTGTAACTCATAAGCTTATCTTGCTACCTTTAAACCATCATTCACTTAAAAACATTTGATTCATCTATAACCATAGTAGCATGATTTTACTAAAGTAACATATTATTCAAAAAACTAAGATACCATACAAAAGTAATTGGTATTGCTGTTTACTGTAAACATAGTTGAAATGCCATAGAGAATACAGGAAAAACAGAAGTTGATGTTTATTTAGAGAGGAACGAAAACTTACGGTAGGCATAAGTTCTGAGAAGGAATGTGTTTCTAATTCCAACAGTATTGTTGACATTTAAGTCAAATTCCACACAACTATTTAAAAGAACAAAGGAAGATACACTTTAGCACAAGAACAAAAATTCATTCTTTCTATTATCTAAATTGATTCTAATCCATCCTCTGATGAAACATGGATTGAAACCCATAGACTGTGTTTTTAAAATGAGTCACTAAAGAAGACAGAATATATACATAGTGTATCATTTAAAGTTGTTTGGTGTGTATTAAAAATATAAACTAGGATTACTATTTAAAAGATCCATAATACTCTGATGTTTCTCATTACTCCAAATAAAGTTTTAATTCTTTTAATATTTTCTAGATAAATAAAATCACATGACCAAAATATTCTTTCTTGTATAAGGAGTATCTTCTCAAAGCATGAGTTTGCCTACTTTCAAACAAACAAAAAGCCAAATGCAAAAGCAAGTTAACAAAACAAAAAACCACAAAACACCTAAAGTTCTATATATTAAACTCTTTCAAGAACAGCTAGAAAATTCTATGTCAAATGTAGGGGTTGATGATCTGGGAAGTGAAGCAATAGTCAAAACATCATTAATGGGATGCTTCTTTGAAGCAAAGATACCCAACTCACAACTTAGAAAACAGGGCAATTATTAGAATCTACAAACATGGAAGAATTTATATAAATTAGTTCCATTTATACTCATATTCTCTTGGGTCTAATTTCTTTGAATACTACACTTTCCTATGTAAAGACTACAAAAAGTGTAGGTAGGATGATTCAGCAAGTAAAGGTGCTTACTGCCAAGACTGACAACATAAGTTCAATTCCTAAGACCCACATGATAGAAGAAGAAAACTGAGAAGTACCCTCTGCAAATACACCATAGTATGCTACACATGCATACACAGCCACACATAAACTAAATAAATGTCCCCCACCAAAAAAATTATCAAAAATAAAATGCCAGCTTAGGACAATAGTGCAGGCCTCTAACCCAACACTTGGGAAGCCATGGCAGAATTAAGAGCCTGAGGTCACTCACACAGTTCCCTCTCCAGTTCCTGTAATGGGAACTCTTCCTTCCCATTTCAGTAAAAAAAAAAAAAAAAAATCATCTCACTTCTGCTCATCTACTTATCCCTTTCAGAGCTGATGATATTTGATGACAGGGGTGGTACCTGTTCCTCATTAGTTGATTAGTTAAGTTTCCTACTAAAAGTACAGACAGTTGTGCTTCTTTTACAGGCTTCAAAGTCAGGGATTAACAGGTTTCAGATATAACTTCAGAGGTTCAGAGTTTTAAATTTCCTCCAGTTTTCTAAAAATGTTCATGCCTTTTACCCTAAAGCCATAGCCTTTTGCTAGGACACCAAGATGTAAGTCTGTTCCAGATGTCTTATAGATACCTGCAATTTTCTGGGAGAAGGTCTGCTTCTATATCAAGAAATCTGGTCTAATAAAAACAGTCTCCAGAGCTCATTTTTACACCACCCATTTTCGAGTATCTTGCAGGTTCACTCCTTCTGCCTGGGCCAGGGCAACCCACAGAGGATCCATCCACCAGATAAGATCAGCACCTGCACCAGCTCCTGGGACATCACCATTGTACCACCTCTCCAGGCTCAAGTGGGCGCCTCTTTAGGATACTTGGTCTGTCCAGCAGCTGAGACCCTCCACCCTCCGATGTTCCAAGATGTCCCAGTGAAGGACACTATCTACTCTCCTGTCTCACTCATTTACCCTTGCCTCGTCTATACCAACAGGGTACTTCTCTATCCCCTTCATTTTGGCAGTTATCACCCTTCCCATGGATAGTCCCACTCATAGGGCCAATCATAAAATCTATTTTTTTTTTTTTTTTCTCCTAGCAACCTGTCTTGTCCACCTCAAGGAATAGGTGCCTGAGGTTTCCAGTAACCAGATGTTTCTCTACCCACACCTTCCGCTGGTCTTGAACTCACCAACTCCTCACTCTCCCCCTCCCCAATATCATCTCTTGTAAGCAGGAAGAAGCCAGCCCTGGTATCCATATACCCAAAGAGTTTGGGATATTAAGGTGGAAGCTTCACCCCAGTCAATGGCATCCATATACTCAAGAGTCTGGGATGTTATGGCCCAGGTTCCACCCAAAACCCTCTCCCCCATCTCCCTCCAAACCCTGCTACATCTCAGGAAGCCACCAAAAGATGGGCCCTCCCCCAGGGAAGCTCAACACCACTCCCATAAGGTATTTATAATGCCCCCCTTTCCCATATCCTCTCTGGGGGGTCTGGAAGGCTATCGGGAGAGTTGTATCCATTGGCTTTTTCTAAATCAGTTTGATTTGGTCTGATTTAGATTGCTGCATCAGTGGAGAGGCTTATCAGAACCACCAAAAGCCAATTTATATATCCTTTACATAGCTCAACAAAACCATGTAAGTAGAGACCTGTAGAATTTAATCTTTTGAAAAGGGGCTAAAGAAACATGCCAGCAGTAGATTATTTGCCTGAATACCTAACGCCCATGGAAACATTTTCCAGCACTAGCAGAAAAATAATTTTCCAAACATATGGACTGAATATCCACTCATCAGGTTTCCTCCACTGGACATACATACCACAGGTTTCTCATGAACTACTAGAAAACTAAGTTTAAGGCCAGTGTAAACAGTGAAAAAGTTCTAACTAAACTATGACATAGGACATCTGTCTGCAGTATGAGAAAGCTAAACATGAAGGCAGAATGTCACCTTATTCCATCTTATTTGGGAACACAGATATTAAACTAGCCCCAATTTTTGTCACATCTTGAACAATACAAAGAGAAAAAACTTTAGAAAGAAAACAATTCTTACATGTAAAATCTATAAATAAAAAAGCTCAATTCATATATTTTAGTATTACCACTATAAACAGCCAGAAAAAGAAACGTGCTTTATCGCAATCCTATGTTTACAAAAGTTTGTACATCTTTTCAACAAACCAAATATCAATCTACATTTAACTTTCCTTACTTCTACTTGCATGTTCATTTGTTTTGAGACAGACACTCAGTAAGTAGTAGCTCACACTGTACTTGAACTCATCATCCATTCAGTCTCCAACTCCAAGGGCCATGATTGTAACACTTGATTGTACTTTACATTCTTATCTATAAATATTTGTAAGAGACTCTAATATAATATTCTTAAGAAATCAGAACCCAGGCTAGGAGAATATAAAGAAAAAACTAAAATTTGAAATTGAGTAAATGTTTTTAAAGCTTCTGTGTATATTATTTCCTGTACTCTATTTTTCTCTATGCGAAATAAAATTTGTTTAGTGATACTTAAAGTTAGAACAAACCCTTTGGATATAAATACACACTGAATTTCATCAAAGAAGATATGCTTTGGGTTAAAAATTATTTGTTTCAAAGACATGAAATCTTTTCAATTTTAAACATGGTCCTCACTATATAACCCTGACTGGCCTGGATCTCATTGTACGGACCAGCAGTCACAACCCCTTTGTGACCACCTAAGACCATCTGCATATAAGATACTTACATTATGAGTCATAACAGTAGCAAAATTGCAATTATGAAGTAGCAACAACAACAAAAATATCATTGGGGCTCACCGCATCAAGAGGAACTATATTAAAAGTCGCAGCACTAGGAAGGTTGAAGACCACTGGCATAGACCAGGCTGGACTCTAACTGAGAGAAATCGACTTGTAAGTGTGAGCCATCATGCTGGACTAAAAGACCATTTTAAAACCCAAATACTTTTTATATTGAATAGTCCCAAATACTCAAAATTCAAGCAGAGTAGATATACTCAGTTAAGAGTGAAGACTGCCTAGATTATTTTAAAAAATAATTTAAAAGACAATGGGTATAATGACATACAAGTACAATCCTAGCACTCAAGAACTATAAGCAAAAGAATCAAAGTCCAAAGTTCTGAGCTGTCCTTAGCTAAGTAACAAATTCACAGCCAGCCTGATTCATGAGACTTTCTCAGAAAGAAAGAAAGAAAGAAAGAAAGAAAGAAAGAAAGAAAGAAAGAAAGAAAGAAAGAAAGAAAGAGAGAGAGGGGGGGGAGAGAGAGGGGGGGAAGAGAGGGAGGGAGGGAGGGAGGAAGGAAGTAAGAGAAAAGAGAAAGAAGGGGAGGGGGAAGAAAATGATTTCTAAACCCTTTACTGTGCTATAAGCCTGATTTCTTGGCTCTCCACACTAGATGACTATGCAGTTAATCTACAGCACCTGAGAAAGAGGGTTAGCACTCACTTACCTGACTTTATCCCTGAACTTCACAATGGGCACTTTTGCACGAATCAGCTGAGGTCTTTCAATGTAGCCAGCTGAAGCAGAAAAGATAGTATGAACATCTACCAATGTTTTCCCACTCATAATATTCTATTACACAGTTCTTAAAAGTAGCATTTTATTAAACAAAACCAACTTAAACACATGCTGTCCTTGAAAAGCAAAGTCAAGAATAAGAGAGGGATGAAGGGAGGGGAGAAGAGGAAAGGAGAGGGGAGGGGAGGGGAGGGGAGGGGAGGGGAGGGAAGGGAAGGGAAGAGGGAGGGAGGGAGGGAGGAAGGGAGGGAGGGAGGGAGGGAGGGAGGGAGGGAGGGAGGGAGGGGAATGAAAGTGAAGGGAAGGAAAAGGAGGGCAGAAGACAGATATCAAGTCCTTCTAAAGGTCAAGTCTATACTATTAAGAAGGCTTTAAGGTTTTTGTTTTCAAAACTACAATCTAGTATATAGTAGTATCTATAAAGACATTCATCAGAACATCTGAGTGAAAAAACAGTTAAAAGTAAGGGAATAGCCAAATTCTGGTATGACTCACAGAAAGAAATAGTAGCCACAGCAATCTGCTGTAATATGCAAAGGCTTGCAACTTGGTAAAACAAAACACATTTTTAGCTTTATCAAAGGTATAAAAATGTATTGTAGAAAATAATACATGTAAACTGCAGAAAATGAGGAATTTATAGAAGTAATTAAAGCTGGAAAGAAAGCTCAGTGGTTAAGAGCACATACTACTCTTCCAGAGGAACTGAGTTCAGACCCCCACCCATGTAGGGCAGCTTCTAACAGCCTACAACTCTAGCTCCAGAGGATCCAACACCCTTTTCTGATCTCCACAGCACCTGCACTGTGCACATACCCACACACAGACACATAATTACAAATGTGCAAACCTTTATTTATCATGGGAGCAATATTCTTAATGTTTAACTATAGGAAAGGACAATACCAGATTTTCTTTTTTAAAAGCTAAAACTTGGCTGTTAGGGTTTTTGTAGGGAGGATAAAGTGTCACCTTTTCCTCCATGCATATATGTAAGTAAGCATGCCTGTGAGTCCATGTGTCTAGAGGTCAAAATCCAGTATGTTTCTCTTTCTCCAACTTATTTTTTGAGATAAAACCTCAATGAGCTCAACTACTGGATAAAATGGATATAGTCAGAGCCAGGATCCCCATCTCTGGCCCACCTCTGGCCCTTAGTGCTGGGGTTATACACATAAAGTACCACATCCAGCATTTTTTATATGGGTGCTAGAGATCTGAACTCAGGTCTTCATGTGGGCATTTTACCTATTAACCCATGCCTCTCTTCTAGACCCAAGCATGCTTGTTTAAAAGTTTCCTGCAAGATCTCTATCCTGTATCAGGCAAGCCACCTGACTATGTGACAGAGAAAGCAGAGTAAAACAAAACACAGGGACAGACTATTCCCAAAGGGGGACTACTGTACTTAGGTCACACTCTTAGTTTTGGTTTAACTTTATAAAACTTTTGTTAGGGTACTCTTATCTTTATGTTTAAAGGACTACTGTGTAAATTTTCTGTACCTCAAGATTTGCAAGTATACTGGATATGATTAAAGGTCTGTTTAACTTAAAATTTGTAACACTGCGGTTGGTAGTTAAAAATCTATATATAGGTAATCTTAAAGGAAACGTGAATTGCCCAAGAAACCCTATATAAAGCCTGCCTCCCACACAGATCCCTGCTGCTTCTCTTCCAAGCAGAGGTAGCTACCCTCCTGTGTTCTTCCCAATAAGCAGTGGACTTTGTGGTATTCCTTAGCTCCCAACTGCCAGGATATCTTTCCCTGCAGAGCTGTAACTCGTACACCTATAAGACTATATGTATCATGTTTTGGCCTTAAAGCTAGTTGTTCATTCATGCCAATTTTCCTAAAGACCTATGACCTTTTGAGACAAAGAAGGGAAGCTTATACATCTTCAAATCTCAAGATGTATTCAAGGGAATATTTTTCAAGTAAGTTCAATAATAATTTGCTAAATCATGCCTTTTAACCAAAAGTTAAAAGTAGCTAAAACCTAAAAGAAGATGGGTATGATGGTAACACACCTGTCATCTCAGAACTCAGAAAGCAGAGACAGAAGGATCACAACCGCAAGACCAGACTGGGCTACATATATTTATATTTAGCAAAATCCTATCTTAAAAAGTTCAAAAACATTTAGTTAGAAAAAAACAATCCAGATTATATCTATTCTCATCAGAAAATAAGTAATTCTTACCAGAAAAGTTAAGTGACCAACATTTGAAATACTAGTTATGTCAGAGGCATGGGAGACTTACACAGTCTAGTACAGAAGTGCTTATAGACTAAGGTGAGTATGTGGCGTGCTTCAGTCTTCTGATTGACCTGGAAAAAACACTGAAAAGTTAAGGTGTTTTTTCATTATTTTTTTCTTAGGGTAGTGTTCGATTTTTTTATTTTTTATGTAACACAACAGCAAAATAGAAAACATATTTTTTTTCAAGTAACTTTTCAAAATATACACTACAGAAGAAGTCAACTCTCAATGCTATTCTTTCAGATCCACATTTTATAATCAAATAATCTTAATTGAAAACAACCATGTCAATCTTCTCTTTTGTATAAATGGTGTTTAAAAAAACAAAAAAAAAAAACTTCAACAAAATTTAAAAAAAAGAAAAACCTAAGTTTGCAACATGTTTTATTTCTTTATTAAGAATGTAAAGTGCTTATGGATTACACTCAATGTAGAGTCAATTTGAGTGTAAGCTGTGGCAATATGACTTAAGCATGTGATGAAGACCACAGAGCTAGTAAACATGCCTGAGTGTATATAGTGTAGCTGCAAAGCTTACAATCGCCTTTAGTCTGCTTGTTTCTTTCACCCTTCTTTCCTTTATATTATCTCAAAACACAGAAAAACAGATTCTCTCCTGGAATAAACCTGTGTCTCTTTTACAACAACCAGGAGAATAAAATTATCATTATTTTTCGAGACAGGATTTTTCTTTGTAGCCCAGGCTGTTTTGAGATTCTCTTTGTAGACCAGGCTGGCCTTGAACTCACAAGACACAGAGATCCACCTTCCTCTGCTTCCCCAGCGCTTGGACTAAAAAAGGCATGCCCTACCATGCCTGGCTTGTTTTGCATTTTTAAGGCTATAAAGCATAACATAAAATATTAAAATTATACTCAATTTAATAAAAAAAAAATGGTAGTTTTAAAAGAGACCTCACGCCTTTAATCCCAGCACTCGGGAGGCAGAGGCAGGTAGAGCTATGTGAGTTTGAGGACAGCCTGGACTACACAGAGAGTTCCAGGACAGGCTCCAAAGCAATACAGAGAAACCCTGTCTGAAAAAACAAGGAAAATAAAAAAGAGAGAGAGAGAGAGAAACCTCAACAACTACAAACTACAAGAGACTGCACTGAGTAAGTTTACTGAATGCCTATTATGATAATACTTAGATATATTCAAAAGATTAGTTAACAGGAAATACAAATAAATTCTAAACATCACAATTTGGTGGTTAAATAAAAATAAAACCATAAAAGTCAGTATCTTAAAAAAAAATGTTAAATATAATGAATCACAGTAGTCTTTAAATTTCACTGAAACCTTGTTGTTTTCAAAATCAAACAAAAACCTCAGAAGTCCTTAGTATTTTCAAAGGGGGAAAAGGGACTTAAAAAAGGAATCACTGAGAATTTAAATGGAAATAAAATATATCAAGAAGATAATACTGCCGTATGCTTTGCTCTACTGAACCCTGCAAGTGCTTGACCCCCTCAGTGATATTTCAGAGTAAGAGGCAACACTAAAAGCCACACACTTCAAAGCTAGCTCAGTTCAACAACTCAGGACTACTAGAGCTGCTCTGATGCACACCATGCTGGTGGTGCCCACATGTGTGGGGCAGGGATGTGGAGCTAGAGTGAACAGAAAATTCAAATAACTAACATAATTCAGGTTCTATTCCTTAACTGACACTGCATGAGAATGGATTTGAAATAATGTCTCATCACTTACTGGTTCTTCTTTAACAACTAAGCATAAATCACCATCACTGCTGCGGGCACCAAATCCATTTAAAGAGGATCCAACCAAAAAAAGTCTGCTTTCTGGAGGAGCAGAAGAAAACAGTAAGAAACTGTGCATCTGTAAACAGGAACAACATATAAACACAAAAGGCATGCCGAGCAAGCAGACATACGTGGGAACAGCAGCTGGATCTCTCTCTGCAGCTGGGCTCTACAGAGTTCTTTCTTCTTCAAGTCACTCATCTGCTGCTGACAAGTCTCAAACAACTCTAATATCTGCTGACTCAGCTTGAATGCATCACAAAACAAAACAAAAACAAAACAAAGCTACTGTTACTTACACACAAAGAATGGTTTCAGAAACTACATGAATTTAAAAAAATAAAATACACTTAAATGACAAAAAATTAGTCAGGTAATTCATATGAGTATAATTACAGCTCAGCAAATTAAAACCCTTTTGCCACTGTACTTTTACGTGGACTATGAATAATTTTTATACTTCTAAGAGTCACAATCACAAATGAATAAGAATATGCAAAATAAGTAAGACTATGAATCAGAAACCATGTGCACATGACATATTCTCAACTATTTACCATAGGTCTCTTTCAAGTCTATTCTACCTCTAGTGGTTTCACTGCTGAGTGCCACACAACAGGGTTTAGAGAGTCCCTGTCTTCTATACTCCGTTGTTATAACTTCCTCTGAACCCTGGCTTCTTCAGATGAGGGTGCCATCTGCTCATCTCCCTTGTTTAGATTAATGTTGTGGTTAACATTTCCCTCCACCCCAACTCTCACTGCTACCACCACAGGATGATAAGATGAGGGGGGGATACCCTTATCTGTAGTGAGCCACACTTATCACAATATACCCCACTTCTGAAATTCTTTCACTGTTTTTCATTGGTGTTCACAGCTATGATATTTTAAATTTCCTGTTCAACTCACTTTCTTATCACCCCCACCTCTAATGTATCTGCTCTAGACCTACTCAGAAGTCCCCTGAGATCTCCCTTTTCTTCCTTTCTTCAGCACCCACTATCCCAGAACGTCTCTCCCAAACCACTCTCTTTCATCACACCTTAGAAACTTTATCCCTCGAGCTCTAATGTCTGTGCTGCAAAATCTTCACTCGAAGACAATGAAAACACTACTTTCTCTCTAAAATTAAACCTAAGGTACTAGAAGACAAAACTGAAAAGCTTTTTGGAAAGTCGAGTCTTCCAAATATTTGGTGTAAGTGTCAGGCTAGCTTACTGTCCTTAGTGTCACTCAGCCTTTACTCTTCTGTCTCTGCTTAGGTACTGTTCCCATTTTTCACTATTCCATTACAAAATGCTTACTGCCTTCTTCAAGACCCCTAAACTTACTTTCTCTTGCAGATAAGCTCATATTAAAATTTTTCTAAGAAAAGCCAAACGTAGTGGTGCACATCTGCAAATCCCAGCACTCAAGAGGACGGAGGTAGGAGGATCAGGAGTTCAAGGCCATCCTTGGCTTCATAGGGGGTTCCAGGACAGCCTAAGCTACATGAGATCCTGTCTCAAAAAAGAAAAAGAAAGAAAGAGGGGAAAAAACTAAGAAAATTAAAAATACCAGATACAATTCCTCATCTTGCTAAAACATATAAATTAACAGTCCTGACAGAAATCTCACCTCTTTCCTTCTGTTAAGACAAAGTGTCCTCTTGCTATAACCCTCTACCAATTATCTTTTTGTCCAAGCTGGCTGTTTACCTCAGGAGCAAAAACACTTTCACCAATTCTTTAATCTCTTTTGCCTCCCCAAAGTCTATAAATGACCAGACAAAAGTCTCATTCATCATTTAAGATGTTATATTTTAAACCATATTCAGAATATTTAAGAAGGTTCAAGAGCTGTAGACAACTTAACCATCAAACAGGTGCAATTAAAAAAAAAAATCTGTAAATACTTGCCCCACAAAAAGAGAAACAGCAACTAGGAGAACCAAACAGATCAAATTAAACCAAAACCAAACACTGGCAACAAATACAACATAACTGACTCAGTATTCTTCATGAACCCCAAATCTAACCAGTGAAGGCCAAACACTAATACCAGAATGGCAAAGGAGAAAGGGAAAGAACATTAGGACAGCCCTATAATCAGATACCCAGAAGCCAAATGGTCTTTAGATACTACCTTTTGTTTCTTTCCCTCAGAACTGAGGGTTCCCTCTTCATGTAGACAGGCCAGTATACAATTTTAGGAGGAACCTTCACAAGCTAGAATTTACAACAAGCAAACACAAGAAAACCACTAAAAGTTCAGGGACCTCAAACATAAAGGAAACTAACTGCCTTCCAAAACAAACAAACAATCAAAAACCTGTCAGGCCCTGAAATCTGAACAAGGCAGGGCTGTGAGAGACAAAGAAAAGGTCTAGAATGACTCTGACTATTGAGAGATACTTGATAATGTTTGAAACCTATTTTGGTTACCATATCAGGAGTAGAGTATGTAACTGGCATAGAAAGACCAGGGATGCAGCTAATCATCTTACGTAACTGCCCCCCCCTCCCCGAATGTTTGGTCTAAAAGCAAAACAATGCAAAATTAAAAATTCCTGCAAAAGTAAAAATTCCTGGTTCAGGCAAAAGTAGGGAAGTAAAGCAGAAGAGAAGGCCTAGAGTCATGAAGCTAGCCTGCTTAGCCTTCCCCATCTAAAAGAAGCACAAAAAAAGTAGCAATCTCACTCAAACACAAATAACAGAAGAAAAAAAAGAACTAAAATCCCAAAAAGAATACATTTCAAAAAGGAATAAAATCAAAACAAAACAAAAAAGGCTTAGAAAAATACCTGGAAAGGATATGAAATAATTTTCATAAAGTTTTGTAAGAAAAGAATGAGTAGAGAAACACTGCTAAGATGAAGCACATTTCCATGAAGACATGAGGGCATTTTAAAATATTTTAAAAGTGCCTTTCTCACTTTAATTTTTAACTTTAACAAGGGAAATTTATTCTGAGAAAGCTTTTGACAGCAGCAAACTGAATAATACTATTTACAAAGTGTATTTTCCAAAAGCGATGCAGGATTTACAGGCTGAGATTCACAAAGACACTGATGTAAGAGACATCTAAGTATGTGAAGAGGTAAGTCTGGTATGTCCGTGCCTGTAATCGCAGCATGAGGGAGGTGGAGGCACGACTGGTATGAATCTGAGGTCAGTATGGTCTACAGAGCAAGACCCTTTTTCAAAACAAAAATAATAGTTAACAGATCAGAAAACTATTAGTTAAACATCAATTCTCCTGAAACAGGTGTGTAGAATCAAGATCATCAGAACAAACAGAAGCCTTCATTGTAAAAAGGAATTAAGAAAATGGGTTGTATTTGGAAAAGTAAAAGATCACAATTAGAAAAAGGAAGAAAAAAGAAGCTACATTAACAGAGATACAGTTGCATTACCAAAAAACAAACAAACAAAAAACAAAAAAAACCCAGAAATATTCATGAGGTATACTTAACAACTAGAAGCTGACTCAAACTAAAAAGTAGGGAAAGTATGCACTAAATTAAAATTGGCCATACAAATTGGAATATTATAATCATATAATGCTGAAAGGATTAAATTAATGCTTAGAAGTTTAATAACACTATTGCTTACATTTTATGTACATAGTTTGCTATTTGACATAAAAAAAAAGATATATGCCCCCAAGTTTGTAACAAATTCAAAAAAAATGATTAAAGTAAAAAGTAAATGTCACATAAGGGTTATATTTTATTTAATTCACCCAGAAGATGGATTGGCAATCTAGGGCCCACAAGACAAATACACCTTATAGTCTGTTATGTATGAACAAATTAAATTATTTTCACATTTTATTAAGTAGAGGGGAAAAAAGCCAATAACTCAAATAGCTTAAACAACTAGAATATTTGTCTTTAGAGAAAACTGTTGTTGTGGATTATTCCTTTACACTGTGTGAAGATATGTCACTATGAGTGGTTTAATAAGAAGCTAAATGGCCAATATCCAGGCAGGATTTCCGGGACAGAGAGAATGATTGGGAAAAGGTCGGAGAAGCCTGGCAGACACAAATCAAATTTGACACACAAAATGGGTCAGGGATAAAAGACATGTGGTGGAACATAGATTAATAAAAGTATGGATTAATTAACCTATAAGAGTTAGTTAGGAACAAGCCTAAGCCATTGCCCAAACTCTCATAATTAGTTAAGTCTCTGTGTCATGATTTAGGAGCTGGTTGGAGGGACAGAGAAAGACTCAGAACAGTTTGTCAAAAAACAATCCCAGACATCACAGTAGGTACTCAGTATCTGCTGTCTCACAAAATAAGGGAACTGCAACAATGTCTAAATGAAATCCATTACACGTGGGTCATAATGGTGCACACTTATAATCTCAGCTCTTGGGAAACTGAGGCCAGAAGACTCTGAATTTGAGGCCAACCTCAGCCACAAAGCAAAACCCTATCTATCCATTTTCCTTATATACTATCTCATATATCATTTGCACTACCATCTGTCACAACTTAATACAGCAGTACCTCTTATCCAGATACATTAATAACCTTTAAAAAGACTGTCCGCTTTCAAGGCCACCTCATTCCAAATCAAACAACTCTGTTCTGCAAAAACCTATCTTCTTCCCCAAAACACAAGTCATTAAGTTAATTCATCTATTCAAAAACTTTCAAAGCCATGCATTCAAGGGCTCAAATCACTGCCTATGTATCTCACATCAGATACTGTGTTCACTATAGACTCTATGGAGGATAACATGTAATTGCTGATCACCCTGTTGGCAGCAATACACACTCAGTAAAATTGTTAATTATTACCATCACAGATCGCGTGATGTTAAAACCAGGTCTTACAATGTGATCTCTCTATCCTAAACTTTAGCATTAAATCTCCCTTCTTTATATTTTCAGAGACAGGTGTTAAATTTTGCTTGGTTTTACCACTTAGTAGACATGACTTTGAGCAACTTAAGACCATAGCTATATGCCACTAGGTTGCTGAAAAAAAATAAATAATATAACATGAATAGAGTGTCGAAAGTGTGAAAATATCAATGAACAGCCATTTTCTTGAAAGAGAGCACTTAAGCCAGGAATGATGGCACACACCTGTAATCTGAGCTTTCAGAAAGTAGAACCAAGAAGATCTTAAGTTCAAAGTCAGGCTGAGCTACACAGTGAGATCCTGTCTCCAAAAATAAAGTATTCACTTAAATACTTTCCTTCTTTCTCTTAAAATAAGAAGAAATAAAGTACCACTCAAAGAAATTTGTTCAATTACAAATTCTATTTTTACTTTTCTGGGGGAAATACCTTAATTTCAAAGATAGTACATTTAGGAGAAATGGTTCTATATGACTAAGCAAAGAAAGATACAGAATCACATCTTACAAGACGCCTATTACTAATATTAATCATACATTATTAAATTTACAGATTCAACATATGCTTAAGTTATTTGTAAAAATCAGTTTGTTGATTAGCTCTACTAGTTAACTACAAACAAATATATACAAAAAATTACCATATCTGAGTAATAAACCCATTTTAAATGTCCTATTAGCAGACATACATTAAAAACCCATATATAGTAACTATATATCCATTCAGAGAATTCACTTCATTGGATTTCATGTTATGACATAGTTAAACTCAGAAAGCAAAAAAGGAACAGAGGAATGAAGAAGAAAGAATATCAGAACATCCCATGTTGTTTCAAATTCTGCTCTGTTTTCTCCTCTTTCCCACTAATATTATCTAATTGTTCCTACTTCATGATAAGGAAAATGTTGTTGGCACAGAAGAACTAATGTCTTTTTAAAAATAATCCTGGGACAAATGAACCAACAGTAGGAGAACATAGCTGGAGCCTACTTTCCATCAAAGTCCTAAATGTAAGAACTAAAAGTAAAAAATTCTTAGAATACATTATAGCACTCAGGAGGTTTAAGTGAGTTCAAGAATAGCTTAGTCTACATACCAAGTTTCAGGCTAGCCAGAGCTATATAATGAGGCTTTGTCTCAAAATAAGTAAACAAATCCTGTAATACATAGACATCAATACTCAAGACACTGTATTGAGAAGTGGTTTCTGAGATTCAACACTAATAGCACAAGCAACCAAAGAAAAACTAATTGGATACATCAAATTGGATACAACAAAAGTTGTTGTGCTTTGGAGGTCATCAACCAGAAATCTAAAACTAAAAATCACAGAAAGGACAAAACATTTGCAAATCATCTATCTATAAAGGCTAATACTCAGAATATATAAAAATAACTCTGATAATTTAATTCAGCAATCAGAAGACAAGTAACCTACTAAAATCGAATGGACATCTCTCCAAGAAACATACAAATGTCCAACAAGCAAAATGACATTAGGGGATGGAAACTGAAGCAATTCTCATACCAGAATGGCTCCAATAAGAAGAGACAAGACAAAGATAAACCTCAACAGTAGTCCAGTGTTTGCCTAGCATGTTAAAAGCCCTGGGTTCCATCTCTAATACTGCAAGGAATTAAAGAGAGAATCACAAGTAAATGTCACAAGTGTTGACAGGAATGTAAAGAGAGTAGAACATCTGTATACTTATAAAATCTACTTTGCAAAACATTTTGGCAATTCCTAAAGGGTTAAACATATTTTACCATATTACCTAACAACTTCACTCCTGTTTAGTATCAAGAGAGTGAAGACATACACCCATGCAAATGTTTGTACACAACAAGACACTTACAGAACCATTATTCACAAGTTCATCAGGCTGACATGGTATATATCTACACAAGAAAATATTATTCTACTAAAAAGAAATGCAGTTACAACACTCAGTGAGCTGAAGCAGGAAGGCATGTTCAAGGCCCACCTAAACTACATGATCAGTAGTCTCAAAAAACAAAAACAAACATGGACAAACCCCAAAAACATTGTGCTAAATGAAAGAGACTAGGCACAATGGCCATAGGTAAAAGGGTTCTACTTACAGGAGAGAAGGAAGGTGAACACCGTTGAGGTACAAACTTTCTTGAGAGTGTTGAATATGTTTTAGAAATAGGTAATAGTACAACTCTGTGAACTTTCTCTCTGAGTTCTAGGCCAACCTGGTCTACAGAATGAGTTCAAAACAGTCAAAAGAACCACCACCACTAACAATTAATTAATAATGAATTTGAGAAAAAGCAGTTGCAAGAGAATTCTCTAACAATTAAGAAATCAAATGTTTTAGGCTCTAATCCCAAATCTGTAAGTCAGCAAAAGTTGATGCTGACAGATCTACTTATGACAGAAAAGAAAAAAGAAATCAAAGTGATATTTAAAAGAAACTTTAAACATTCAAAAATAGGACACATTCTAAATGCAGAAAATTAGGTTTTCCTGATCCTTTTAATACATTCTTTATATGTATTTTCCAAGAGGTAAAATGAACATCTGAATTATAGTTACCTTATCTTTGGCCTCAGGCAGTGTGATTTCTCTAGGTTCTAATAGTGGAATTTCTCGAAGAGGTGGAACACATCTTACTATATCTGGTACATAGTGTGTGTGAAACAATGGCGGCATGGAGTATCTTCGGTCACCTGATAAAGGCACTATCTGGTTAATTATAGTTGGCTCTTGGTGGGGTGAATGGAAACGCTGCCGTTTACCATCAAGTGGAAAATTTTTTTCATCGCTTATTCTCCTGAAAAGAAGCAAAGATACCTTAGTGACAAAGACAAAACTTTCTGACAACAGAAACATACAAATATAGAAACAGATAATTATAGCACTGTGACTCTTTCGATAAGAGTTACATTATTAAATCCATAGTAGATTTTTAGTATTCATTTTCAGCATAAGAGATGTCTTCCAATGCCTTACAAAAACAAAGATGATTAACGGTATGTTTTTGAACTACCAAAATGAGTCATCACCACACTGAAAACAATACATAAAAATGCCTACTTATAGGACTATACAACCACTAACAAAAGGATAAGTAAATTGAAGTGTGTGTGTGTGTGTAATTTAAAGATTCTTTCAATATACGTATGTTCTGTCTCATCACTGGGAAAAACTAAATTGACATTTTTATAAAAGCTATAAAGGGTATTAGACAACACTTGAAAACAAACTGTTTTTCAGATAATATGCATTAACATAAATGTCTTGAGCATGATTAAAGTATTCTGGTTACATACGACCATGTCTTTATTTTTATAAGGAAAAGGCTGAGGTGTTTTGGAATGAAGTAAATAAATAATGTCAAAATTTCCTTTTACCTAATTCAGGGGGAAAAGTGTGAGTGAGAAGAGAAACAAAAACAAGCATAGCTAAACTTTACAACTAATAAATCAAGGGGGAAAGTATACATTATACTATCTTTCACATTTTTCATAAAGTTTGAAAAATTTCAAAATAACAAGAAAATGATTAGGCCAGCAGAGAACCTGCCAAGCAACTGTGAAGCCCCAGGTTCAAACCCCACGAGGGAAAGAGACCAATAATAATTTGACAGGGAAAACTTTGCTGACATACTAGGGTGTTCACATGAAATATTTTATGTTATAGAAAATGGCCCAATTCCTTTCAAGCTCTAAAATCCTATGGGCGATGCCATCTTAAGGTTCTCATTACCACACTGATCTCCATGGATTATTTAACTCTTTTCTCTTTGCAGATCCACAAAATAAGTAGAACTCCTACTCTTAAGTAAAAGTATACAGGGCTAGACACATAAAAGTAAACCTGAAAATAATAATAGCATATATATATATATATATATATATATACTGAGTATCTTCAATTAAAAATACCAAATTTAACTTTTAACAATATCTGTTACTATGAACTAATGTAGCTCATCTTTGCTCATGAGTTACCAATTGGCTACTAAGGAAGGCAATTTAAAAAAAAAAAAAAGATACACAAATAAAACAAATGAAGTCACTATTCTTAGAATCATTATATAACTTTCCCAATGATAAGCCCCCAAAAAAAAAAAAAAAACCAAAACAAAAAAACAAAAAAAAAACCTTGTAATGTTTACCATAAGCCTCTAGAAGCAGAAAGCTAACTTTCAAATAGCAGCTATATCATCTCTGCTAGGATAATTATAATTCCCGTATCCTATAGCCTTTGCATAAACAGAAGACAACAATAAGACTTAATGACATCATTTAAAAATTTTTAGAACACTACATTTAAATTTCTATTATTTTTAACTAAACATAGAAATTATAAATTAAATAGGTTTTAAAAGATATATTGTCACACAAATATCAAATGTTATTTTAGCAAATGTTATTCACCTCTGAAATTCTATTATAATTATTTTGTAATAAATTCGTTTATTTTAAAATTGGTTTTTGAAATGACCATAGAAAGCTTTATACCAGCCAGGTGTGGTGGCACTCAGAAGGCAGAAGCAGGTGAACCTAGCGAGTTCCAGGCCAGCCTGATCTACAGAGTTAGTTTCTGATGGGGAACAGCCTTCCGATATGTTCCTCTTATTGATTGATGAATAAAACACTGCTTGGCCAATAGAGGCAGGAAGATAAACAGAACTAGGAGACGCAGAGAACTCTGGGAAAGGCAGGCAGAGAGGCATCACAAGAGGATACCATGTAGCCTCAGGAGTTACAGACCCTTATCTGGTAAAATAAAACCACGTGGAAATACTTAGATTAATAGAAGTGGGTTAATAATTAAGGGAGAGCTAGCCAGTAAGAAACCCTAGCCAACAGCCAACAGTTTTATATTAATATAAGTCTTTCTGTGCTTATTTGGGGTTGAAGCGGCCATGGGACCTGGCAAGACAAGAATAACTCCAGCTACAAAATGGAGCTGACACAAAGGACAAGATTTTCCACATAAAATCTGACAAAAATTTTAAAAGGTATTCTAAAAACAAAAGAACAGAGACAAGTATGGCTTCTTGGTAGCAGCATTTTCTCAGGTGGACTCTGTTTGCTAGAGACAAGCAGAGGCTCATGGCTTCTTTAAGAGAGGGTTTCTGACTAAACATAAACAGGAAAAATCACATGGCTCTTTTAAGAGGCCCTGCTACCAAAAACATAAATGGTGTCTGTGTACGAGCAGCTGACAGCCAAGGCTACACAAAGAAACTCTAACTTGAAAAACAAACAAAAAAAAAGTATTTCATGAGATAAAACTTTTCAAAAAATAATTAAGTATATCTGGGCTCCTAAGGGATGGACCCTAATCTATTATAATGGGCATCCTGAAGAGATGAGATCACCAAAAAGGAAAGAATAAAGACAATACAAGAACAGGAATCTATAAGTCAATGAAGGGCTTCAAAGGAAGCCAGCCTTGCTGAGCATGGTGTGGATTTTTAGCCTCTTTAAAGCATCAAGTATCCGTTTACAGTACATTGCTGTGGTAATCCGAGTAAAGAAGGTGTCTGGTATGGCTAAAATTCTCAACTAAAACAGATTTCTTAAACATAGCTTTATTCCATCTAAAACCTACAGTAGCAGGAATAAAGCAATACAAAATTAATTAAAATGTTTTACTCAGATAAGTTTTAAAATTCTGTGACTAATCTAATTGCATAGGTATCAAAAAACAAAACCTAGGCCCACAATGTCCATACAATTTTACACAACTATTACACAGTTCTTTGAACTATAATATTTCTTTTAAGAAACAGCTAAAAAATACTTACTTCCTTCCTCGAAATAAAGGGGATGTCGAGGTTTGTATTGGACTGACTGTTCCATATGCCAGGGGCTGTAAGGTCACAGCTCTAGACAAGCTACCAAAACCAGAGAATAGTAACATAAATATTTTTCTTTAGAACCAAAATGCCATACAAACTAAATACTTCACTAGTCAAAAGAAAACAAGGCTGAATAATATTTTCTCTGCTTTCAAACTGAATACAAAAATATTATACCAAATAGAAACATGGTCCAATATAACACCATACTTACTCTACATTTTGAAAGTTGTATTGTGCATCAATAAGTTGCTGGTGTGAATAAAGAGTTGGTGAGAGAGCAAAGAAATTATTATGCTGTTGGTGGTTTGGAGTGAAGGGTGGACGACCCAAAATTGAGTTTGGGAACATGCTCTTGTTCACTGAAGGTGAACATGTATTCTTCTTCCTATAATTTAAAACAATAATACTAAATTATTAGCTTAAAGACATGGAACTCTTCGATAAGTATTATCTACTACTTAAAACAATCATCTATCAAATTAGTCATTTTATTTGCAAAGTTACTTCTGAAAGTTTAAATAGGTCTGAAATTCTACTATGGGCAACACATCACTAACAGTTAATTTAAAACCTAAAGCACATTCAACTGCTTTCAATAGGATTCATGTTACAAATATTCTAGCGAATATGTTAATAAGTTGATCTTAATAGCAACAAAAATTTTACCACTATCCTAACAAAAGAGAAGAGGTTCAATTAAATTGCTCAGATCATTACATTTATTCACAACCTAACTCATAAAAAGGTACAAGCTATAATGTGATAACCTGAAACCTAGGAATTTCATTATCAGAAGAAACAAGGAATGTATGTCACCTACCAATTCATAAAATTCCAAGATTCTTCTCACCAGCTATACATAAAAGACTTTCAATGAGACACTTTTACTCCATAAAACAAAGAAAACTGTAGAGAACAATCAGAACTCATCACTAACCTAGAATAACACTAGATACTCCTCTTAAAAAATATTTTTTCAATGAATAATCTAGCAAAGCTAGTCTTCAAAATGGTGGGTAAGGTAGCATACCAAAACCAAGGAATCAAATTGAAAATGATAGTTCCTGGTTAGTTTTTTAAAACAATTTGAAAATTCTTAACTGAGAAACAGTGTACAACAATAAGCAAAACTACACAACACAATAAAAGTTAAGGGTCTATCACCAAAAAGTCAACAGAAATACTTACCCAGCCTACCTACAAGAAATACAAACAGCTGCCAAGCACCATTCAATATAAGCGGCTTTCACTTAGCCTTCTAGTAACTCATACTTAAAATAAGGCACCCACAGAGCATCAAATAGGAAAGAAAAGGAATGGGAAATACACAGAAACTATAGCAAATCAACATTCAAAGAAAAAAGCCTAGAGAACCCAAATGATCCAACAGTATAACAAAAAAGTCCATGAAAAAACAGAAAACACACAAAGAGGAAAATCACTAAACAAACAAAAAAAAATGTCCTGAACTAAAAATCACACACACACAGAGAGAGAGAGAGAGAGAGGGAGGGAGGGAGGGAGGGAGAGAGAGATGGAATTTTAGAATATCTGGAGAAAACAAGTTACTGGTTGTTTTGTTGATTTTTGCCATTCTGACTGGACTAAGATGATTATCTCAAAGTTGTTTTGATTTGTATTTCTTGAGCATTATCTTGAGACCATCTTTCTAATCCCTGAAGATTAGCTTCCATGGTCCCTGAAGATGTCAGGAATGCTTCCAAAGGAGAGAAGTAACCAACAGTCCTAACCTATGACCCCTATGATCCACAACAATGACCAGCATTGCATAATAACACTAAGGGTGTGGTAGTGGCATGCATACCTTAGCAGTAATCAATAGCTCTTTAATTAGAATTAGACCCACTCAACAAGAGGGTCATGCCTGGTACTGAAAATCAACCTAGCCAACTACCCAGTGCTAATGAAGTCATAGATCTTGGAGGAGAACCTATATCCATCACTTTACTAAGCCAACATCCCTAACCACATTCTAAATATTTGTCCTTATACTTCACAGATTAACATAGTTCTTACCTGTCATCAAGGAAAATGCTCTTTTCAATAAACAGAAACCATTACAAGAACCACAACCAGTCAAAATAGAGTCATATAGCCTAGTCCCAAAGGATACATCACAATTTCCACACCTCAGGCATGGGGAACACTATGAGAAGAGGAGACAGAAAGAGTCAGAGGATCAGGAAGTTTGCTGTGAGATTATGTCTCCTAGTAATTAATGTGAGAGGCTATACACTCAAAAGTCTCACAAACATGACTTCTTAAACGTAAGCTCAACAAGGAGAACAACAGACAAGTTAAAGTGATCTGGGGAAAGACTACAAGGCCTCAATCCTACACAAAGAAATACAGGCAACTAAGGAATACTGAGAGTAGAAGAAATAGTCTTTTCCAGGGAAGAGTACACCAACTGCCTATCCCATACTGAATGGTCAGCACTAAAATAATACATACAAGTAACATTATATAAACTGAGCAGATTATATTTAGGAATATGCTGTATATACACATACATGCATGTAACAACAATTTTTTAAAAGGCTGTGGATTCAAAAGAAAGTAAAAAAGGGCAAATGAAAAGATTTGAAGAAAATAAAGAAAAGGAGAAATGATATAATTATACTCTCAAAAATAAAAAATATAATAGAAAGCAATATTATTAGTACTGATAAAAGCCACTACACAGAAGGGCACTTTAAAAAAAACAATAAAAAAAACAATAACACACACACACACACACACACACACACACACACACACACCTTTATAGATTAGCCAATGAATTTTACCAGAGTTTTTCTAACATATTTGGTTTTTGTTTTGTTTGATTTTTTGGTTTTTTGAAACAAGGTTTCTCTGTGTGGCCATGTCTATCCTTGAACTCACTCTGTACACCAAGATGGCCTTGATTTCAGAGATTCATCCTTGAACTCACTCTGTACACCAAGATGGCCTTGATTTCAGAGATTCATCCGCCTGCCTCTGCCTTCCAAGTGCTGGGATTAAAGATGTGGCCACCACACATTGCCTAGGGATATTTGGTTCTTATGATAATATAACCATATTTAACAACAATATAAACAAAAATTGCTACCCTTGTAATGTATAATTTACTATATATTACATAGTGTTTATATTTACATATTTATGTTCTAAATTTATATAGTGATATGGAAGTTTTATGTGTGTATATTATGTATACAAAGGATTATTCAGGTTATAAAAGGTGCTAAATTTTCTTGTCTATAAGAAATAAGTGTCAAACTCCCCCAGGAAGCCTTTTTATTATTATTATTATTATTATTTTTATTGTTTTATCAGTAATTGCTGGCCTGTACTCTCTGAATTTCATTAATCAGAGGGAAATGGTGGTTAAGATTTGGTTTCCTGTACTCCACTTCCCTGAACTAACTTCTCATTTAAAAACAATGTTTTTCATGGGGGAGGGAGGGAGGGGATTAAAAAAGAAAGTCATTAAGTGGTTAGCTTTAATGAATTAATGAATTTTCCTTGACATTCATTTTGCAGGAATATAGAAACTATGGATCTAAGTAAAAGAAGCCATCTATACTTAGAAAAACTAGAACCAAAAAATTCTATTTCAAGTTATGCGTAGTGGCACACATCTGGAATCCAGCCCTTGGGAGGATAAGGGAGGATAAGGGAGACTAGCTGGAAAGACAGCAAATTCAAACCCAACCTGGGTATAAGACGATTCTCAAAACACACAACATGTAAGTTCTATTTCAAAGCTAGAAATAGTGATGCATGCCTGAAATCTCAGAATTCAGGAGGCTTAAGCAGGTGGGTCTGAAGTTTAAATACAGCCTGGGTGCCATAGGAGTGAAAACCCATCTCTAAAAGCAAACAAGGGGGCTGGAATGCTCAGTAGTCAAGAGTACTGACTGCTCTTACAGAGGACCCAGGTGTGGTTCTCAGCACCCACATGGTGGCTCACACTATCTGTAACGCCAGTTCCAGAAAACCCAGTGCCTTCTTCTGACCTTCCAGGGCACCAGGTATGCACATAAAATAATAGATACAGCTGAAAAAAATAAAATAAAAACAACCACAAATACAATCTCAGGTTCATTTACAGAAGTCCACTGTTCAACACCTAGACAATTTATATTGATAAATTGTCATTTTCTTCTGAACCCAAATAAGGCCCTATATGTCTGCATTCAGACTTAAATATGCAAAAATGCCAATAATATACCTCATTTATGTATCCAGTTCAGCATAATCAAATGCAAAATGAGCATTACTATCTATTTTTCTATTTTATTGAGAAAGGGTCTCACTGTGTTTTGCTGGCTGGCCTGGAACTCCCTATGTTCAGAGATCGGCCTGCCTCTGAGAAGAAGCCACTCTTCTGGAGTCCCTCCAAAATAAAATACCAGTCAGGCTCTCTTAAGAATCTTGACACTCAAGTCAAACTCTTAACTGGGAAATCTTCAAAACAACCATTCCTAAGAAATTTAACAATAACATTCGCTGTTCACTCCCATCGGTAGGCTATATGACCATCTAGAGACATGAAATCCTTTTTCTGTTATACTTCAATCATGATTGTAATAATATTGAAACAATGATCTATTACAAAATACAAGGGAACCAGATGTGGTAGCACACATCTTTGATGCCAGTACTCAAAAGGCACACTGTGAGCAAGGCCTGCCTGGTCCATTAAGCAAGTTCTAGGCTAGCCAAGGCTATATAGTGAGACCTTGACTCAAAAGCAAAACAAAATACAAGGAATTCTATAAAACATAGTTTAATGGAATAGGGACAAATGAAACTAACACTATACCAGAACTTTGTAAAATTCTAATTTTCTTTATAGTTTTAATGAAGCTTCCTTAACTAGAGACTATCTGTAAGAAGTTACTCCATGTTAACTGTAGTATGATAAATTTTATAATAGCATGCAGAAATTGACAGTATCCTACTTTTCTTACCCTAAAAAGTTACTGGCTTTTTAATATGTACTCAACAGTGAAACAGAATAATCTTGGTAAAATATGTATTGTTTTTAAACCATTATACTGGTTCTTGCCTTGAGAAAAGACCCTTAAAGCCTACTTTGTCCAATACGCTTAAACCATGCAAGATTAAAACAAGTTTATGTGCAAACAAGCGTACATGAGACAAGATAGTAACAGTTCAGAAAGTATTTCTAGTGAGAACAGTATTTGGCCTCTTAATCTGCAACTGGAACTATTGTCCTCAAATTGATCTCTCCTACAAATTACAGGACACATAAGTTTATATAATGGCCTCTTCATCAAAACTCCTTGGAAAATAACATCTACCTAATACAAACAAGCTAGATCAAATTTTCTGTTCACTTTTTCCACGCGTATGTTCAGTTCTTTTCTCCACAACAGAAAAAGTCTAACTCCTAAATCCTGCTCACCCACTGTCAAAACCCCCTTCAGGTTTTAACAATGCATTCCTTTCTTATTAAAAATTAAATTCCATCCAAGAGTTAAAAGAAAAATCTAGCAACATGGCTCCAAAGAGACATTTCTCAAATGACTGAAAACTGGACCATTTTACACGGAGTCTGTGTATAACAGGGCATTTCTAGGTCACATACAATTGGAACTATTCACACCTACCAAGTAATGTTTCTATTAACGGTAGTTAGTTCAAATTAAGAGTGTTATAGTGGTTAGCACACCAAAAACTGGCAGTACTACATAATATAATATGATGGTCGTGTATCTGTATACAAACAGAAGCCACAAAAAACATAAAAATACTTAATCCTCCAACCGGACTTGCACAACGTCTTTCTCTTATCAACAATCTGAACTTAAACAAAGCTGGGGGGGGGGGCAAAATAAGAAAGAAAACTTCAATATCATTCCCTTTTATCCACAATCCAATTGTTGTACACAACGCTCAAAGAGGCAAAAACAAAGGGAGGGAACTTAAATTCGAGTCTGGGAAACACGTTAAGCCCCCCCTTGTGTTCTTAACCAGATAAAAAGGACGGAGAGCCTAGCGGGAAAAGCTGACTGACAAAAGTGCATTCCACCAGCAGCCAGACCCGAGCTGTGTTTTTACCGCGGTGACTTCACGCTGGTTAACTAAGCGTCTTACAAACGCCTTCCACGCTAACTGATTTAGTTTACCTTAGTTCCCCACTGCCTTTTGGAACACCAGGAGGGAGTATCTAAGGCAGCCCTTACTCTTTCGACCTAGGGAGTGAAGACCGAGCGGGAGCCACGAGAGAACCGGGGAGCAGACGTGAGCAGGGAGAAGGCAGCGGCGCCCACTTTCTCCACCGAGTGCAGCACCCGGGGAACGCCCCTAGCCTGGGAGCCGCGGGGCAGCGCCGGGTTCTCCCGCGCAAAGCACAGCGCCGGTTTCAGGAAAGTTTCGCGCGCCGGGCCGGGGCCCGGGGCCTGCGCACGCGCATCCCCTCCGAAGCCCCGCAACTCACCGGCGTCCACGCCGAAAGCCGAGCAGGGCCCAGCGGCACCGCCCGCCAACACGCTCCCAGGCCCGAGCTGCCGCCCGAGCCGGCCGAGAGGAGCTGCCCGCAGCACGGCGAGGCCCAGCTCGGGCGGGCGACCCGGGACCGGCCGGGCGGCGGAGAGGCGACAGCCGATACGGCCAGGCCCGCGCGGGCGGGGAAGGCTGCGGCCGGCGACAGTAAAAAAAGGGACAGAAAAGAAGCGGAAGACCAAAAAGTCGCCGAAAAGGCGGCGCAGACAGCCCTGTCAGAGATACCCGGAAGCTCAGCGTGACCCCGGATGGGAATAAGCAGCGGGAGCGAAAGGTCAGACTTCCGGCAGCCGCCTCTGGGGAGCGCGTTCGCCGAGTTGCGCAGGCGCAGGGCTTGCTCACCCTGGGCTGGCCTGTCTGTCGCCGGCCAGGCGGAGGGGAAGGGAGGGGAGGGGACGGGAGGGGACGGGAGGAACAGGACCCACCCGGGGGCGGGCCGTCTGCGGCGCTGCTGCGCCCTGTCCCAGGTCACGCGCAGCTCCTCTTCCTCTGGCCATTTCCTGCCCACATGTCTGGCCCCATGGTGCCTTCCAGATCTTTGAAAACCAACCTCACCTCACCCTTCCTGCAAAGATCGGCATTGAGTTTTAGTTGGTTCTCTCCTTAAAAAAAGAAAAAAAACCGGTTTTTGGAGACAAAATAAATAAATAAATGTCCATAATGCCCAAAGCCTACACTGCACCCTGCCCTTAAGAGCTAACACTCACTTGTCCAGCAAGCACTTTAGTATCTTCTGGAACTGTCTAAACTGCTTGATTTATTTATGTAAATCTGTTAACAATAGTCCTCCTATTGTCCTGGCAGGAAGTATAAAGATCTAACAGATCCCATTCCTGAAGTTAATAATTTGCCATTTTTGTCTGTTAGTTTATTGCTTTTTTGGTTTCTTAGTTGTTTCTTTGTTATTTCTCATGCTTTTAGTTACTAAATTTTTAATTTTTCTACTTAACTCAGAAACTGAGGTCATCATTGTGATAGGCATTTAATAACTTACTATGTACCATACTATATACTGATTACAGTATACTATATTAGTATATACTGATTACTGATTATGTAATGATTATATATACTGTTACTGATGATGTATACTGTATTATATACTGTCATACTATGTAGTATACTATATACTGGTTTAGCTGAATATCTACCTATTTTGATATAATGAATTTTCCCTGGACCTGCGATCTCTTTATAATTTCACTATTATTTCTTCTTTGGCCTGTGGGTGCTTTATAAATGTATAGTAATGTCTGAAGTTAAATATCTCTGAATAGCTTTCTGTTCATAACTTCTAATTTAATACCACTATAATCAGGTTATAATTTAAATCATCTTAAATGTATTAAAAGCTGTCATGTGGGTCCAAATATTGATGTGGTTAATGTTCATTGTGCATTGGAAATAAAGCATATTCTACAGTTACTGAGTGGCATGTGAGTAACATGTTTTACAAATGTCAATCAAGTCTGGTCAGTTGATATTATTACTCATATCTTCAACATCCCTACTGTTTCCTGCCTTGCTTATCCTTTTGTTATAAGAAAGGCATATTGATAGGTTGGGACTGTAGCTATTGTGTGAGGCCCTGGGTTCAATACCCAGTGCTGGAAAAGTACTGAAATAATGAATATAACTGTGGCCCATTCTGCATTTCTTATATGTCAATCAGTTACTGCCACTATTCATCTCCTATGCAAGTTTTATTGTTATGGAAATTTCCTCCTGGTAAGATGACCTGTTCTTTGCTGTTCTTGTTTTCATTATAATGCACTATCTGGTCATAATGCAGGCATTTCCCAGTTTATGTTTTATAGTACTAATGTACATTTTAAAGGGAAAGTATATTTACTACTTTTCTCCTTGCTGTGACCAAAATATCTGACAGAAGCAAAGAAAGGTTTTTGCCGGCTCATGGTTTCAGAAGTTTCAATGCATCATAGCTAGAAAGGCATGGAGGAGTTGGTGGCAGCAGCAGCATGCTCACACTTGGCCAGTACCAAAACCTACACACCTCCTTGAACTTCTTATACATTAGCATGGCCGTTCTGAACCAAAAAGCCTCACTTAGAACCACCACACACACACAACAAAACCAACTATGACAGAGTTGAACTATGATTCATGTGTCTCTTTGCCTCTGTATTCTGTACTTCCTCATCCCCTAACTCTACCCTTTCTTGGTATCATTTCTGAATTATATACTGTTAGCATCCAGGCACACCTTAGCCCGGCCCCTTGGGGACCTGGCAGAGTATATCACCCCTATAGGCATGGCAGGAAGTACCCTGCTCTGTAAAAAGGGATGCAAAAGGCCCCTTTTTAATTCTAGCACTTGTACACACTTGACCACTGGAGTAGGAAAGTACTTTCTGAATAGGACTTCATTAGCACAGGACCAAGCCCCAGGTATCAACAGATCGGACTGACTATGCGGAATTAAACAGTTCCTGCAAAGCAAAAGAACTACAAGCAGAGCAAACAGCCCACAGAACAGAGGAAATCTACTCCAGCTATACTTAACACTGGGCTAACGTCCAGAATTTACAAAGGACTGCAAAAATGAAATACCAAGGAATTTAAATTGCCAATCAACAGTCAGGCTATTGAACAGATGATTTACAAAAGAAACACAATTACTTTTTAAAAACTGTTCAACATCCCTAGTCATCAGAGAAATGTAGAAACTGCTTTGAGATACCATCTCACTCCAATCAGTATACTATCAAGAAATCTGACAACAAATGTTGAAGAGGATGTAGGGTGTGGTCTGGCACCATCATACCAAGTGCTGCCCGGGGTTTCTAGGCCCAGGCACCAGAGAGAGGAAAGGCAACAGCTCTCACCATGCCTTGCAGCTGGGCGGGAAGGGCTCAACCAAGAGCCTTGTCTCAGAGCAGTCAGCACCATTGGGGGGGGGAGGGGCGGGGAGTACAGGATGGGGATGTGGAAGACAGAAAGGTGGACTGGTTCGTGGCCTGGGGAGAGGGATGGATCTGGAGAGGTCAGGGTGATAAGGAAAGGGCTGGCACGAATAGCTTACCGGCCACCCGAGTCCACAGGGTGATGTCCAGGCTGGGGCTATGGCCAAGGGCCAGGTCTTGGCCTGGGGCCCTGGAGCAGCTGAGGGGGCCTATGTTGATGTCTGTGGTCAGGACAGCCACCTGAAACCATGTTGGTGCCCAAGGGCCATGCTGTCACTGGGGCCATACTGATCTGGGTGGCCTGGTGGGGCTGTGGTAACATCCTGGGCTGAGCTGCTGCCAAGGACCATGTCTGGGCTATGCCCTGCTGGGGTCTGTGATGATGTTCATGGCTCATGTTAAGCATAAGGGGTCATTGGAACCATGCTGTACTGAGCCAGCCCCACCCTTCACTGGCCCTTTGATTCCTGATGCCACCCCCTCACTGAATACTGCAGCAGGAGAGCTGGGGCTACAGCTTAGGAGAGTTTTCCCTGCACTGGGAAAGTTGACCCCATCCCTCAGCACAGGCTTCACCTCTGGGCAGCACACTAGAGCTAACCCTGTCATCAGGGATGCAGATGAGACAACCCTGAGCGTATGAGAGCAGGAGAGGTGACCCTCTTCTGCCACTTGTCCGCCATGTGGCATGGATGAGAGGAAGATGCCCTCCCCCCTTCCATTACCACCCGAGGCAAGTGAGAAAGCTGGAGAGAGGGCCCTGAAACTTGCCTGAGTGTGGGTAACCAGGATCTGAAGCTAGTTCCAAGGCAGTGCTGCAGAGTTCACCCCCACGGTGATGATGAAGGGAAGCTAGTCAGCTGACCAACCCAACTCCACCCAGGCCCAGAACCAGGGCTGAGTTGGCACACCTCAACATCCACTGAATCTATGAACTGTTGGGACATGGGAAGGGGATGAACACTCAGATCCAAAACTGCAGGATCTCCACACACAGGGCACACAGGATATCCAAGAGGGGCCCCAGTGAGAGCCCACCACCAGTGGCAGAGCAGAGGCCAGAGGCCTCAAGCCAGACCTAGGACAAACAGCAATGAACATTTTCAAGATGAGTGGACTAAAGGGTAATCTGTGACTCAATAGGCCACACTACAGCTTCCATGAGAAGGTTCTTCTGTAGGGGCCCATAAATTTTTCTTTTGTTTCTTTGTTTAGTTTTTGGTTTTTCTTTTAAATTTGTTTTTGACTGGGGGGGTGGGGTTGCAAGGGCAGAGGGTGGGTGGATATGATGAATTACCAAGGTAATTCAGAGAATTATAAGAACACATGTTTAAAATCTGTGTTCTACAAAACTGAAAATCTAAAACAAATAGATATATTTCCTAAGATATATGTGTGTGTGAGTGTAAGTATGTGAGTGTGTGTGTGTCCAACCAAAGTTAAATCACAAATAAGCAATTTAGAAAGACCCAGACTGCTTACTGAAATAGAAGCTATGTAGCGTGAATTCTAATTGATATTAATAATAAAAAACCCAGAGTCAGATGTGGGGAACGGGGGCTAAAAGATCAGAGAAGCAAAACAACCAGCCACTAGCTCTTACCTCTACCTCAGACTGAATGGCCATCCTGTCTGCACAAATCCTCAGACTTAATGCTTAGATTAACTGCCTGAGACTGACTGCCTGCACTGCCATGTGACCTGGTCTCCTCCCACCTTATATTCCTCTCTCCACCCAGCCATATTGCTCTTGTCTCCACCTCCTTAGTGCTGAGATTAAAGGCGCGTGACTCCAAGTGCTGGGATCACTTTTGTGTGAACTCATTTAGACTGGGTCAATTTCATGTAGCCCAGGGTGGCCTTGAACTAACAGAGATCCCTCTCCTCTGTCTCCTGAATGCTGGGATGTGTGTACCACCACTGACTGGTCTTTATGGCTGACTAGTATGGCTATCTTTGCACTCTGCTCTTCAGGCAAGCTTTATTAGGTCATAAACAAAATGTCACCACAAAGCTATTAATTAAAAGTCTCTCAACCAAAATAACCCAGATCCAGATGGATTCAGTGCAGAATTCTACCTGACATTCCAAGAAGAATTACCACCAATACTTCCCAAATTATTCCACAAACTAAAAACTGAAGGAACAGTTCCCATTTTTTTTAACAAGAATACTATTACCCTGATACCAAAACTATACAAAGATACAACAACAAAAAAATTATAGATGAATATCCCTTATAAACATAGATGAAAGTATTCTCAATAAAATACATGCAAACTGAATCCAAGAACAAATCAAAACAATTATCCATCATAATCAAGTTGGCTTCATCCCAGAGATGCAGGGTTGGTTTAACATGTGTAAACTAATAAATGGAATCCACACATAAACAGACCAAAAGACAAAGCCACATTATCATCTCATTGGAATAGAAAAGACCTTTGATGAAATCCAGCATCCCTTTGTGATAAAAGTCCTGATGAGATTGGATACAAAGGACATGTATCAATATAATAAAGGTGGTTTACAGCAAGCCCACAGCCAGCATCTACCAAAATGGAGGGAAAAGCAAAGCATTTGCTTTGAAATCAGGAAGAAGACAAGAATGACCTCTTTCTTCATATCTATTCAATGTAGTATTTGAAGTCTTAGCTAGAGCAATAAGACCACTGAAAAAGATCAGGGGGTACAAATAGGAAGTGAATAAGTCAAAGTATCTTTATTTTCATTTGGTATGATTTTACAGATAAAAGACCCTAAAAACTCCACCAGGAAACTCCTACAGCTGATAAACACTTCCATCAAAGTAGCAGAATACAAAATTAACTCACAACAATTAGTAGCCTTTCTGTATACAAATGACAAATAAACCAAAAAAGGAAATCAGGAAAACAATAACTTGCCCAGTGGCCTCAAATATATATATATAAAATCTTGGGATAACTCTAACCAAGAAAAATCAAAGATTTGTGTAATAAAATCCTAAGACATTGAAGAAAGCAATTGGAAAAGATACCAGAAGTTGGGAAAATCTCCCATGCTCAAGGATCAGTAGGACTGATCCGGTGAAAATTACCCTCCTACCAAAAGTAATTTACAGATAAATGCAATCCCTATGAAAATCCCAGCACAATTCTTCATGGAAATTGACAAAACAATTGTTAACTTTATATGGAAACACATAAACCCAGGATAGCTAAAACAATCCTCAAAAATGAAAGAACTGTTGGAGGTATTACTGTCCCAGATTTCAAGTTGTATTACAGATCTACAGTTGTAAAAATAGCATGGTGTTGGCACAAAAATGAACACTTTGATCACTGGAATGAAATTGGTCTTTTTTATTTTGTATTTTGTTTTTACTTTTCTGTTTCTCTTTTAGAAGAAAAAACAGAGTTGGGTAGGTAGGGAGGTTGGGAGGATTTGAGGGAGGAGAAAAACCTGATGGAAGCAGGACCTGGAGAGAGGTCATTAAGAGCAATTGCTACTCTTCCAGAAAACCCAAGTTCAGTTCTTGGTACCAATATCAAGCATCTGACAACCACATGTAACTCCAGCTCCAGGAGATGGGAAAGTTCTAGCTTTCGAAGGCACCTGCACTCACATGCTGTGGAAAATCCTTTTGTACACTGTGAAGATTTATCACCTAGGGGAGATGCCAGCAGACGAAGTGGCAGCAGGACATGTACAAAATGAAGTAACACACCATGAGCCAAGTGGTAGAACTTAGATAATAAATATGGGTTAAGTTGTAAGAGCTAGTTAGTAATAAGCCTGAGTCATTGGCTGAACATTTGTAATTAATTAATGTAAGCCTCAGTGTGTTTATTTGGGAGCTGCTGAGGGAACAGAAACTTCTGCCTATATTCACATGCACAAAATCACATGCAAACTTACACATCTTCACATAATTAAAAGTAACTAAATATTAAAAAAGAAAATGAAAATTGTTTTCATTGGCCATCTCAAGGCAAGATAGTTGCCAACAGCTCTGCTGGAGTCACCTGGAAAGTTAGGACTGGGTTCTTGAGCTTGCCTGGTTTGTTCAAACCACCATGGTCTGATCTGGAAATAAGGGCTGAACATGTGTTCAGTGTTCTGTCAATATGGGAAGTTCAGAGGCTTCATGAAGTTGGGCTAAGTAACCTTTCTTGAACAGATGACTTGAGGCCATCAACCCTGTGAGGAAGATCATACATAAACAAACAAACAAAAAAGTTAAGACCTTCAAAAACAGAAAAGAAAAAATGAAAAGACATGTCTAACATAGAGAAGCATATTTGCAAACCACCTGTTAAAGAACTTTTTTACCTAAGATGTGTTTTTAAAGCATTCATAGCTCAATAATAAAATAATAAACAGAGCAAAATGTGTAATTCACACAAAAGTCAAATAAATGGCAAAGAAACACAAAAGGATACAACATTATTAATGATAAGGAAAACACACTTTAAAAAAAAACAGCAGAAGAGCTGGGGAGATTGGTTGGTGGATTAAAAACACTTGCCATGAAACCGTAAGGACCAGAGTTCGGATCCCCTGAACCCATGTAAAAAGCCAGGCTAAGAAAGAAGAAATAGAGGATCCCACGAGAAGGCTGGCCAGCTGAACTAGCTAGAATTGCTGAACCCTCACAAGGCATGTGCACACACAAGGTACATACAGTACATAAATACAAACACATACATATATGAATACGTGTTATTTCCTATCTAGATACTGGGAAAATTAAAAAATGCTAACCAGGCTTGGAGATATATTCAGTGACAGAGCAATTGCTTAGATTGCTAACCATACCAAAAACTAACCATACCAAAAAGTGTTAGTGAGACTGATACTCTCATGCAGTACTATTGGAAACACAAATGGTATAATTGCCTTGTAAAACATCCTGACAGTTTCTTTAAATGATAAGTGTACAGGTCAAGCATATTGGTACATTTGTGTAATTCCAGTACTTGGAAGGCAGAGGCAATAAGATCAAGAGTTCAAGTCCAGTATAGGCTATATGACTACATGATGAGTGCTAAGCCAGCCTGACTTACATGTCTTAAAAGTGAGTTAATTTGTGTTTGCATGGGTTCCTATGACATTGAACATAAAGTACATATGTATACCAAAACTTATGCCCAAATATTCCCAGCAACTGTATCTGTAATAGCCAAATATTGGAATGACACAAAGTGTCATTCACAGGTAAATGGTTTTAAAAATCATGATTTATCCATTCAGTGGAATACTTCAGATTCCATAGAAACAAACAGACAAAACTACTGTTACTGGCAGCAACATGGATCACTGATTGAAACCAGACTAAACCCAAATGCTAACAAACAGTGATTATAAAAGCATGTCATGGTAGCCCTTGTAGATGGAGTAAGAGAAGAAAAGGAAAGATGGGCGAGATTGCAGAGGACCATGAGGAAGCGTTCTTAGAGCACTATTCATGTCCATTACCTTGATTATTATGGTTTATGTATGTATCTGTGTGTAAGAATATATGCAACTTACCATCTCTCAAACACACCCCAAAATGCCATTAAAATTAGAAAGTTCTTGGTCTGTGTTGCAATTAGACTAAATCTCAGTGCATGGTTTTGTAATATGCTAACTGGTCATTCAGAAGTATGAGTTCACTGATTGAGGAGAGAATATTCATCCTGAATGTCAGAAGCACCCACCCCATTGTCTGGGAACCTATACCGAACATAAAGAGTACCATGATTTCTTTCACTGTGTCCTAGTGCACCGAAATGTGAGAGACCCTAGCCATATGCTACCACCACCACAAATTCCCCCATGATAAGCACTGCCATTTCAAATTGTGAGCCAAAAGAAAGCCTTTCTCCATAAGATTCTGGCTGTCAGGTATTTAGTTATGATGGCAAGAAAAGTAACTAATATAAGCAGGCGATTTAGGCAGATGCTAATAATCCCTAGCTTGCAAGTATTTCCTGTATTAAATGAGGAAATGAGTCATAATATACCCATTGAAGAAACCAGAACTTATCACAAGACCTTCCTTCTTTCTTGCCGTCTTTCCTTTCTTCCTTCCTTCCTCCCCCTCCCCTCTCTCTTGTGACAGGGTCTTTCTACATAAACCCAGCTGTCCTAGAACTCACTATGTAGACCATGCTGGCCTTGAACTCATCAAAATCTGCTTGCTCTGGCTCAGAATGCTGGTTTTAAAGACATGGACCACCATGCCCAGCTCAAGAGCTTTTTCTTTATGTGTGAGTTACATTAGTCCAATCATGAATCCATCTTCAAAGCTTCTCCACATTTAGTTGAACTTGCTAATAAGACGGGAAGCAGACCGGAGATATGACTGGTTTCTAATAGCCCCAGTCAGTCAGGGACAGGCTTTAGTTTGGGTTTACTGGAGGTGGCTGAAGCTGAGCGAACAGTTCTCAGGAAAACCACAACTCAGGGGCAACCAACCAGCAAGTGCCCCCCCACAGCCTTCTGCTAGCTCAATAGGTACCCCACAGCCTTTTGCCAGCTAAAATTAGTTTCCCATACCCTGCCATTGCAAAGTCCCTAACCACTAGAGCCACCTACCAATCCTATGAACTTTTTGTTTAAACCCAACAATCAACCCCCAAACTAGACCTCCTCCCTGGAATTCCCCTAAGCCTGCTTAAAAGCAGCTTTCAAGTTTCTTTGGTCATTGCCATTTGTCACCCCAACATGTTGGCAGTTCTTAATAAACACTCTTACTGATTGCATATGTGACTTGTGGTCTTTTATGGGACTTCTCATGGACCCTAACACTAATATGTTAAAAATAAAGATGCTTCAGAGAAAATAGCATTAATATGTAACCTATGATTTTTACTGCAGTGGAAGACTAATTTGAAGGAATGCATTAATGTGTCAAAAAGCAGAAAGAGTAGATATAAGTAATAACTACTCTATGCCAGTAATCCCTAGCAGGCAGAGAGGCAAGAGAATCAAAAGTTCAAAGCCTACCTGGGCTACATAGTGAATTCAAAGCCAGCCCATGATACATACTGATACTCTGTCTCAAAAAATCAAAGATCACCCAAGCAACAACAACAAACAGACAGGAGGTTGTGGCTCAGTGATAAAATTCTTGCCAAGCATGCTGTGAGGTCCTTGGGTCAAAACTGTAGCCCCATGAAAAATGACAATCACAA